>CM076570.1:1019841929-1020331305 GCA_034641835.2 Pinus albicaulis
TAAAAGTAAAAAAAAAATTGGCTTAGGAGTTGTTTTTACAGTTTTTGTGAACAACATTGGTAAGCAGTATTTAATTATCTGCATGTAAGTACACATTTGTTATTTGTTAATATGTTACATGTAATTCCAAACACTCCTTCACACTATTCATCGATTGATCGGTTAAATATGAGCTCACCTTCACTAAACCAAAATCTATAACTCTTTGCAAATGCATTTTCTTCTCTACCTTTACAATTCCTCGTAAGGTTATGAATAAACATGTAGTAAGGCAATCGTAACCAGGGAAGAGAGGAGAGATGTTGCAACACCATCGGCTGAATTTGCCTTTAGAGTAAATAAGTTCCCCACCGAACAATCCAATTGAATTATTTAGACAAAAACGGGCCCCCCTACAGCTCAATTAAATCCCTCAAGAATGGTTGGCCCGGACACGTGGGTTTTCATGGAAAAAAGTGGATGTTTAGAGGTACCTGTTAGTGCAGGTGGAGGTGCAGTGTACTGCTATGTTCAAGGTAATGGAGGGCTGTGAAAGAGTCAAAGAACAGACCAGACACACAATAGAAGGTGATCAGGAGCAATTAGATCGAATAGCTGGATCTTTCTATCCAACCAACCCTTCTTAAATCTATTATTTCTTAAAAATTCCCGTCCGGCTTGCATGTACCCACTGTGATGCATGCAGATTGAATGTATAGCAAATTATATTGGAAAATATGTTTAAACAACTTCTAAAAATTATAATAGATAGAATATTGTTTATGGAAATGTCAGAATATTGTGATTTTTTTTATTCAGTTTTGTCATTATATATTTGAAGGATCTAATCACATATTATGTGGATACATATGAATTTTTGAGCGGAGAGGCTTATTCTATAACCTAGTATGAGAGGATGTGCATTCTACAAAGCAAGTATGAAGAGATGTGTAAGTAGGTTCATCAGTATGTACTCCTATAAAATAAAAATAAATTATATTATAAATAGAAAAATAATGTGAGCTATAATAAAAAAAAATGAATATGTTGTGTCTTGCTTTTGGGGTGATCTGGTCTTCTGTGAATACACACTTTGATGTGAAGTCACCTATTCAATTCCCACTCGAATAAGAGTGATATATTGGACATGGTGATGGTTTTGGATATACTATGATGTGGTGCTCTCTTAAGACACTCCTTGATGTGAAGTCACAGGCTCAATTCAATTCAGTGGTGCTCTCTTAAGACAATCCTTGATGTGAAGTCACGGGTCTATCGAGATATTATATTGGACATGATGAAGATGTAGTCCGACAAAATATGTTATTGAAATAAACTATTTAAAGATCTATAATCTATATTAACTTCATATATATATATAATTTTGTTAAAATAAAATATTTTAATATTATATATAATAAATTATTCAAAATAATTTTAACAATAAAACATTTTAATACTAACATGTACTTAAAATATACTAACAAATCAATATTTCAAAATTTTTAAAATACTTAATTTAATTTAAATAATAAAAAACAAAACTTAATTATTAATTAAAAATGGCAGGATTCCTACAAAAACTCCAAAACCTGGATAGACAACACATTTCTCATATTATTTAGGCGCACGTCCTGTCTCTTACAAGGTGGACGGTTGCCTCTATCTCTTGATAGATAGTCCGGACGGAGATGAAGTAGCAAGACGTAGACCGTCCACGTGACCATACCATTTGCGTACGCTGTCACGCCGTACAAACGCATGGAGAGCGAAATTGTCAGTGAAGAACAAACTTCAAATTCAAGAGGGTTGCAGAGAGATAGGCAGTAGTCGGTACTGTGACTCGTGACAGTCAGTCCATTTCATAACGACTCACGAGCTTATATCTCAACCGCGGATGATGGATCTGTCACATGGGGCCTATTTTATTCAAGTGGAAATAGATAAGCCAGAAGAATAGTAGTGTCAGTGTGGGACAAATAGCAACTAGAGACAAAGTTACAAAGGTGACTATTCATGGTATGAGTTAAAACATTACTAAATATGGCATTTACTTTTTATTAATAAGTTTATATTAATTTAAAATTTTACAATAATTTAAAATGTTGAATAAATCACAGCTTAATAATTTTTATAATGTTCTACGATTATGATTTTTAAAATTTTTAATGTTAATCCACCTTAGCACATCATCTACCTAATCACAATTTATATTAATTTTAAAAATTAAGTTAACACACTATCTAGTTAATCAGTAATTATATTAATTTAAAAAATTATATTATATTAATTCAAAGTACTAGCAGGAGTAATAAAATATTGTAGAAACCCATAAGTTACTTTAAAGATTTAAAAAAACATAGTTAACAATTGTCACTTTTAGAAATTGATTATGATAAGGGGTTTAAAGATAAATAGTTTGATGTGATGAACTTTACTCCCATTAATTACTTTTCACCCAATGAATTACTTTTTAGCATCCTTGATAACTCAAGCTAAAAAAATTTCTTTTTTCTACAAGTTTTATTCTTTCAATCATGTTTTATTATATGCCAATTTATTACATGCATAGTCAAATAATTATGAGATGTTTTTAATTTTTTTAGGTGATATTTTGGAGTTGATTTTTTTAAAATTTGATGGATTTTTTTTTTTTTAAATAATAAGTTTGAGTTTTGTACTCTACACAATATGGGTTCTCTAATCTACATAATGTTAGTATCCAAAGACAAAACTCATTTTAATCTCATGATTTTGAGATAATTTGTCTCCAAATTCTTATCAAAAAACTAATAATGTCCTATGTTTAAGTTATTCTTTATCTATGTTATTATATACTTTTAATTAAACAAACCACACAGGTGTATTCATCTTTATTTTTCATTATATTAGACATTTTTAATTTTTATATTTATATTTTTAATTTTTCAACTCTAAATTAAAGCCTCTAAGTTCAACTAAGTTATATATATATATATATATATATATATATATATATATATATATATATATATATATATATATATATATTCATTTATATTTTTATTTTTCATTTTTCAATTCTAAATTGAAGCCTCTAAGTTCAACAAAGTTACATATATATAACAAACCAACCTCCATGAAAACTATCATACAACTCAAAACTACTCATTCACAAATCTATGAGAGCATTTCAGAACTAATTCTTTTTAAGTTGAAAAGTTCAATTTTTAAAAGGTACATTATATTAATGTCTATCATAACTCTATAAAAAACGATATGGTTGAATACCAAAACAAAATCAATAAGACTATTGAAATAATTTTTTTTTTATTAAAATATAATTTCAAGTAAAATTGTGATTTTATTGGTGTTTAAAATATACATTTTGGAAAACCCTTTAAACACTTAACTTGTACAATTAAACTACTCAAACTCACGTTTTTATAAATCTCCAAAACTTAACTAACCATATAAAATATTCTAAAAAAAAATTATTTCATCTATAATTTAAACGGCACCTAATAGTATATACATTGTCAAATTAAAAATTAAATATAAGTTATTACATATTTCAAATCCATAAAATAATATAATATAAATTATTGTATATTTTAAATCCATAAAATAATATCATTATATATTTAATACATTAAATAAGTCTAGATTACCAAAAATTTAATAAAACATACAAATAATTGCTCTTACCACACGTAAGATTCATTAAAGTCTTTTTATTTTTATTTTTAAGATCTTCATACTGGAGACTATAAGACAACACAAAACAATTGTTTTTTCTGTTTGTTTGTTTGTTTAACTTAGATTCCAAGCTAATTACTAGATTAACCGTTCACTATTTATTAGCTTGTTAGCTTGCATGATAAGTCAATAGCTACCATAATAATTGTTGATATAGACCTGAACAAGTTCCACAAAACCAAAAACATTTCAAAAAAATATATATTTGAGAACATATTTAATTTTGATTTTATTTTAAAAATAAAATAATTTTATGATTTAATAGCTTTCAATTTAGAAAAAAAATGTTAAAGGAATTAGAAAACATGAAACCCTTGTCTTCCTCTCACTTGTTCATTCACTTACAGAATTAACGAGAGGCCTTCCTTGTCTTGTTTTGTCATATTCGTTTAACCATGTAAAGTTTAAATTATATTTATAATAGTCACTACAAACAAGTGAGCGTAGTTTTCATGTTTGGTTCTGTCATATTATTTAAAGAACTATTCAGTTAAATTGAATATTGAATTTTGTAGTGATATTTTAGTATTTGTTTTTTTTATATATATATATTTTTTAATGGTGAGTAGAAGTTTCTATAGTTGAATTAATTATATATACTACAGAATTAACGAGAGGCCTTCCTTGTCTTGTTTTGTCATATTCGTTTAACCATGTAAAGTTTAAATTATATTTATAACAGTCAGTACAAACAAGTGAGCGTAGTTTTCAGGTTTGGTTCTGTCATATTATTTAAATAACTATTCAATTAAATTGAATATTGAATTTTGTAGTGATATTTTAGAATTTGTTATATATATATATATATATATATATATATATATATATATAGTTATTTATTTTAATGGTGAGTGGAAGTTGCTATAATTGAATTAATTATATATACTATTTATGTAGGTGTATGCAATCAAAAGATTGTACCTTTTTATTTTTTAGTAAAATAATACAAGTACATTTATATAAATAAATAAATAGATATAGTTAATTGGAAAATGAAATTTAATTAAGTTAATTTGATTCAAGTGGGATGGAAATTATATAGTTCTTTGAAATTTAATAAATATGAATAAGTTAATTCTTTATCTTGAAATTTAATGAATATAAGTGAAATTATATAGTGCTTTGAAATTTGATAAATATGAATAAGTTAACTATTTATCCCGAAATTTAATGAATATAAGTGAAATTATCTATTTAATTTTTTTACTTAAGGAAAAATACTTCCATGTGAATTGGTCCAAAGCAATAAATGAATTTCAATCATCTTACTTTGATGAGTAAACCTTCACCCCAAAATGTAAAAGAATTATGAAACAATGTAATAGTCATCATTAAGATTAATCGAGATCTCGATTTATTCAAAGAAATAATTCACTGCATCATCATTAAGATTAATCGAGATCCCGATTTATTCAAAGAAATAATTCAATGCATAAATGATTTTTTTAAATAGACCGTATTTACTTGGGCCAGTGAAGATCATAAATCAATGTCACAGATTTATTCAAAGAAATAATTCAGTGCATATATGGTTTTTTTAAAAAGCCATATTTATTTGGGCCAGTGAATATCAAAAACCCAGTATTATTGAAGTAACAATTCCATTAATTGAAGACCAAAAGCTGCCCAATATTATTCAAGTAACAAATCTATCAATTGAAGATAAAAAGCTATAGCCTTTTCCTAGGATGATCATTCACTGTAGGCTTGACTATGCACCATAGGATGATCATTCTAGTGTGTCTAGTTTTATACTTCAAAATTCTAACTAAATTTTATGAACGATGGATATTTTTTTCAAAATAATAACATGTATTAGGTAGAGTACCCTAGTTCAAAAAGAACAAATCACATCACAAACACTCAATATCAAGAAATACTAAACCTCTTAGTAGCAACAAATAAGGTGAAGGGAAACAAAAAGCCATAACTAGTAAAAGGATTTATGTCCAAAAAGCCATAACTAGTAAAAGGCTTTATGTCCAAATGTAGGTATAATGATGTGTATGATTCATATTCACTTCCAATGGTAGTTGTGATGTTAGTGCTTCATGTCCACATCCAAGTTAGGTAGTTATGAGGTGGTGTGGGATTACTTGTTTAGTATGTTTATGATATAAAAAAAATCCTTTATTTACAATTATTTTTTTCATAGCCATATTCGTTGATGGCTTGAGTGATATGTTTTAGAGTTATTATAGCATCTTTAAAGTGATTGAAAGAAATAGAGTTATTATAGCATCCTCAACATGAGTGAGACAAATAGAGTACTTCATTTCTCAGGGTTTAGAGTGGGTTCTCTTCGAGCTCAAGGGAGTATGTAAAATTGGGGCTTATAATATTGATTAAGTATGGAGTTGTACTATAGATCAATAAATTAGTTAAAAGAAATATATTAATTAATATTGAATGTCAGACATGTTTTATTGTAATTTGTTATTTTGTAATTGTGAACTATGGGATTTTAAAATTTGTAAATAGCTATTTGGAAATAAATGATTAAAAAGTTTAACATGGACATTCTAATAATAAATAATGCCATATATTATAGAAGTTCAATATAATAGATAAATATATTAATTAAATGAATATTTCATATTGATAATGTTTTTTACAAACATTCTATCAAAATTTGAAATTTAAGCAACTTAATTTCCATCTTAATTACATGAAACCGATATTCTCAAAAACTGCTCCATTTTTACATAAAAGACTACAACCTGATCACTTCTGAATTTCTCCAATTGATTGAGACTCCACGGGGTTGAACTTGTTAGTTGGGTATTTTGTTAATATATCTTTACTGTTATTATGAAAAATGGTTAACAATTATGAATTTCTTCAATTGAGCAAGACTCCATCATACATAAAAAAAATGGTTAACAATTGAATAAAACATAAATCAATGTAATTTTTAGAATTTTAATAATATAAACTAAGATTAGAAAATACATAAATCAATATAATTTTTTAGAATTTTAGTAATATAAATTAAGATTAGAAAACTTTTGTGTGTTTAAAATGTTATAATTATTTTTTTTAAATGTTGAAAAGTATATTTTTTAGTTAATTTTATTTGAAGAAAATTAAGTCAAAAACAGTTGTCAAAAGCCTATTTTTTCTAACCTATGATTCTATGATTTACTGTACAAATTCATAGCATTTTTATGGAATTTAGTGGTTTGCATCCTCCCATGTGCAAGGCACTTAACCCTCCATTTTTTTATCTCTCCTCCAATCCTCTATAAACAGCGGCTTGTCTGATGTCATTGCCTCGATTTTCACGAGTTTTATCATTTAGCTGAATACTACGAGTTGAGAAAAAACACTAAAAAAAATACAAACAATGCATGCAAACATGTTCCACAAGACAAATCTAAACACATGAAGAAGGAAACAATAGGCTAAACAACTATATATGAAAGGAAAGTAGCAGGCTGGATAAAAAAATGAGAAAAATAAGGAGATGCATTTGCTGCTCTCATTTGTGCGTGCTTGTTTTTCATTCAAGAATTGGCATTAAAACATAATAGACTACACAGGCACAGGTTACTTTTATGGCTGTTCGCTTTTAATAGTCGGTGTTAAATTTTATCTTCAAACAATTAGATCAATTTTATCTTCTCTTGCTCTTATATAGAAAAGGGGAGCATGAAAGTGAAGCACTTTAGTATTGTTGAGTGGGATGCAATCTGCATTGGAATTGAATTTTACACTTATTATTTGTTGGAATGAAAATTTTCAGAAACTATGAATATGAGAAGTAGTTTCGCAGGGGTAGGAAAAGTGTTTAAGGCGCTATAAATGTTTCCAGGCACATGAAACCCTCCAGGAAAAGTTATAAACCTCTGCACTCTTTAATCGTTACTTGGTAGGACATCTAACCAACTAGTTCAAACTCAAAAGCAAGGACATAATTCTGACCCCACCCCGCCATTAAAAGAACACAGTAGGATTTGGATTTCTTGCGCAAATTTTGGGCAGCTTTTTTCACCTAAAAGAGCACTAAGCAGGATTAGAAGAGATTTAACTGGGATAATGATAGATCAAGATACCAATGAACCACCTGAGTAGCCAATTTATGATTTAGTTTCCCGAACTGTTAAGAAATTTGAAATTCTCGTTTGTTGTCCTTTAGTACATGTAACGATCCTTCTCCCCTACTTCTGTGTCCTCATTATTGAAGAGTGTATACTTTTTTCAAAATAATAATCTTCCCACTGCAGAGTACCCTCATTCTCAAAGATTAAGTCACATCACAAATAAACAATATCAAGAACTACTAACTGGACAACAAAAGGCATAACTAGAAAAAAGCTTCCGACCTGAGTTTATGAGAAATATATTCCATTTAGTGATACAAGAAGATTTTGGTAGTGATGCTCTCTGCTATTTGATGGACCCTCTGAACAGACCGACAGAAGTAGTTGGAAGAACCAAAACTTACCACCGTTGTTAATCGTCTTGAGTGTCCCACTTCCTACGAATAAGCAGAAGTTACCACCGGACTGCTGGAAACATCCTATTGTCATCCGAGGAGACGTTCCCAATGACGCGTCTTATATACCGAACTGGAACTCTAGCGTAAATACGGTGCGCATAGTGCACTACGGTTAACCTGAGAGGAGGGTGAGCACAAAGACAACAACTGCTAACCCGAGAGGAGGACGGTGAGCACAAAGACCGTTGAACATATGTCACCCGGAAAAGAAAAGGATAGATGAACAGATGTCAGATGGAGAGGAGAAGATAAAGGTAGATGAATATGGAGGTGACCTGATTCAAAGGAAAGACTTATTTGCCTAAATATTTATTTTAATAATCACATATCTAATCACATGAACAGGAATTAAATTTTTTGAGGTGTAATTTTTTTTTATAATGTAAAATTTGAAAAAATATTTACAAAGTTCTTTCTCTTTCTCTTTAATCCATGATTATATATAATTTTTATTGTTTAAATTACATTTTTGAATGTATAAACAGATTCACACCTTAAAAATGTTAATGATCGATTACATTATGTAGATTAAATAGCTTAAACTTTTATTATTGGATTTCATATAAAATTGACATCCAAAATGTTGAATAGTGAGATTTTATTTTTTTCAAATGCTTTATATAATATCTAAATATATATTTATTTATTTTTGTTTAACCCTCTTCAATTCAACACACACTTGCACTCACACACATGCATTGAAATATTTTATGTATGTTCCATATTAGTTTTTTTATCTTTCATTTTCTAAATGTCACATATTAAATTATATATTAAGAAATAAATGAAGTACATCTTTAACTATTATTAGTTTTATTAAGAAATAATTGAATATTTTTAGTGTCAATTACTTCTTTTCATTTTACATTGAAATTTTGTTTTTTTTACTCTATTTTTGTGTATACATATATATCAAATTCATCTTGAAACAAATTAGTTAGTATAGATATTCAAATATTATATTTAAGAGTTGTATTAAAATACTTTTAAAAGTATCATATATATATATATATTGATTGTAACATACGTCTTACGTGCTTTTAAATGGTAAATATATTCTACCTTAAACTATTCAAATCAAGAAAAGAAAGAAGTAGTTTGTGTAAATAGATTCTTGAATCGGTTAAAACGAACATGTGATGCATATAAAAAAAGGGAGATGACGAGTCGAACATGGAGTAGGGGTGGTCAGCTTGTAGTTTGGTTCTCACTCGATGGAATAATTCTATTGGATGCTCTGCAATGAGTTTCTCAGGGCACTCTGCGTCGCTCTTCACCTTGTATTTCCGTCATACTTGTTTTCCACGCCATTTTCATTTACATCGAAGCTCAAACCACAGTCAAATGTTACAGTTGCAGGAGCTTGTTGGTGAAGCCAAAGAGAACGCCTCCCAACAAATGTAGAGGTGGTGATTCAAACATTGATCACCACACGCAAAGGAGGAAGGAGCTGCATTCCTCTTTGTCACCTTCGCTCTACCGTTCAAGCTGGCGAGTTGCCCAGGCGAAGCCTTTGCTTGTGGCGGACATGCTTATTCGACCACTTCTCTTTGTGCGGTCAGTGTATTTTTAAGTTGCTATGTTCAAGCCGTGGCTCAAATGGGTGCATGATAAGTGATTAAAATATTTGCTAATTGTTGTTATATAATCTTTTGTGAGAAGAAAGATATAAGAAAATATTATATATAAATGGTATTAATTCTTTTTCTTTGATAAGAGTTGACTTGAATGAGAGTGGACTACCAAGAAAGGTGATTTTTGGCTTACTTTCCTTATTATATTGTCTTTTTTTTCTTTGTGAGTTAAAATATCTAAGAAAAGATTATATATAGATGGTGTTAATTCCTTTTCTTGATAAGAATTGAATGGAATGAGAGAGTTGATTGCCAAGATACGTTGTTGCATGTTAACTCTGTTACTATTTTAAAAGGTTTATCTAGCTCTTATGCCCAAATAAGTGTTAGTTATGGTACTTTATTTTTAAAAGAGATTCTCTTGATTAGATTAAAGAGGGTAACTCTTTAATGAAAATATTTACATAAGCAAGAAAATAGAAGAGGAATGCTCTTATTTTAAAAGAGGCTTAGGAATTCTGTTATTTTAAAAGAGGCTTTGTACTAGTTTTAAATTATGAAGTGATAACAAGTCCAAAGTATTTTTCTTGAATAGATTAACGAGAGTGACTCTTGAAATAACTTCTTGTACAATCAAGAAGAAAAGAGAAGTTTCTCAGATTTATATTCACTAACCATGTTGTAAATAGTAATGAATTAATATATATCCATGAATAGTTACCATGATAGTAGGAGAGGTTAATGAATTAATAAATCCATGGATAGTTTTCATAAATCCATGGGTAGTTTTCCATGGTGTTATGGAGAATAATTATTTCACAAAACCATGGGTAGATTACCATGGTGTTTGCAAATATTGGTTATTTAATCAATCCATGAATAAATTACCACGGTGTTGGTAAAGTTAAGTTATTTAATAAATTCATGGCTAAAGGAGCTAATCAGTTTTATTCCTTAGATGAATAAACTAAGTGATTATTTCATTCATGATTATGATGTTAAATTCCTTAGGGAGGAAGATCTTGCATATACATGCAACATATGTATTAGCTTTTACTGAAAAATAATATACATTTTTGTATGTAGAAAGATAGCTTGTAGTGTTAAAACTGCATTGAATATGATTATTAGTATAATCTTGAAAATGAGACATATATTTATATTCTTGACTGCGTATTTTTACATATGTTTACATGCTCACTAGCATTGAGATTTTCTTTGGGAAGACTCGTGAAGGAGGTTATGTGCTTCGTTGTATAAGCACTCCTTTAGGGAGAGAGTCGTTTTAATAGCTTAAGGGTTAGCGATTTTGATTAAATTTATGTAAATCACATGCATAAATATCGTAACTGATGTATCAGTTTATTTTAAAGACGGCTTGAGAGATGTAGCCATTACCTTGCAGGAACGTTTGCTTATGCGACGGAAATATTAGTTGCTTATAATCAGCACATATGAGGTATGTGTTGTTAAAGAGAGAATGACAAGGTACTTTACCTGCTTGACATGAATAGATGGAGAAACTACTATAGTACAGATATGTGAAATTATTGATTAATACTTTATGAATCTTGACATCATTTTATGTTGAAGGCATCATAGCAGGGAATGATGGTGACACGTAAAAAGGAATATTATGCTTGTCATGTACGAAGGAAAAGTATGCTGGTCCTGGTGATAGGTAAATGATTAATGTTCATGCAGATGAGTGCGAGTTGTAAGAAGGTCCAATGTACGATGGTCCATTGGAGGTACATCCATGCCACCAAGATGTGAAGATCTGAAGGTATGAAGACTAGAGGGTAAATGGTATCATATTTATTATAATGGCTTTAAGCTAGATACTTGCATACTTCCTTGTAAGGTTTATAAACAATGGTTAATGGATGGTCTCCCTTATAAGCCATTGAGTGATGGGCTGAACACCCTCACGAGCGTTTAATAATAAAATTAAGCGTTTGCTAGTTTTCACCCTATGGGGTTTCTAGGGTATATTGGTGTTCAATGATGTGATTGGTTATTATGTCCAAATGATGAGGTTGATTCCTTTCTTGTTATGATGTTCATAATGGCAATTATGTGATGACTATATCAGTAATGAGATGAATGGATTGTTACATCATATAGTATTATGTTAATATACTGTAATGGAGGTTGTTAAGGGAATTAGGAGTTTACTATTCTTATTTATAAATTACACTATGAACTGTTAAACATTCTATGTAATGATGAGTAACTTGTATAAAAATTTTTAACTCCTTACATTTCCCTGTGAAGTTAATGGTGTATGTTACAAGTGGTATCAAAGCTAAAGGTTCAAAAAGTGGCACCTTTGGGATTTAGCGAAAAGAGATTGAGGGATCCGAGATGAAAAGCGCATACATGAAGGAATGCATCGCATCATACATGAAGGAATCCATCGCATCTCTAATCCAGGTTGAACAATGAGTTTCAAGAGATAAGTATTAATATCTTTCTTGTCTTGAAAGCAATAGTTATTGCATTTATGGAAAATACACTACTTAAAAAGTAAATAAATATCGAGTTATAGTTTCGTTAAAAGGGATATGTATTTTCCATGTACGTAGAACTTCTATTGTTGTGTTGAAGTTTCCTTAACGAGTTGGGAATTTGGTTTCTTGAAAAAGAAACATGTGTGTGCTTGAAAATTTAACTAGTATCCATTTGATTCTTCTTGAGAGAAATATTGAAATAATTCTTGCATGTGAATCCTGCAAAGAGACAAATATAAAGTAAAATGTGGTTTTAATTAATATGCAAGATTGTGCTAGTTATTTTGGAAAGTAATAAAGCATTGCTAATATGATAATCTTTTAGAAAGATTTACGATGGTAAAAGACCAAACTACTATGTTAGTTTTGCTGATAAGAACCCAGTGAGTCTTGCAAAGATTACTAGTATGTATCTTGAAAAGTGTGAGCAGTAGTAAAACATAAATAAGTAAAATTGCTTGCCTTTATATATGTCTTGTTTAAGAAAAGATGGGAAGCTTGTTTTTCTTTAAAAGGGACTACATATTTATGTGTTAAGTGAAAAGGAATCCAAGTTCTTTTCTTGAAAATAAATATAGGCTAAAGAGAATAACCTCTTGAGTATATTACCTTGCTAGATGGATTATGTCAACTTCTTGATTTAGGTATATTAAAGGTTAAGATAACCTTGTTAGTGTTGCATAGTTATTATGCATAAAAGAGGCTATCTATGGTAAATTATTGGAAGCAAAGCATGAGCAAATTACATATAGAATCATAGATGAACAAGGTTTTTTGCATGCAATAGTTGTATTAGATATTATCGGAAAGAACATAAGTTTATATGTGGAAAATGATAACATGTTTTGTTATCATACTTTAGAAAAGATTCTTTGGCAAAGAAGATGAATTACATGTACAAAAACTAAAGTAATAATGTGGGTATAATATTTCAAAAATAAGGCATATACTCTTATGTTTTATTCCATTAGTTTTATGGAAAATAAAACCAGGTTTTTCATGCCTATTATGTTATATGTCCTCGAAGAGGAATCATGAGTTTGCCTACTCGATTATGTTAAGTACTCTATTGGGAAATTAATATTTATGCAAGGTATGCATAGGAACAACAGTCAATGTGTTAGCTTTATTATATTTGCATGTTCCAAAGGCAAAATCTGAAGTAGTGGTTCTTTTATTAAAGTTTAAGTAAAGCGAATGCACATTGTGTCATTTTCCATTAAAGGAATTCTTGAACAGATATAGTGATTTGTCTTGTATGAATGTGTGCGTGTTTGAGAAATTTCATAATAATGTGGGAGTTATTTGACATGAATCGATAATTACTTAATCACACTAATGTAGAGATGTTAGAAGAAAGCATGTTGTGACATTGTATTCACATCTCATATATGCACATGAATAGGTGTTAAAGGATCACTCAAAGATTGACTATTTATTGATTAAGGATTGATTATTTGTTGATTAAGGCTTTATCTAATCATGCTATAAAATCTTATCGATGATGCTAAAAGAAAACATTGCTATAGAGGAGCAATGTGAATTTCCTAAGGGGGGAGAATACTGCAATAGGGAGAGAAGTTCTTCAAATGAAATAAAGATAAGTATATTATTTTATTTTATTTTATTTTAAGAAGTCTATGCATATGCATGTTTATTCTTTTAAAATGAATTGTTACATACATGGCATTGCATGAGATTAGCTTCCATTTAAGAGAATTCTTAAAAAGGTACATCTATTATAAAATACTTTTTTCTGCATAGGAATATGCATATGAGATTAATGTGTATTATGCCATATTTATTTAGGAAATAAAGTATAAAAAACATGAAAGAAAAATAGCTACCTTTCATGTGAGTTGGATTTTGCATGAGTCCTCATGGATGCATTAAAACTATTGACTAGTTATGAATGAATAACTAATGGAAGTTATATGCACGAATCGATTTTGACTAAAGCTATTTGAAAGTGGTGAATAAGTGATTATGATAATTACTTCGTGTGTCAGTCTATGGGAATAGAACATTATGGGAATTGGAAATGTTTGCACTCATACCCTAATCGTTATTGACACATACACATTAATGAATAATTGTATATACTTTTATGCATAACGACATTGTATGCATAACAAAATTTTATGCAGGAACTTAAAATGATTACATAAGACAATACGTGCTTGAGAAATGCATGTTTACGATTAGCATTGTTTCTTATTGTAAGCCTAAGCAGCTTAATGAAAATAGAAAATCTATGAAAATAAAGCATCACAAGCATTGCAATGTGAGTTGCAATAGTAAACGTTAAAGTATCATGCTTTAATGTACAACACATGTATGTTACTTCCAGGGGGGAAGCTGTGACAATTTCATTAAAGTTAACTAGTATTAACTAGTTAAAGACAATTTGTTTAATTTTCTTTTATCTGGCAAGAAAAACTTAAATCATCACTGTTGATAAAGCAAGTTATTTAATTTGTTGAAATTAATTAATGAAAAGAAAATATTTTTAAGCTAATGGTAAAAATGTTTCCAAGAATAGGAAGTGGTTGTGGACAGTTGGAAAGACAGTTACCTACTCTTCTGAGGATAAGCTGGATCCCCGGAGAGGAGTAGGCATTGTGTGAAATTGGTAAAGGGGGAGTATTTTCTTGAGCTGGTTGGGGCCAGTTGAAAATAGCTTCTAGCAACCCTTGTAAAGCCAAAAACATCTGAGTATGATTGGAATTGGAGAATTCGACCGGACTATCCTGAATTTCTCTTCCAGGCTTTTCTGAGTGTGACTAGATTGGCCATCCCGATCTCACAGCAGAAGAATCCACTGTTGACCCGTCACACAATCTAGATTCTAGAGCTAGGGGACAAGTGGAGGATGTAATTACCTCACTTGATGGTTGGGAGGACCACAGCTTGAAAGGCTAAATTTCTAGATAAGTATAAAGAGCTTAGTGCTCAGAAAATGAATTACTGAATGTATAAGTTCATTTATAATATTACTAATTTGTTTGAATGTCTTTGCAGATGCTAGGATATGCCTATGGTGCATGGATTGACCATTGGTACGATTAGAGAGCTAGATTCTCTCTGAGTCCTTTTTAAGTATTGTATGGATGTCTTTAGCAGGAGCTAAGAGAGTGTGTACATGATGCATTGATTATATCATGAGTATAAGTTTATTTTCAGTGAGAGAAGCACACCGAGGACGGTGTTCTCTTAAGGGGGGGAGTATGTAACATACGTCTTACGTGCTTTTAAATGGTAAATATATTTTACCTTAAACTATTCAAATCAAGAAAGGAAAGAATTAGTTTGTGTAAATGGATTCTTGAATCGGTTAAAACGAACATGTGCTGTGTACAAAAAAAGGGAGACGACGAGTCGAATAGGGAGTAGGGGTGGTTATCTTGTAGTTTGGTTCTCACTCAATGGAATAATTCTATTGGATCCTCTGCAATGAGCTTCTCAGGGCACTCTGCATCGCTCTTCACCTTGTATTTCCATCATACTTGTTTTCCACGCCATTTTTGCTTACACCGAAGCCCAAACCACAGTCAAATGTTACAGTTGCAGGAGCTTGTTGGTGAAGCCAAAGAGAACACATCCCAACAAATGTCGAGGTGGTGATTCAAACATTGATCACCACATGCAAAGGAAGAAGGAGCTGCATTCCTCTTTGTCACCTTCGCTCTACCCTTCAAGCTGGCGAGTTTCCTAGGCGAAGCCTTTGCTTGTGGCGGACATGCTTATTCGACTACTTCTTTTTGTGCGGTCAACGTATTTTTAAGTTGCTATGTTCAAGCCATGGCTCAAATGGGTGTATGATAAGTGATTAAAATATTTTCTAATTGTTGTTATATAATATTTTGTGAGAAGAAAGATATAAGAGCAGATTATATATAAATGGTATTAATTCTTTTTATTTGATAAGAGTTGACTTGAATGAGAGTGGACTGCCAAGAAAGGTGATTTTTGGCTTACTTTCCTTATTATATTGTCTTTTTTTTCTTTGTGAGTTAAAATATATAAGAAAAGATTATATATATATGGTTTTAATTCCTTTTCTTGATAAGAATTGACTGGAATGAGAGTTGATTGCCAAGATACGTTATTTTGGCTTACATTCTTTATTATATAGTCTTCGTTTTAGTGAGTTAAAAGATATAAATAAATATTATATATTATATAGTTTTTCGGCAAAAATGATTATTAGAAAATGGAAATACTAATGATCTTTCTCATACACCAAGAAAATGGTATTTTGTTAGTTATTGTTGACTATTTTCATAAGAATCTATTTATCTTGGGAGTAGAAGATAAGTCCATTGCATAAATTCCTTTGCAAGGGTGTGCAAAGGTTGCATGTTAACTTTGTTACTATTTTAAAAGGTTTATCTAGCTCTTATGCCCAAATAAGGGTTAGTTATGGTACTTTATTTTTAAAAGAGATTCTCTTGATTAGATTAAAGAGGGTAACTCTTTAATGAAAATATTTACATCAGCAAGAAAATAGAAGAGGAATGCTCTTATTTTAAAAGAGGCTTAGGAATGCTCTTATTTTAAAAGAGGCTTTGTACTCTTTTAAATTATGAAGTGATAACAAGTCCAAAGTATTTTTCTTGAATAGATTAACGAGAGTGACTCTTGAAATAACTTCTTGTACAATGAAGAAGAAAAGAGAAGTTTCTTAGATTTATATTCATTAACCATGTTGTAAATAGTAATGAATTAATATATATCCATGAATAGTTACCATGATAGTAGGAGAGGTTAATGAATTAATAAATCCATGGATAGTTTTCATAAATCCATGGGTAGTTTTCCATGGTGTTATGGAGAATAATTATTTCAAAAAACCATGGGTAGATTACCATTGTGTTTTCAAATATTGGTTATTTAATAAATCCATGAATAAATTACCATGGTGTTGGTAAAGTTAAGTTATTTAATAAATTCATGGTTAAAGGAGCTAATCAGTTTTATTCCTTAGATGAATAAACTAAGTCATTATTTTATTCATGATTATGATGTTAAATTCCTTATGGAGGAAGATCTTGCATATACATTCAACATATGTATTAGCTTTTACTGAAAAATAATATACATTTTTGTATGTAGAAAGATAGCTTGTAGTATTAAAACTGCATTGAATATGATTATTAGTATAATCTTGAAAATGAGACATATATTTATATTCTTGACTGCCTATTTTTACATATGTTTACATGCTCACTAGCATTGAGATTTTCTTTGGGAAGACTCCTGGAGGAGGTTATGTGCTTTGCTGTATAAGCACTCCTTTAGGGAGAGAGTATTTTTAATAGCTTAAGGGTTAGTGATTTTGATTAAATTTATGTAAATCACATGCATAAATATCGTAACTGATGTATCAGTTTATTTTAAAGAAAGCTTGGGAGATGTAGCCATTATCTTGCAGGAATGTTTGCTTATGCGACAGAAATATTAGTTGCTTATAATCATCACATATGAGGTATGTGTCGTTAAAGAGAGAATGACAAGGTACTTTACCTGCTTGGCATGAATAGATGGAGAAACTACTATAGTACAGATATGTGAAATTATTGATTAATACTTTATGAATCTTGACATCATTTTATGTTGAAGGCATCATAGCAGGGAATGATGGGGACATGTACAAAGGAATACTATGCTTGTCATGTACGAAGGAAAAGTATGATTGTCCTAGTGATAGGTAAATGATTAATGTTCATGCAGATGAGTGCGAATTGCGGGAAGGTCCAATGTACGATGGTCCATTGGAGGTACATCCATGCCACCAAGATGTGAAGATCTGAAGGTATGAAGACCAGAGGGTAAATGGTATCATATTTATTGTAATAGATTTAAGCTAGATACTTGCATACTTCCTTGTAAGGTTTATAAACAATGGTTAAGGGATGGTCTCCCTTATAAGCCATTGAGTGATGGGTTGAACACCGTCACGAGCATTTAATAATAAAATTAAGAGTTTGTTGATTTTCACAATATGGGGTGTCCAGGGTATATTGGTGTTCAATGATGTGATTGGTTATTGTGTCCAGATGATGAGGTTGATTCTTTTCTTGTTATGATGTTCATAATGGAAATTATGTGATGACTATATCAGTAATGAGATGAATGGATGGTTACATCATATAGTATTATGTTAATATACTATAATGGAGGTTGTTAAGGAAATTAGGAGTTTACTATTCTTATTTATAAAATTACACTATGAACTATTAAACATTCTATGTAATGATGAGTAACTTGTATAAAAAGTTTTAACTCCTTACATTTCCCTGTGAAGTTAATGATGTATGTTACATATATATATATATATATATATATATATATATATATTATCTACTATATACATTGAATTTTTTATTATTAATTATAATTTTTCAATGTTATATATTAATTTTATATTCAAAATTAAAAAATTATATATTTAACATTAAAAAAATGAAGTTTTTTTCTGTATTGTTGAGAAATTTTTGGAATTTATGTATTTTTCTAGAAGCATCCCACATTTCGAGTAAATATTTCACCCATCTTAAAAAACAGCAAGCTGAAACATATGATAAGAAGAGTGTTGAACCATAAATTTATAGAAAAATGAAAGAACTAGCCTAATTAAAAGAAGATAAACATTTAATTAATTTAAAGAAATGATCTGAATCAATTTTTAAAATGATCTGAATTAATTTTTAAATTTGAATTTAAAACTAATTTAAATAAATATATTTTCAATTATATCTAAAATCAATTAAAAATAGTAATAAATAACAAAAAGACCATGAAGGAAGGAATATAATATATCATAAATTTAAATTATTGAAAATGAGTATAAGGGGAGTTTCAAAACAAGGTTAAACCATAGAAGTTTTATGTCCCATTATTTGATAATAATAATGCAATAGGACACCACAATTTTTTTATCATAAAAATTGGAATTTAAAATTTTTGATTAGGATATTAGAAAGATGAAAAGATGAATTTAAGAATTTTGAATTTTGAATTAAATTAAGAATAATTTTTCATATTTTAATTTTATCTTATAATTCAATTTAATTTAAATAAAGAAATGAAAATGAAATATAGGTCATAGAGATAGTTGAATAACTTAAATTATGATTACATTATTTCAAATGGATTTTGATTACTAACATTTAATTTGTAGGGGAATTTCAAACTATGGGTAAGTTAGAGAGACAATAATACTTATTATTTGATATAATAACATAATAGGATAAAAAATGAATTTTCTAATTACTTTCTTTTAGAATGTTAAATTGATGAAAGGGAACAAATTGGAGGGTGAAATGGAACAAGATGATCATAAGGTAGGATTGAATTTGAAAGGGAACCAAGAATTTCATAAAGAGAAGTATTCTACTATTAATAATTTCCCTTTTTGTACATTGAGATATTTTATTTATTTGATATTTTTTTTTTAATTTCTTTCCCTATAAACGTATATATGAAATTCATCATGAAATAAATTAGTTAATATAGATAATTAAATAATATATTTAAGTGATGTATTAAAATGTAAACATATATATATTGAATTAAATTAGCTAGTATACATATTTAAATAGTATATTTAAGTGTTGTATTAAAATGTTTTTGAAAATATAAGAATTATACGGTAGTTCAGAGTCAAGTCAAGAGTGAAAATATAAAAGTATTTATCACTTTAAAGTTAATATGAAATTATGTTACTTTTCATTCACATTCATATATTTTATTTATATTGACATATTTTATTTACGGTTAAGTCCACATCTCCTTCATATTAATCACTATATTTTTTTTATTTTATTATAATAAATATTGTTTTTTTTAAGACATGATTCAACTCGACTCTACCCTGAGCACAAACAAAATCACACAATTCTTTCATATTGAGCTATAAAACGAGTCTCTCAATGCAATATAAATATATAAAGTTTGACTATTTATGTTTCTCAGTGCCATGAAGATTTATATATACAGTTAGTTATGTTATTGTGTGTAAGGAAATTTTAATTAGTTATAGTAATTTTTTATGCCAAAATATATAGATTTAGATGTGTAATTAGTTATATTATTGTTAGCAAAGAAGCTTTAATACTTTATAATAGGTTTTTGTACGAGATTTTGATTTAAAATTATATTATTATAAGTTTCTCTACAAACAAACTTCACCATTTACAGTGACATGTTAGTAATATTCTAGAAAATAAAAATTATATTGACAAACATCTCATGAAACATTAATCCTATAACTAAATAAATAGTAGTCCAAAGATTAATTTTTATAAGAATAATAAATGAACAATAATTTATATAAGAATAGTTATTAATCCAAATAATACTAATTTTAATTAATTAATAAGTGATTTTAATTTAGATAATAAATTCTAT
Source organism: Pinus albicaulis (assembly GCA_034641835.2). Taxonomy (NCBI): domain Eukaryota; kingdom Viridiplantae; phylum Streptophyta; class Pinopsida; order Pinales; family Pinaceae; genus Pinus; species Pinus albicaulis. Next base: position 1,019,862,647 of record CM076570.1, read on the forward strand.
AGATACCATCTGGAATATAATTTATTAGTAACATTTTTGAGGTTTTGCAATTGCATATTCAGTTCCATCTTGATGTCAAAGGCTTTTTCACAGTAGTTTGTGCAAGCCTCGAGAGTCAAAAAGGCTTTTTGAAAATGGTTCTTACTTCTTTAATAATGTAGGTATCTTTATCATATTCTAGGAACCAAGATACAATCTAGATAATGAGAAGTTTATGGCAGATCTTGTGTGGGTAAAACTATACACCCTTCCCATTGAGTATTAGAAAGAAGATTTACTATAAGACCTTAGAAATATGATTTTATCCTTCATCAAAATCTGATAGGTAACTAGCACCAAAATATACACTACCTGTGCTCGCATCTGTGTATACATGAAAATTAGTCAACATTTTCCTCAATAAATTTAGATGAAGTCATTCTCCAACCACTAGACTATGAACATGTTCAATTCAAATGTAAATAGTGTCACTAATATTGGTACCTCTTCTGGGATTTTACCATAAATAAATAAATAAATAAATATATCGTCAATATTAAGGCCCAATTCTAGAGTCAGATGGATTCTAGTATATTTCCACCAAAATAAGGACTCATAAATCTCAACTTAGAGAAAATTGAGGTAATCCTTAATTTATAAACTATGTTAGTGCTCTAGAAACCCTAGACCAAGAGGTTGAAAAAGCAAAGATGATACTAGAAGTTGTGGATGAGGATTTCACAATGAGGAAGAGAAAGAAACCAAAATCCCATAAAGCCAATTCAATAGAGATGGATGTCAAAATGGGGAATCCTCAACAGCACTAACATCAAAGCAACTAGGAAGATTAATTAGAGCCCATAGAAGATATCCCAAAGGAAATGGACACATATGAGACCATTCTCTTAGTAATTTTGTATGAATGGAAGACCACAGATCTCACCACAGTCACCAAAGCTCAATTAAGCAATTATATCATTCATACAATAAAATTATTGACTCTTTTGAATATCCTAGTCTAAGCCAACTAAATATGTCAATTGAGAAGCCCTCTTAGTCTTCAAAAGAGCTAGTCTCTACGTAGCAAGAAAATAAAAGAGGACACACGATCTAGAAATAAATGATTTGAAGGCACAGAGGCTTCACTCAATGAACCTATGACATATCGCGTGCATTCGTGACATATTAAAAAATACCCTTAATTTGACTACATATTGGAAAATACCTTTGAAAATCACATTATTTAACCCCTTACCAATACAAACCCAATACACCTTCCCAATTTAAAAAACCCCTAATTTCACTAGATATTGTAGGTACCCATTTTTTCATTAACATTCTGTATACCCCTTTATATTTTTTCATTAACTTTGAGCTCCATTTTTTATACTTGCCAATATTAAAACCCTTTACCCCCTATATATCCCCCAATATATAATTCCATTTTCCCCTCAAAATATATCCCCTAATATGAGCCGACGTGGTATGATATTGCTCCCCCAGTGAATCCTCTTTGTTTGAAGGCTAAGCCAATTCATGGTAAATTCAAGTAAGGTCCAACTGCTCTCGAAGATTTTTCTCCCCTCTAAACCCTTAAAGAAAGTATTATCCCAGTATGTAAGGGGCCTTAAATCCAAATGGAAGCACAAGCTCCTTCGTGATATAATAAAAAATAAATAACCCAACATACTCATTATACAAGAGATTAAATGTTCCTATGAAATACTAGATGAAATAACATTGAAATGTTGGAAAATCTACAATTCCATTGCTTTGGATGTTATTGTGTCAACGGACAGCTTAAGAGTTCTATGGAACCCAATAGAAATAGATTTTTTAGATTGGTTTGTTTTGCCTCACATATTATTAGGTCAATTTAGACCTCTAGGATCAAAATACTCCAGATGGCTATTCGTAGTGTACGGGCCTCACCTTCCTGCAGAAAAACCCCAATTCCTCAACATTGTTCCACAACTCACCAAGCTTTTCCAACAAAACATTTCTTTGATGGGAGAAACTTTAACATGATCATATATCTCAAAGAAAATATGGGGGAAGTCACTGATCCAAAATTAGACAGGAACACAATTTAATACATGTATAACCATAAACAGATAGATCTACAGTAGAAATAACACTTCATTTCATAAATATCAAAGAACTCAAGTATGCTTACAAACAAAATGGAAATAAAATAGCTCGGGTAATGGTAGCTTCTTTCTGAGAAGAGATGTGGCAGCTACATGCCTCTGAACTATGTAGCATTGAGGCTTAAATGCCTATATATTATTGAGAAGCAATGGAAACCTCTAAAGATCCAAAAACCTAAGCCTAGGAGATGAATATACAAATCGGTGGGCCTCTTTGGTGTAATTTTCTAATTCAACTTCTCGGGGTCATAAGTTTGGCATACGATCTCTTTTTGACGTGCACAATACCTCATTATAAATATCTATCTGAGGAATAATAATTTTGATTGCAAACATTTTTCATAGATTCACGTTTTACTGTTTTCCAAAAAAAACTTTGTTTACGACCTACAAATGGCTCTGGAAGTTCACGACATGAAAATCTGTCAAAAATAGTAAACTTTCCTACAATTAAGGAAAATGAAAAAATTAAAGAAATAATTGTGGGGTTCCAAGTGGAATAGGTTGGTTGCCAAAAATATCCACCTGTATTAGTCCTCCTCCCTTACGAATTAATGGTCCACATTGTGTTGAGTTCCTCCATGAGATGGGGAAACCTCTGCTGAACTTGGTCCCTCATGAGCCACTTCCTTTGGTGCAGGATTTGGACAACTTCGAAAACTAGATGAAGTTGGATATTCTATTGGAGAGTGTTCTTGATTTGCATGACCATGATCTGATCAGTTGTCGCACTTTCCATACAGTCTAGGTAGAAATATGTTGGTGAGAGTTGTTCTGCAATGTCTGATGTGTCAATTAATGGTGGAAGTTATGGCTGAAGGCGGTCCACATTCAACACTAGGTGAAGGAAAAGGAATGGTGGAATGCTTGGCTCAAAATCATTGCCTCCCATAACCTTGGTGTTGGTGGCATGAGCTTCTGATGGGCTCCAATAAGAATTTTTTTCTGCAAATGAAACCAAATAGTATCGTCCACATGAAACTCATGAGGCACCCATTATTGATCATGTCACTACTTGTAATTAGCATTGGAATTATCCAAGACTTCATTAACCTTCTAGTGGATGTGTTGGACACGTTAAATAAATTGGGTTGCTTTATCAGCCTTAGATAGTACATATGTGGATTATGTCTGTGCAGTCACATGAGGTATGTAAAAATCAATCAAACACAATGGTTAAAATCCTAGACCCACTTGAAAGGGACTAGGACCAATCTAGCTATGGAGAGATTTGTTAGGTAGAGGTGTTCTGGGAGTCAGATCGATCAGATGCTTGACCTAATAGTCTAAGGGTACCCCCATGGGTGAGGAGAAGATGTCCCTGTATTCTTCTAGGACCTCATCCACCTTCTTCCATTGTGTTGAGGAACTGTTCCTAGGGGCCATGGATGTGGCAACAATCTTCCCCTTACTTAAAGAGAAAATCAGAAGAAGAAAAAATAATAATAATAGTAATAATAATAATAATAATAATAATAATAATAATAAATAATAATAAATAAAAAATTAATAAATTCTCGGCATGGGAAATGATCTTAGTGCATTACTTCACATAGATCAAAGAGATGTCGGTAGGAGGCACTACCTCCAGTATCATGTATAACTTAGTTCCAAAAGAAATAATAACAGTGTGAGGCCTCAACTCATACATGACATGACTCTTACGCAAGTCTAGTTGGCCTAATAATACATCACAAAATTCAAGAGGAGCAACATCATATAATACCTCATTCGTGAAGGGCTTGACGATGTACGGAAGTTGGCACTACTAGCTAATGCAAAGGTCTCTTCCTTAGTGAAGCCACCTGATGGTGTATGAGTACGGGTATGGTGTGGTCGGTAGGCCCAACTGCTTCATGACCTCTACTGAAATGAGGTTATTTTGGCTCTTGTCGTCGTTAATAAATTGCAACAACAAACCCTTCACCCACATTTGTTAGTGAAAAAGGCACTCCCCCTCCTCTGGATCTTAAAGTTATACCTTTCAGAGCTTAGTGGTGGCTACCATCGCAGTCAGTTCTGTGTGAATGACCTACTTACCCTTTTTTCATTCTAACTTAGAATCAGAGCATTCATCTATCTTTGATACTTTCATCTTGGCCACCAGTGCTTGCTCTGTGCGACATTCATTCATGTTGTGTGTGGGATTTTTATGTAACTCACACAAATTTCTTGTGTCTTTCTTTGAAATCCCATTACCCTTGGCTTGTGGATTCGAGGAGTTTCCCTAGTGCTTCCTATCCATGCTCTATCCTTTTCTCTACTTTAGGTTCACAAATCCAACGTCTCAATTATTTTGTTTAAATTTATGCTCGATCTTGCTAGCATATCGGTATGTTTCACCAATCAAGGAGATGTCAAGAAACTCCATTTGCTCCTGAATGTATATGTGCAAGAAAATGTGATACTTAAGCACCAAGTGTTTCTCCAAATATTTGATAACCAAATTTGCATGCAGGGTATGGAACATATTCATCAACTTATCCACATCTTGATCCCTTTGTTGCTACAACCTATTCCATTGTATGTAATTTTCCACATAGCTCCCCAGAGGGTAATATTGTTCCTTGATGGCATACAAGAAATAATTCTAAGTGAGTTCGGTTGAAAACAATGAGGGTTCTCTCTCATCCCTTTGTTCACAGTAGGTTTCCCACCAATCCTTGACATGGGGGGCGACTTTGAGGAGCGCAAAAGTAATATTTTTCCTATTGGAAAAATCATGAACTGAAAAGTATCCTTCCAATATATTTAGCTATTTATCTACGGCATCTGCATCTATCTGGCCTTCACATATGGGAATGTCAAAGTTGACTTGTACCTTGAACATAGTGGCACCTCCAGAGTGACTATTGGATGAAGTTGTCCGTAATCGTGTTCCTTTATCGCTCGAGAGCTTCTTCGAGAAATATTTTGAAAAGATCTCCTTCTCCCTCGTCTTTATTTTCTTCCACCATGGGAGGTCGTTGAGATTTGTGAGGATGGTCTTGCAAAGGTTCATCCAGTTCAAGCCCTAACTCCTTATACCCTGACCTCATAGACCGGTTTGATACCACTGATCTAAAATTAGAAAGGAACACAATAGAATACGTATATAATCGTAAATACATATATGCAGTAGAAATAACACTTCATTTCATTAATATCAAAGAATTGAAATATGCTTACAAACAAAATGGAAATAAACTATCTTAGGCGATGGTAGCTTATCTCTAACAAGATATGTGGTGGCTACATGTCTATAAACTGTGTTACGATGAGGCTCGAAGGCCTATTTATTATTGTGGAACAATCGAAAACCTTAAACATCAAAAAACCTAACCCTATCAAATGAATCACAAAATGTTTGGGCCCCATTGGCGTAAATTGGTATACCTTGTTATAAATATCTATCCGAGGAAAACTCTTATTTTCCTGCTTTCCAAAAAAAAATTGTTTAGGGCCTCAAAATGACTCTAGAAGTTTAGGACCTGAAAAAAATGCCAAAAAAGTAAATTGTGCTACAATTAAGGAAACTAAAAAACTAAAAGAAACAATTGTGGGGGTCAAAGTGGAATAGCTGGGTGGCCACCAATATCCACCCAGATCAATTACATAATAAGCATATATTTTTAACTATTTCAAGAGACCATCCACTCTATCTGGATGGTGGATACCCATATCATAAATAATGTCCACACTTGGAACAATTGAAGAGATGGTAAGCATAAAATACTCCGTCATCTTGATTAATTTTTTACTTTTGAATATTTTTTAATTAAAGATGTTTTTACGAGAGTAAATGGGAAATTTTGAGGTCTAAAATGCGTCGCCAAAGGAAAATAATAAAATAAGACACATGGCTTTTTAAAGAAAAAGAAAGGAAACTATTTTTTATTGTATTTTCAGGTTATCTCGTATTAGGTTCACTAAAATTTTAAAAGTAGAGATATGTTGGATGTGGAATTAAATTCCACATCCAACGAGTACCCACTCTGCACACTTCTAAGTAGATCCGCATTGATAAAAATTGAAAATACATGAAAAAATCATGTCGAACACATTCTTTCATGTATTTTTAATTTTTTTGGATGTTGATATACTCAGAAGTATGTAAAGTTGGTAACTATGGATTTTAAATTTAGTTCCACATTCAACGGGTGTTTACTCTTGAAATTTGAGTGAACGTAGAAGGAGATAAGTTGAACATAAAATTATAAAAATTAGTTTTCTTCGTTTCCCTCCAAAATATTTTCCCCTAGGGATGACATCACCACCTTGAATCCAACAGGTTATTTTAAATTTAATTTTTGTAGCACATTTCTGGTTTTTAAGCCCATTTTTTACCTCAAAATTACCCTAATGATCCATACTCATGAGCATTGGGCTTAGGTTATTGGCCCATCTATTCAGAAATAGACATTAAATCAGGGCAAAAAAATAGCTCCTTCATATTTGAAGGCTTCTAGATACAAGACCCTTCCTTTGTAGAAAATACAAAATAATGGTGGCAAGACATAGCTTCCTAGAATCAATCCCAAATTCTCAAATTTCAAAAAAGACTAAAATCCCTCAATGTACAAATCAAGAAATGGAACAACGAGGAATTTTGGAACATCATCCAAGCTAGAAATCAATTGGAAGTGCAAACGAGAAGAATTGAATATAAAATTATCCTAGAAGGTCATATATAAGTCCTAACACATAAATAGGGGACTATCTGGATGTAATTAAAGGATAGAATAAATCAAGAACTACTTTGGAAAAAAAAGTCCAAGATTAACTAGCTAAGGGAAGGGGAGAAAAATCCTAGCTTCTTTCACAAGTCAGCTCTCCAATATCAACACCATAATAGGATCTTATCCTTTTTGTATATATTGGAAAAATAAACCCATATATTATAAAGGCCTTGAAGGTGAGCTAAAAAAATTCTATAGAAATCTTATGAGGGAGCCTTCTCCTAATAGGGTTGTAACCATTAGCAATATTATGGCCCACATTCCTAGCCTTGTCACTTCATATCATAATCCTACCTTAATGAAAGAAATAACACTCCAAGAGGTGGAAGAGGTTGTAATGAACATGCTAGAAACTAAGGCCTTGGGTCCTGAAGGTTTCATTATGGATTTTTTTCAAGTCTAGTGGTTGTTCTTGAGCCTGAAAATCTTAAAATTAGTGGAAGAATCAAGGAAAAATATATTAGTGCTCCCAATCCTTAATGCCGCTTTCCTAACACTCATACCCAAAACCAATAAATCCTCATATCCTTGTGTCTTTCAACCCATCACCTTATGCAATATTATTTACAAAATTATTTCAAAAATAATAGCGAACTGCCTAAAGTCTCTCCTTCCCATCCTCATTTCCAAGGAATAGTCTACATATGTGGAGGGGTGCTAGATTCCAGGTGGTATCATATTGGGTCATGAGATCATCCATTCTATCAAAGAAACTAAGGAAAGTAGGCATGGTCATAAAAAATCACTTTTCAAAAGCCTTAAACAAATAAATTTGGTCCTACCTTTACCACACCTTGAAAGATTTTGTCTTCTTGGAGGAATGGAAAGATTCAATTTGTTCTCTTTTAACCAAACCATTTTTCTCCATTCTCCACAATGAATCATCCACTAAGGATTTCAACCCTTCAAGGGCCATCAAGCAAGGTGACCCATTATCCCTCTTCCTATTTTTCCTTGTAGTGGAAGGCCTTGGTCCTTCCCTTCATGTAAGGAGAAGGAAAGGTTCCATAACATACATTCACCTAAGTAGATCCATGGATCCCATAACACACCAACAATTCATGGATGATGTAGTTCTAATGTGACAATCCAGATTCAAAAAATACAAGGTGCTAAAGTATATTATGAATATTTTCATGTTGGATTTTCGAACCTCGATAAATCCCTCCAAGTCATAATTTTTTTCTTTCACACTCACTCAATTGTTCAAGCTCATTTGGCTCGACTTTTGGGATTTCAAAATTCCTCTCTCTCAGTCATTTGCGTAGGGGACACCCTCATAGATAACTCTCTTAGGACTATTCACTCACAATAAATATTAGCCAAAATATCTATAAATATAAACAACTAGAACTTCGAGACACTCAATTTAGCTTATCACTTAGTCCTTCTGAAATCAATTTTACAAACATTTCCCATGTAGAGGATCTTAGTTATGGTAGCTCCAAAGGGATTCCTTTAATCCCTCAGGAATATCTACAAATATTTCTTATGCACAGCGTCCAATAAAGAATGAAACTAGGCTCTAGTTTCCTAGGATGAGGTATGTATCTCGAAAAGAGGAGGTGACCTTGGAATCAGAACCTCGAAACACTCAATGGAATCATGGGCACTAGGGTATGGTGGCATTGATCTAAGGATTCCGAGAGCTATGGAAAATTATATAGCATGTAAAATATAGCCTAAACCAATATTTGTTCCAAAATCTAAAGGAAGAGAATTATATCTCGGAATTGAACATTTCGAATGTAGTAGATGACAAAAAATCTCTCATTGAGAAGCATAGATTTTAGGAAATCAAAATTGGGAGTTGAGTTTATTTTTAGGAAGACTACTAAAAAAATTCCTGAATTAGGAAAACAAGAAGAACTATGCAATTTGAAATCATTCCTCATTAATAATGTTTAATCCTAGATCAATAAATATTGGTGTCCTCAAACAACAAACTCATAATGGTGACATTGGAAAACAATTGAATATTGGGACCTAGATCTCCCTTCACGTGATTGGACAAAGTTAAAACATGAAATGTCATAAAGGTTTATTCCTATGTTTGAAGGCGATGAAAAACTACGATGGGGCCATCAACTAGCCGACCAATTCAGCCTTAAGGAGGCCTAATCGTTTTCTACAGATATAGACCAAGTACCTAAGGATCCAATTTGGCTCTGGATTTGGAGTCTAAAATCCTGGCCCAAGATTGACCTTTTTGTTTGGATTTTGGAAAGGGAAATGGATTTAACATGGGATAAAATCATCAAGAGAGGTTATTGAGCCTCCTCCCCATGCTATATATATTTATTAGACTAAGAAATAACATATCATCTACGTATCAATTATGCATTTTAGAAAAATATAGCTGCCAGCTTCAAGCAATCCAATTGCAGAAGAATATCAATCTTAAATGGAATCTCATCTTATAAACCCTCCCCTTTTTATTATGATATTCTCAATCGAGCATGAGAACTATATCTTGGCCTAATTTTATTTCCATTTGGAAATAGAGGAATGATCACATTTTCAAAAGTAATTCTTCTGACCTTGAGATTGTATGGTCTAGAGCTTTACAACAAGTCCACGAAAAAAACATCCTCTCTCCCTCGTCTGCCTCATATTGAGAATATTATGTGGTCAAGGCTTCCATCATTTCCTCCCTCTCCATCATTCAAAAATATTATTCCTCCTTTACAAACTCCCATATAATTTCCCATTCCCTCTCATCTCCTTCTTCTTGGTCCTCTCTCCCTCGAGGCTTCATCAAAAAAGAAAAAGTATATTTGGCACATTTATCTATGAAAATAAATGAAATTAGGAGAAAATTAAGATTAAAGGTGAAATGTTGCATGTGAGGAAGATATTGAAGGAAAATAATGGAAAATGAAGAAAATAGAGGCCCTCATTAATAAAAATGCTTTTGAGGATCAGTTGGTGCCTTTTGTCAATTCAACTTTTTATAGTTCAATTTTGGTGTTCTCTCTCTCACACTCTTGGACACTTAGAGTTTTCTTGGAGCATTTTAACATTGAATCAAGAAATGAAAAGTAAGCAAACGAATGTCAAGGAAAGAAAAGGAAAGAAAATATCAAGCAAGGAAGAGAAGGATCGAGCATCTTTAATAGAGATACTTGCAAGTAACAGATTTCATATACAATTTCCTAGATGGTTTTGACATGCATGGTATGTGCATGTTGGTATTTGGTTCTCTTGATGTCAAAAACATTTTTTTGTTGGGTTTTGACATTGGTTTTCAACTTTTCCTTGATTTTTTTCGGATAGCCGTGGTGCGATGGGATTGTTCTTAGATTTGAGCTTTGGAATTGCGAATGGTTTTGGAATCTAGGGTGGAGGTGGTCCTAGGTTAATTCCCAAAGACCTAGGAATCCCTTAACCAGTTTTGGCTAGATACACAATAAAGCATGAGGGTGGTGTATTGGTAAGGGCCTAATGATCTAGTGTGGATTGAGGTAAATCCTAGAGAAAAGGAGATGAAAAATTCTTCAAGGATAGTGATGAGATCCAGAGGAATTCCAAGCTCGGTTTAGTTTTTTGATCTTGGTGCTGATTTAGGTTAGATCATGGTATGGTGAGGGTGGAGGTGGTTTAACCTTTGGATTCCCTTAGTTTTTTTTTGTATTGATTTATCCATGAGATCCCACATTCATTCTTGGAATATGGCACGAGAGTGACTTGATGAAAGAAATATTTGGTTGATGCATGTCTATGGTCGGGTGGTACATGGAAGTCTGATCCTAGTTAGATGTTGCCTACATTTAATGAAAGTTAAGCTCTCTTGATCTGTACTTATATTTATGTGGATTTAATGGTTGTTATATTATGATTATTTATGTAGTTATATGTTGGTTATAAGCTTGGTTATGTGACTAGTTCTAGGTATGGTTCATTTCATGTTTTTACTTGTAACTAAAATAACAATGGATGCAAGACCAAGTTAATGATAAGAAGGCTAATGGAAGATGGTGGTGATCCTGATTGATAAGTTTCATATGAATATTCAGTGACTTATGTTTAGTCTTATATTCATGACTTTTAGATTGCATTGTTGTTAGGTGTTTGACAGAATGTCAGTCTTGGTTGAGGATGGTCAACCTTAGTCCTAGAATTTTTTTTTGGTTTATGATTTCTTAAAATTATAGGGATTTTTGGGCAAAGGTATATCCCCAACCTAGGAATTAGCCTTAAAATCCATAGTCACAATCATAACAATGAGGGTTTTATTCCCTGTTTGCACTCATGCAGGCTTGTGGGAGCAAATAGGAGGTTCCAATTCCATTGATGCCCTAGAAAGGGTGCGACTGGGGGTAAGAACCAGTTAAAAGTCATGTTGGCTTAGGGTAGGGACACTTGGATGGGTTTGGTTCCTCTTGGAGGGTCTTGTGGCTCTTGAGGGAAGTCAGTAAGGGTTGTTTGTTGACTCCATTTCCATAATATCACTTATGAGGTTGAGTATGGTTATAATTTCCCCTCATCTTATGTTTACCCCTGTTGGTCAGATACTTGGGTAGATGTGAGGAGAGTGGTGCGTTACAAAAATTTAATAAAATGAAGATAATTATTCTTCCCATTCTATAAATTCTATTCTAATTTCAACAATTTGATGTCCTTTAAATATTAGGATGTGGTCATAACTTCCCTCAGAGAGATATTCCATGTATTTATTGATTTTTTTGTATTTTTTATTTTTAAGTTTGAGGAATGTTTTTTATTCTCCATGTTTAGTTCTGTAAACTTATATAGGGGGAGAGATGATTATAGCAAGGACAACTTTCAAGACTACTTTCCAAACATTCATTAGAAGGGTTGTTCCCCCACAAATACATAGTAATATAGGAATTATTATAGGCTACTACAAAGATAGAATTATATTGTTCTTTGAATTCCACTCTATTAATTGTACACCATAGCTATATGACATTTATTATCAAAAACATAAATATATCGCCATGAATATAAGGGCTACACTTGGGAAAATGAAGATATTCATTGTAAAGGACATGTTTATTTGAATAAGTAGACAACACTTAAATAATTGGTTTGATCTAAATTACATTTCTCCCCCACAATAGGTCATTTAATGATTCTAAAACCTATGAAAGTATTGAACATTCACTTTTCTTATAAGACATGAAGAGGTACAAGTACACTTTTGTGAAAAAGAGTGGAAATTTCCAATGAAAATAAGGAGAGATATTCAAACATCTAAGAAAATTTTTTCCCATTCCAATAGTTGTATGCATTTATATTTCTATTGACTTCTTTATGGGGTTACCAAAACATGGAAATAATTTTTTAATCGTGCCAATTGTTGTTGATCATATTTCCAAATATTTTCATTGTTGTGGTATTCAACACCCCTTTAATATCACTATAATGGATCAAGTAATCATGGAAAATATATTTAAACTCCATATGATGTCACACTCAATGGCGATAAATTGTCACCCCACCTTCCCTATAAATTTTTACCAAGAGTCGTTTTGGATTAGGGGAACTAAGCTTAATATCAACCCTACATATCACCGTTAAAATGATCATTATTTTAAATAAATCAATACATGTTTGGAAGAATAATTCAGTTTATTTAATTCAAAGAGACAATTAGAATAGGTCTAGTGGTTACCTCTACCCAAGTGGAGGTATAATAAAACTTACCATGGGACCACTTAAATGAATCATTTTGTGCTTTCCTATGGCCAAAATCTCCCATCATTATTATCCTAGCTACTAGAAGTCTCCAAAGTGTAAGAGGATTAAAAACCCCTCATATTTAAGGATAATTAAGTCATGGTTAATATTCAGGTGAAGAAATAGGCTATAAAACATCATTCTAAATTCTATCTTGCTAAATGTGATTAGATGTTCCTTCATATATAGCATTATTTTGAAGACCTCACTGAAATATAACCTCCAAAGAATTGTTGAACCACTCGCTTAGAAATTGGATCTCCCTACCCATTCTATAACTCATCCAATATTTATTGTCTCTTTCTTAAAGAAATTTTTTTCTCTAATTCATGTATTCAAACTTACCTTCCATAATTATATGAATAAGATTCCATTTAATCAAAATTATAGATATTCCTTAAAAAATCACAATAATGATTTTTCCATCACACTATATGAGAGGTCCTAATGCAATAGAAGGATACAATACCTCAAGATACCACATGGGAACAAACAAAGACACTTAAGTAATTCCCCTATCTACAACGTTGATGAAAATGTTAGAATATAAGGGGGATGGAATGTTAGAGTGCTACTTTAACCCTCTTAAGTAGATAAAATAATTGTTAGGTATGAAATCCATATCTACTAAATAAGGCCTATGTGGTACATATAGTGTGAAATAGATCATTTTAATAAGTCTTACTAGGATATTTTTCATATTATAATTTTTAGTAAGTTGAACATTCTTAGGATGATGGATATAAACCATATAATGATGTAGAAGCAAAGTAACTATACACCTTGTGAAGCATATTGGAACTCAAACCTTTCTTATTTGAATGTTTTCCTTTTGAAGTGGCAAGTGAAAATATTTGTGGTAATCTATATCTTGTAAAATTTCTTATTTCTATTACAAAATTTTCATTTCCACTCTAAACCTTGTTATATTTTGGTATTTTTGCACCAAATTTATTTTTTTGAAAAATAGCACAATACTACACAACTTCCATTTACAAGTTGGAGTATTTCACCATTCTTTTTTTTCATTGTATGTGTATTGTAAATGCACCAACCCCTTAGGCCAAGAGTGAAAGATTTATCATTAAAATGGTATTGGAATAATATACTTGGGTGTTCTACATAATTACAAACAACAGACATTTATAACATGATGTTTTTGTCTAGTAGATTTTAATTATTCAGGGAGCTCATGATATTAGGACGATTTCATTAAGAATTTTTGAAGCCTCTATGGCAACACCATAAAAAAATATTTCTACTAATGTAGTGGTTGTTGCAAATATCATAGTGAGTTTTAGTGTATTTTGGGTTAATTTCCAGTGGAACATGTTGCTAGCAACTATTTCTGGAGTGATTGGCTAACCCTTGACATTACTTTAATTTAGTTAGATATTTATTTATACCTAGCTAAGTAACATTTTTTTTTGTAAGTAAATTTTCTATTAATTTCTGAAAAGGGAGTACATATAGGCTGCCCCAAAAGAGGTGGTCTCACCCCGACCAATTTTTTTCACCAAAAAGTTCCACAAATGACAACAAAAGTGACACTAAGGGAAACATCCATAAATGATTGGGCCATAGGCACTAGAACACAGATAAAAAAAAATATACCAGAAATCATATTATTCACCAAATGTAATAGATGTAGGGTCATCCAGGGCCATTCCAGGAGGAGGTGGAGGGTAGAAGTCACACTAAATGTGCCTTTCTTAGAGTGCCATGCATGTATCCAGTTTTTCAACTTTCTCTGAGAGCTGATTTTGTCCCCTCAAGACCACAACCAATCTTTCCCAAATTTGGCTTTGAAATTAATGCAACTGCTCCAAAGAGGCCATCTGCACTGCATGTTCCTCTCACTGCACTACAAGGAAAAGACCTTGTAGCAGATTTTTTTGAAGAAACCCACAGAAAAATACCCCAGACATCCGTTTCTACTGGAGGATCCTAGAGGAGGTGGGCGTGCAAAGGTTTTTGAAGATGTATTTCTTCCAGTGCTCTTATCAACCTAAAATGCACTGGTGTGTTCAATATGACAACGCACCAGTGCATTACAAAAATTGGCACATCGGACACCGTGCGCTCTATACACACATGACAGGTGCATGTTATTTCTGTAGAGCACTGGTGCTTTACATGTCGATCGCAGAGATACCACCTGGTGTGGAATAAATGAAACACACTGGGGCACCCACAAAACACGCGAACAGGTGGATGGTTAAATAAAAAAATATTACAGAAAAAAAAACTGCATAAAACATTAGCACACCAGAAACAGTGCGCTCCGTACACACCCTCCCGGTGGTTTTAATTTAGCAACCATGCTGGTGCATGTCATATCATCAGCCTCAGTGCCCCATAAAAAGTGCTCAGAATATAAACGTCCCGGTGCAGAATGACTGAAACACACCGGTGTTGGGTGCTAAAAGGTGCCTTTTAAAACTCCTATTTATCATACATTAATTATCAACTCGGGCAAGTCCTCTTATTTCGAGAGTGTAAAAAATATTTGCATGCTATAATCCCAGAGAATAATGTTTCTTAAAATGTACTATGGATCTTTCAAATACAAGAATAAATGGATGCTTTTAATAAATCCCACCAGCAACTAAAGAAAACTGAATGCTCTAAAACTAAATCATTCAGTCAGCAAAGTAATATCAATTATCAGTTGAGGATACAGTAGCAATAACTCATTCCTCTTTTAACTGATGTAAACTAATCAAGCATAAATAAGATCCTCAATTTGAGAGCTTTAACAGCAATAGCCAATGTTCTTTACAGCTGTTGATCTCACACACAACACACTAAATAACTAATTGGAAATGGAAATGAATTAAATCAATAATGCTACTGCAACTGATGGAGATGAAATAATTATGATAATTGAAAAAATTCTAAAAGGAAAAACTAAATGATTGCATAAAGTAAATGAGCAGCAATGCTATATAATAGAAATAGACAACAACGCTTATGTGACTGCAATGAACAACAAAACTAAATTACTGAAATGAATAGCGAAGCTATGTTATTAGAATGAGAAACGCAATAATATACTTACATAAAGCAACTATCATGTTATGAGTGAAAGGAATAGAAACGCAATTCAATTGCAGAAAGTAATCATTAAACAAACCACACTTGCAGAAATCATAAATAAGTCAAACCAAAATGTATGGTACAAGAACGGCAAGTAGATCCACCAAGAGCTGGGCCCTTAGCCACCGGTGAATAATGCAGGATTACTTCAAGAGATGTGAAGAAACTGCAACTATTTTTATATATTCATTATTGCATAATCATTACAGCAAGTTCGTGCTCTACTTCAACAACGAGAGTTGATGATCAAAGTTACAATTTGAATAGTAATTATTCCATTCCTCCTATCCTATCCTATCTATCTCTAATCTAATAATCCATCTAATTCTCTCTCTAATCATCCATCATGAATCCCCATAATAACCCCCCTTCTCTGATCTCCGTTCTGATTTAAATACACATAGAGAAAAGAGAAATTATAACCGATATGATTAAAAATGATTCCTATTACAAAATTGGATTGCTCACAACAAATTGATCAACAATATCATATCTGAAATATCCTTCCATCAATCATTTAACAGGAACAGGTCGAATTTGGTATTGCAATTGGAAGAATTTGGAAAACTGCCACAATAGCGAATCTAGGAAAATCTTCCTCAGAGAACCTTCCATTTCTCTCAATATATGCCAAACTTGGGCAAACTTTTCATTACCAAAATTAATTCGGCCCATTCTGGAAAAAGCACATGTTTCAGATTTTCCAGATTCTTCTCCATTTTCCCAGTACATCAAATGCAAAACTACCACTTCTTATTCCACCGAATTTCTGAGTTGTCATATTTAATGATGAGCTGAAGATCAACTCTGCAATTTGGAAAATATCTTGGAGGCTAAAATGGTAAGTGATGTTACAAAAAATTTATTAATAAACCATAATTGGTAAAATCATGCATAATCATCAATTTATTAAAAATAAAGGAGAAGAAATAATATTTATCCATAAGAGCATAAATAATTATAAAATGGAATTATATGATAAATTATGATAAATGACATGATAAAGAAGAGTAGAAATGGATGATATAGGTGTTAAAAAGTGATAATAAACATAATATATTAGTGGCACAACATACCCCCAAACTGAATATATTACATGTCCTCATGCAACCCAGAACTGAATATATTGCATGTCCTCATGCAACCCAAAGAAAAAACCCATGCGTTAACCAATAAAAAAAATTTGTTCATCCCAACTCATGAAATGGATGGAACAAATGAATTTTTCTTCAAATACTGAATATTCAATTTTAGCAATCTTTATGAAAGCGTAACAATTTTTACATTTGACATTCAACTATATGTATATGAAGTTGCAAAAAAATGTGATATAAGTAACAGCAAACTTCATTAACCATTTTCTCAAAAACTAGATTTCTACTATATTAATGCTTCTATGATCCAAAAATCAGATCGTTTTGATGCACGGATCATGAGATATAAACAAAATGGCTGTAGGTGATAGTGCATGATTTTTGAAATTTTATGAACTAATTTAGCGTGAAATTATCTAGGTTTGTGTATTTTAATGATACCTCTTTGTTATCCAGAAATCACAAGAATTCAGTTCATAGTTTTAAAGATATATGCAAATCAATTTCTGCACTGTATAAAAATGAAATTGTATGCCTTAAATGAGAAAGAAAGTAGAAAACATCCATCATGTGTAGCAATTCCTCCCCCAAACTAAAGAATTAGCATGTCCTCATGCAATGCTAGAAAACAAAGAGAGGTGGTTGCTACAATCTGTTGAAATCTATGCTTGGTGTAAAACAACATGGAATAAGGGAGATGTTGAGAATGAATAAGAATATCAATGGATGATAAATAATATCACTGACATGGTCATAAGAAAGAAATGAACGAAAGAAACACTCCCCCAAATTGAAAGATGATATGTCTATGAAAAATGGGAAGTGGTAAAGATGTGGAATGAATCATGATAAATAATGCTCAATGGATTTTCATGAAATTCTCCTAAATTCGTAATAAATCAGAAAATTATGCTATTTTACCTCAAGTGTTACCTCCGAAAAAAAAAATTGTGGAATGACATGTAGGGACTGGCATTTTTTGAAGCTGATGTAGGCTGAGCGGATACTGAAAGTGATGCAAAAGGTGGAAGCCATGCAAGCACATCATGTCTGAAGAATTGTGTGCGTTCGCGAGTTGTGCGAGCCTTTGCTGTTAGTTGCAATAGTGTGGTCGTGCTGCAAATAGAATTTCCCCCCCATACTTTTTGTTCTCCTGTAAACAAATCACGATTCTGCATGCAGTTTTCTTGAATCCACATTGTTAATTTTGAAGAGCAACAGATAAGATGTATGCCAAAAGTTCAATCAGAAAAACTTCTGTAGAAATGCAGTATGAATATTGTGACAAATCAACAAATTATGGCAGAATTCTGTAATTATATCACGTGCTATCCATAATGCATACATTCCCCCTTCCAATTGAAAAAGGGATTCCATGACCATAAAGCATAGAAAAAGTGTTGTGCTGACGACAAAGTAAGGGAACAAACAATACAGCAGTAAATGAAGCAGAGTACACATATCAAATGATAGGACAGCAAGAGGTATGGTTATAATGAGGGAAAAGTGTATAAATATAGTTATGAATAAGAGATAAGATGCTTGGGTTGATGATAGGTAATGTGGTAAGTAAAAAGGACAACAATATGCAAGAAAAGATACCTTGCTGATGATATTCCATCTGAAAATGATATGATTCATTAAAAAACATTAACTCATGCGTAAAGGTTCATAAAAGGGAGAAATTAGGGAAATAATCTCTCTGATAAAAAGAAAAGTAGGAAGAGGGTATTATAATAATTATTGATGATGAAAATAGAACTTCAATACCATAAGCATAGCCTCTATTGCGAGCAGGCATCCATAGCCTCGACAGAGTTGCTTTTTAACCCATATGTGCTAGGATCCTCAATTTACAGTTGGAAAATTCTATTGTTGTTCTACAAAATAGATCAATGTGCTGGCGTGGTAACCAGATAACCACACTGCCATTCACTAGGAAGTAGCAAAAGTGATCAGGCCAGCTCGTGATAAGACCTCCTGTTCCAAGGATATTGTGGCTATCCAATGGATCATAACCCTAGTGTGGTGGCCATAGTGGGAATGTCACTTCGCTACAACCTTATGAACATGGTAGTCTGGCTCTTTAATGAGACCCCCTATCCTCTATCTGTAGACAAGATTTTGTTTTTTTAACACCTTTTATGATAAATAGAGGGAGGCTCAGTACTCCTTATGAGTGGGGATGGTGGAAGAAGTTTGAAAATGTGAATAAAAATAAAATATACCCATAATCTTACTTATAATAGATAGAGAGAATTGTAGCCAGGAGAAGTGAAACCAGCATGGTAAAGATGATCAATCATTATCATATACAACATAAATCAATAAAGTAAAGTAATATATAAATAATTGTGTCCCTTTTGTTTGTTTAAAAAAAAAACTATCATCAAGAAGTTGTCTTGTTAAAGATCATAATGTCAAGGATATTCACCTGCTTCAATAGACTCCATAATTTTTGTCCTTATAAAAGTATTGTACTTCATGCGATGCAAGGGAATCAGTAAAATGTGGTTGAGATAAATTAGGAATAATTACATAAGACGGAGGAAGGGTTGTTCTCAAAAATATTCCCAAAGTGTTGTTCCCTTGAAGGAACAGAAAAAACAATCAAAAAAGTGTTGTTCCTTTTAAGGAATAGCAAAAATACACCCAAAAAAATTGTTGTTCCTTAAAAGGAACAACGAAAAATACACCAAAAAAAGTATTGTTCCTTAAAAGGAACAACAAAAAAAAAATCAACACGCGAAACAATTGTTCCTTAAATGGAACATCAAAAAGACAAACACGCAAAATTGCTATTCCTTAAGAGGAACAACAACTGTTCCTTAAGAGGAACAACAAAAAGACAAACACACGAAACTTGGTGTTCCCTGTAGGGAACATCAAAACAATCATCCCTACTACTCTAAACAATAAAAATACATTTCGTAAAAAGAAAAGCAATAGAAAAACAAAAAAAAACAATTGTATTTATAGAAAAATGTAGAAAAGAAATCTTATTTATAGAAAAACAGAGAAAAGCAATCATATTTATAGAAAAACAGAGAAAATCAATCATATTTACAGCCGCAAACAAACAGACAAAAACACATAAAACAATCATATTTACAGTTTAAAAATAAATAACTTTTTACAGAAATGAAGTTGTCGAAGGATTGCCTTTTTCAATTGAAACTTGCATGGTGGGGTCCTCATTGTTCAATCGCCAATGGAGCGGAAACTGCGATTTGAAGGAATCAACACCTAAAACAAAAAAACATAAGATAAATCAGAAAAGAAACAACACTTTATTTAAAAACAGGATCATAAATAAATAAGTTAAGTTACAACAACTATGATATTATTTCCTAAGGGAATATCAATCTGTCAATGGAAAAAAATGATCTTTTGGAAAAATGTATTGACATCAGTGACATGAATTTTCAAAATGGGAATCAATTCTTCATTTTTTTTTTGTTATGAATCTGTTAGGTAATGAATAAGATGAAATTCCCTTGTTTCATTAAAATTTCTTTCAAGAATCACTCATCCATAAATTGACCTTCTTTATTCTCCTAAGACCTGCAAAAAAAACGAATGTCTACCTGCAATAAAATATTAAATCATGGAGAAAGACAGGTGATCGGGCTCCCCTAATCCAAGAATTATGAAAAAAACTAACAAGTAGTTACTTTGTAGAACAAATCCATGTAAAAAAAATAAAGTAAAATTAATTTATTACCTACGGGAGAGCCGTGGCCAATCATGCTAACCTGCACTATTTTAATCATAACTTATTTGTTTTTCGTCCAATTTGAGTGATTCCAAAGCCATATGAGATCTAATTCAAAATTATATCTCCAATAAAAGCAAGTTTTAAAAATTCCATGATATGATATGTCAATTTTACTTAGAACGACCTGCATAACAGAGTCATTTTCGATTATCTATATTAGACCAACAGTGGATATTTTAAGCATAGATTTTTCATTTGATGATGGATTAAGCTAATTAAAATTGTAAATGAAAGTAGATTCATTTATTTATCTCCAATAGAAATATTTTTTGAAGACAAGAAGAATTGATGGGTCAAATACACTAGTGAATAGCCGAGAAAACAAAGTTTCAAGAGTGCTGATTTATGATAAGCAATCAGTATTTTGGTCATAAATTCCTGATACGATATCAAAATTGAGTGATTCAAACTAATTTGTAAACTAGATTCATAGAGGAATATACCATAGGAACAGGTTTTAAGAATATAGCCATTTAGACCTCCAAAAAGTGACTGTCCTAACTCTGTTCCTGAGCTCCCTACTAGAAACCCTGTCAATGTTTTGGTTATAAGTTTTTCGTTTCAATTCCAAATGGAGTGATTCAAATTGGGTTGGAATTTAGACATAAAGGGATACTTAGGATACAAATAGGTTTTAAAAATATTCAATTTTGGTCCCTCAAAACATGACTGTCCCAACTTTGTTTTCAGAATTTTAATCAAGCCCGCAAGCCAAAAAACATGATATTCAAGAAATTTTTCCATATTGGTGATAAAAATGAATATGAGTGTTTGTAGAATTTTTATTTTCAATATAATGCATCTACATACACAAATAAATTAAAATATTTATCACCGATGTTGATTTCCACAGCGTGTTGCAACAAAAACAATTTTTTTATTTATTTTAAACATAATAATAAAAATGTATTTATTTATGTCCATATTTATTTATTTTCTCCACTAACCTACTCTTCTTTGAAAATTGAATATGCTTACGTATAAGAGTACTTCCAGTGGAGCCATTTTCGAAATAAGGCCTCTATTATGTACATACCCAAATTTGAAAAATGCATGTTAATAAATAGTAGGGTATGAGAAGCCAACTTCCCTTGAAAAGATGGTGCCAAAAATTGTTGAAGTATGGAGTGATGCTGCAAAAAAATGGAGTGAAACCAATCTTCAATGTATCCCTTACTTTCTTGATTTCCCATAGCCATCATATCATGAAGTTCTTGAGTGTTTAAAACAACTTGTTGATGCAGACTAGATGAAACTTCATTTTCTTTCATAACCTCTACAATTTTTGGATTTGAGACATTCTGAATCTTAGTATAAGTTTCTCCAATGGTGCATGTGAGATAGAATGGGTGGGAAGGGTGGGTAAATTTTGTAGTTCGACATTGTAAGCATGTTGTACTGTTTTATTATGGTGAGGGTGTGGAATGAGTTGAGCAGGAAATTGTGTAGGGAATGGAGCATTTTGATGATGTAGTTGATTGGGTTGAATGGATGATTTTGATGGGCAAGAAAGATGTTGTGGAAGAGTTGGAAGATGTGTTTGTGCTACAAGATGAGGGAGAGTAGTCATGCAATCATAAGATGAACCATGCCAAACTTGTAGACAAGATTGGTGGTGGTTATATTGAGATTGGCATGGCTGCCCTAACATATGAGTATTCCATAATGGATTATGCAAGTAAGATAATGGAGAGGAATTGTTTTGAAGCATACCAGTAGGCCATGATTTCCATGGTTTTGACCTTGTTGCAACTTCCCCATCTCTTTGATATGCTACTTCCATCCTAGATAAGGAAGAACAACTATCTATGGGATGCTCCTTTCGGTAATAAGGGCAAAACACTTCATCAAATTCTTGATTTTTTTGAACTTGCAAAACATTCAATTGTGAATTTAGAGAGCTAATGAAATCATATTTAAAATTTTCAAATAAAACATTGATTTCAGCTCTTATGTCTCTTGTTCTTGTAGTAAATTTGGAGAAGAAAAAAGAAACTTCTCTGAAATTCTTACCATCCTTGGAAATTCCTCTTGAATACCTTATGCACAATTCCCAAACATCATCATATGATAATTGAAAAACATCACCTTTTCCTATCAGATTTAAGAGTTCTAAAAATTCATCTCTGATTCCTTTAAGAATGAGTATTTTCAAGATCTCTTTTTCCAAATGCTTATGCTTTGATTTTCAAGGTTATATTGAAATCGCTCTACATAGTCCTCCAAGCTTTCATCTTCCCCTTGTATCATACCGAAAATATTTTCATTCGATTTGTAGTAGTGTTTGTACTTCTTCAAGAATATGTTTTTCATGTCCTCCCATGTTTGGATGCAGTTCCCACCTAGGATCATGAACCATCGGAGAGCTGCTCCTTTTAGAGTAAGAGGAAACACTTTCAACCTTTGATCATTAGTACAATAATCACATCCTCTACAAAGTATTTCAAACTCAAATAAGAATGTATCGGAATTTTCATTTGTCAAACAATGAAAATTTGGTAGAGATGATGGGGGAATTATGTGCATTTGTGTCACTCCTCCTAGATCTTTGATAGGGAATTCAAGAGTTGAAATGTGAGCCATTTCTTACCATAATAGAAGATGCTCTTCGTATGTTTCTTTAAGGATCCTCCTTCCAATGATCCTGCCAATTGGTTAGTGAAATGGGTGGTGCTTACATCACCACTCGAGTGGAATTACAAGATTTTTTTCAAAATTTCTACCTCTAAAATAAAAATGTTCATTTCTACCTTAAATTACTAGCAATTCTACTAGAAAGCCAGCGGGGGAGCAAACAATTTACTTGCTTATTACGCAGGTTCTTACCTTTCGTTTTTAATACCCAATTATTTCCCAGCAACAAATATCAAACATACATCACTCTCTATGAAATGGAAACACTCTCCCTGGCAACGACGCCAAAATGTTGGGTGCTGAAAGGTGCCTTTTAAAACTCATATTTATCCCACATTAATTGTCAACCCGTGCAAGTCCTCGTATTTCAAGAGTTTACACAATATGTGCACGTTATAATCCCAGAGAGTAATGTTTCTTAAAATTTAGTATAGATCTTTCAAATACAAGAATAAATGGATGCTTTTAATAAATCCCACTTGCAAGTAAAGGAAAATCAATGCTTTAAAACTGAATCATTCATTCAGCAAAGTAACAACAATTATCAGTTGAGGATACAATAGCAATAACTCATTCCTCTTTTAACTGATGTAAACTAATCAAGCATAAATAAGATCCTCAATCTGAGAGCTTTCACATCAATAGCCAATGTCCTTTACAGTTGTTGATCTCACACACAGCACACTAAATAAACAATTGGAAATGGAAATGAATTAAATCAATAAT
The DNA here is from genome assembly GCA_034641835.2 of Pinus albicaulis. NCBI lineage: Eukaryota > Viridiplantae > Streptophyta > Pinopsida > Pinales > Pinaceae > Pinus > Pinus albicaulis. The sequence goes on from CM076570.1 coordinate 1,019,886,528, forward strand.
GCTACTGTAACTGATGGAGATGAGATAATTATGATAACTGTAAGAATGCTAAAAGGAAAAACTAAATGATTGTAGAAAGTAAATGAGCAGCAATGCTATATAATAGAAATATACAGCAACGCTTATGTGACTAGAATGAACAACAAAACTAAGTTACTGAAATGAACAAGGAAGATCTGTCATTAGAATGAGCAACACAACAATATACTTGTAGAAAGAAATGATCTTGTTATGAGGGAAAAGAATAGCAACGCAATCCAATTGCAGAAAGTAATCATTAAACAAACCACACTTGCAGAATTCAGAAATAAGGAAAACCACACTGTATGGTACAGGAACGGCAAGTAGATCCACCAAGAGTCGGGCCCTTAGCCACCGGTGAATACCGCCGGATTACTTCAGGAGATGCGAAGGAACTGCAACTCTTTTTATATATTCATTATTGCATAATTGTTACTGCAAGTTCATGCTCTGCTTCAACAGTGAGAGTCGATGATCAAAGTCACAATTTCAATAGTAATTCTCCCATTCCTCCTATCTTATCCTATCTATTTCTAACCTAATAATCCATCTAATTCTCTCTCTAATCATCCATCATGAATCCCCATAATAACCCCCCCTTCTCTGATCTCTGTTCTGATTTAAATACACATAGAGAAAAGAGAAGTTACAACCGATATGATTAAAAATGATTCCTATTGCAAATTTGGATTTCTCACAACCAATTGATCAACAAGATCATATATAAAATATCCTTCCATCAATCATTTATCAGGAACAGGTTGAATTTGGCATTGCAACTGGAAGAATTTGGAAAACGGCCATAATAGCGAATCTGGGAAAATAATCCTTAGAGAACCTTCCATTTCTCTCAATATATACTAAATTTGGGAAAACTGTTTATTTCCAAGGTTAACTCGGCCCATTCTAGACAAAACTCATGTTTCAGATTTTCCAGATTCTTCTCCATTTGCCCAATAAATCCAATGAAATACTGTCACTTCTTATTCCAGTGAATTTATGAGTTGGCATATTTAATGATGAGCTCGAGATCAACTCTGCAATCTGGAAAATATCTTGGAGGCTAAAATGGTGAGTGATGTTACAAAAAATTTATTAATAAACCATAATTGGTAAAATCATGCATAATCGTCAATTTATTAAAAATAAAGGAGAAGAAATAATATTTACCCATAAGAGCATAAATAATTATAAATGGAATTATATGATAAATTATGATAAATGACATGATAAAGAAGAGTAGAAATGGATGAAATATGTGTTAAAAAGTGATAATAAACATAACATATTAGCAGCCCAACAACTGGGATCCTCGTAAATGCCACGCATCGGAAAAGGGTTTAAAACAAACAAAATTACGGCCAAAAAATTGCAGAAACCATTGGTTCACCAGGCACCCTTACTAATGCGTCAGGTTACTGTAAAGCTCGTGTGTGTCACATCCCCATGCCCCGGTGCATCATAAAAGTGAGCGGAACATAAAATTCCCAGGGCAGAATGATGGAAATGTACCGGGGTTCCCATAAATGGCACACACCGGAATAGGGTTAAATAAAAAAAATTACGACCAAAAAACCGCAGAAATCATTGGTTCATCGGACACTGTTACTGGTGAGTCATGATACTGTAGAGAATTGGTGCTTTGAATCTATGCCACCTCGGTGCCTGCTAAAAGCACGCAAAAACAGAAAGAGCCCGGTTCGGCATATAGACAACGCACCAGTACTCCAACAAAAATGTCGCACACCAGAATAGGGTTAAATTTATGGCCAAAAAACTGCAAAAATCATTGGTTCACCGGACAATGTTACTGGTGTGTCATATTACTATAGAGCACTGGTGCTTTAAAAATACGCTACCCTGGTGCCTCCTAAAAGCACACGAAAACAGAAAGAGACCGGCGCGACATACATGAAATGCACCGGTACTCCAGTAAAAACCCCGCGCACCAGGATAGGGTTAAATAAAAAAAAATTACGGCCAAAAAATTGCAAAAATCATTGGTTCACTGAACACCATTACCAGTTCGTGATATTACTGTAGAGCACTGGTGCAATGAAATTGCGTTGCCTTGGTGTCTCCTAAAAGCGCGCGAAAACAGAAAGAGCCCGACGCGAAATATAGGAAATATAACGGTACTGCAGTAAAAAGCCTGCACACTAGAATAGGGTTAAATAAAAAAATTACACCGAATAAACCGCGAAAATCATTGGTTCACCGGACACCGTTACCGGTGCGTCGAGTTACTGTAGCACACCGATGCATTATAGTTTGCTACCCTAGTGCCTCCTAAAAGCACGCAAAAATAGAAAGCGCCTGGTGCGGCATTAAGACAACGCACCAGTAATCCAATAAAAACCCCGCACACTGGAATAGGGTTAAATAAAAAAACATTACTGCCCAAAAACAACATTTTTCACTTTTTTCAGTGCTACAGAGCTCTCAAGCATTGGTGCAAGTTATCCTTGCTTGAGCTACACTAAAATCCATGCTCCCATTGTGTTTATTGCATGCACTGCTGTTGTACATTGCCACCAATCTCTAGCTTGAATTTTATAAAACAGTCAATAAATTTTCTTTTATAAATTGTACGTCCAATATGCCTCCTCGACAGGTAAATATACAGGTATTTTTCTCACTTTTCCATAACTAAACCTTTTAGCGGATTAGAATTTGAAAAAAACTTAAAATTAACCATTAAAAAAAAAAATTGTTGCGTGGTGCGCTCGAGCCATTTGAATCACACCGGTTGTGGTGCTGCCTATAAATTTACAGGCCGCACCGCACCCAGTGTTGAAGGATTCTACACTAGTTCAGGGGCAATACCGCAAGGCACACTGTGTTATTTTTTTTTTTTTTAAAAGTGCGGTGCAGTCATTTAACAGGCTGCACCGTTGAAAATGTTGAATCGTGGCCACCTGGTGCATTGACCAAATTATCTGCCACGGGGCATGTAAGTTTTTCGGTGCACCAGAACCATAAATCGACATTGTCAACAGTTCTGGTTGGTAAACTGGTGCTATGTTTATCTGCACCGGTTCTGGGGCGGATTCCAAAGGTGCACCGTGTAATTTTAAATTTTATGACAAAGAGTAGTGCGCTTGGATACCTGGCTGCACCGTACGAATATGTACGGTGGTAGGAGGGAGATGTGCTGAGTTAGCTATAAGCCCCGAGGCATATAGTGAAGTCAGCGCACTGACCTCCTAACATCGCACTTAGTGAACGGTGCGCTAAAAATATTTTATGGAGCACCGCTCCCGGTGCTTTTTATATCATTATGTGCACCATTGTCGGTGTGTCTCAGTGGAGGGACGCATTGTTACCGGTGCATGACTGTGTTTTTGGTGCACTGACTCTTGTTTTATTTATTTTTCAAGAAATATTTATATACGTATATTTGTAAATACATGTGTCATTTAATTAAAAATTTGTGTTTATTATTTCAATCATTCAAAGATGGGAAAGGAGAGAAGAGGAGCAACAACAGCAATAACAAGTGGAACAATATAACAAGGTTCATCTATGGGAGGCAAGAGAGAGGGAGAGAGATGTGTACCCTCGCCCTATGACAACAGTGACAAAGGGGCTGCTAAGGCAGGTAGGCCTCCTCAAGTTCTATGAGGAGGATACTTCCCTAAAGTCCCATAGTGGTTTCTTGAGACATCTTATCCGAAGGTGGAATGCCCAGCAACAGGCTTTCCGAGTTGTTATCGACTAGTGGTACACGCTCACTAAGGAGGATGTATATTTTATTACAGGGCTTTCGAGGAGAGGGGTGGATTTTCCCTCGTTCCCCGATGTTCCAACTGGCTGTGTGGTAGGGAGTCAGTTAGTTTACTCCCATAAATACATTAGACCAGATATATTGTCTCCCTCAGATTTTCAGGTGTTTGAAGGATAGTTTCATATTGGTGCGTTTGGTCGTGAGGAGGTCCAGTGTCTCTCACTTATCATTTCGACCATTTTTCACAACACCAGTGGTGGGCAACATATTAGTTTCTAGCTTTTATATTATGTTGATTTTTTACTACAGCAGCCATGACTTGTCAAGTGGACTGCCATTTTTTTATGGTAGTTCTGTACAACATTAGATAGATGTCGTGGTCATGCACAAGGGAGGGTCAACTTCCCTTTTGCTTCAAAGATTTTTTGTTGATTTGTTGAGAGGTTTCTAGAGACAAGACCTTCTTTTCTTTGGCAGCCTCATAGGCCGATTATTGAGGCATGTATGCATATGTGCGGGAATATGATGCCAGAAAGGGAGGAGAATTTGTTTCCATCGAGGATATCCAATGATGCACTGGGGTTGTTAGCCAGTGTTTTTTAGCATCCCTTCATTATGGTCCCCTGTCCTTATGCGGGGTTTGATTGGTGAGGATGTGCTAACATCCTCTTCATAGATGATGAGCTGCCAGATGATAGAGGTAATATTGTTGTTTTATTTAAATTTATTCTAACATTTTCTTTAACTTGTTTTTATTAAATTGTGTAATGAAATTGTCTAATTATTCTTTTGTAGTTGTATATATTTTGCAGAGATTGGCTCTTATGATTGCGAGGATTAGATGTCACCACCACCACCTGATCTAGTTGTGGATCTTGATGATGATGTAGAGGGCATGATGCCAAATATTGCCGAAGATCAGCAGGAGGCCGGTGTAGATCAGAGACCTGCTCCTATTGGTGCACTAGCCCGTGGTGGACGTGTGAGTGAAGCTAGATATAGGATGGAGTTGGGTGACCAACTCATTGCATTTTTTGTTGAGTTGGGCATCCGCCCCGATGATTTCAAAGATATAGAGGCCAATGATAGGCTCTTATATATGCGGAGAGACATGCCACGTGACATGTACAACCTAATGTGCCATGGCGTAGGTGTTACGACAGCTTTTCCGTGACTAACGAGGACTGACGCATGTTACGAGTGAGCCACAACACATGATGGACAGTCTTTGAGGCGGAACGTACCATCGACATCTCATGATCGTTCATGGCCTCGAGCCACGCCAGATTTGCGTGAGCCTCCAGTAGCATCTACCAAAAGTCATCATGGAGATGAGGCTCGATCATCGGCTGATCCATGACATTTATATTATAGTTGTATATTTTTAACATTATTTAGTTATATATATATATATATATATATATATATATATATATATATATTATATGGCCCATATATTTTATGTTCATTTTGCAGTTGTACTTAATTTACATGTTGGTGATCATCATTATAATGTGTATGTGATAGCATGAGATGTATATTTGATGTTTGTGTTGTACTGATGATGTTAATATATAATGTTAATTGCATTTTGTTAGATGATCATGATCATGATGATGAAGTTAGCGATTTTGAATGTGTTGTTTAGTCAAATATGATGTTTGTACGATGCTTGTCATGAATGTGATGTTTATTAATTAATTTATAAATACCAAATGATCATGATATTGTAAATTTGTAATATTTGTATTTCTAATTGTATTTAAAATTATAAAATTTTAATTGTAATGATATATATGTAAATTTCTAAAGTTGTAATTGTAATTGTAATTTTTTAATTTGTAAAATTGTAATTGTATATATGTAAAATTCTAAAATTGTTATTGTACGTGAAATTGTAAAATTGTAATTGTAATTCTAATAATTCTAATTATAATTGTAATTGTATGTAAAATATTTGTAAAATTTTAATTATATTAATGTGAAATGAATTTATTAAAATTTGTAAATTTTAAATAATTGTAAAATAATAAATATATAATAATATGATTTAAATTGTAACATAAGGAAATTTAGAAAATAATGAAAATAAATTCCTGTACTTAATTAGAATTGCCATTATTTTATTATGATCTTAGATACAACAAAAGAATTAATTTATACAGTGTGCCATTGTTTTTGAGATCAAGTCCATAATACCAAAATATCAAGTGAATTATTGATTTTAAAATTAACACATTGAAAATTACCAATTAATTCAAAATACACATTACATTAATATTTCAAAAAACTCATCTTAAAAAGTATAAATATTGATGAAATAACATGTATTATACCATATCACTCTCGGTTCTCATGATCACTCTCATTATCTTCTAGTTCGCATGGCATGATAACACTATTGTTCTCAAAAATATGTTTTGATCTAGGGTCATGTGTCAATACGAACCACCAATCCCTATCCAACACATTTGGGTAGAAAAACACCTGGTTGCAGTGTTTAGGGAAAACATAGGGCTCCTTAGCTTCATCCCACATCTTTCTAGAGTTGATACATATCATCCTACTATCACGATTTTCCTTTACATTATTCTGATCAAAGGTGTCCCACCACTTGCACCTAAAAATAACACATTGGAAAGAAGAAAAATCCACTTCAATGAACTCTTATATCTTTCCGACGTAACCTAACATCCCTCTTACTACTTGTTGATCACGGTGGCTAGATTGACTAGATTGATCGAACTTGACTTCCACTCCACAGTCTTGTGTGATGTTTCCAGCATCGACATTTTCTGTGCAAAAATCGTGTCTATATGCCCACATAGATGGGAACAAATGCCCCTATTATAAAAATGTTTAAAAAATCATTAAACTGTCATGTGTCTTATAAATAATAATCCAACAGTTAAAATATGAAATTTAGATGTCTTAATATAAGTTTCAAATTTACATATAAATTATTACCGAGTTGTTGCACCCAATCTGTATGTTTGGTGCATCCTCTTTAGCACGCGGGTAATAACCGGTAGCACCGTATTTCTCTCTGACTTGATCAGCAACCCAATTGTTGGGGAATATTTTTGGCATATTTTCTTTTAAATGATTGGGATAAGGCACACTTCTACCATTCAACCATCTGAATTCTTTCTTGTCACTATCCCATTTCATTCTTTTTTGTTCATACAACACGACCCACGGTTGTGTCGCTTCAGAATTGTAAAGAATGAATTTATTGATTGCTTCAATTTCTGCATTTTCTGATGAAATCAAACCAACATTATATAGTACTTAGAGATCAAAATATACGTTACATTGAATTTCAACATGAATATTAATTACTTTTTGTAAATTTGAAAAATTATAAGTCACTTACTCTTTATCAAGTGCTTTTTTCCACTTGTTTGCAGAACCTCTCCTTCTCTTTTGTCTTCATCCAATTCATCGCCCCAAATCACTACACCTAGTCTGTTATTGTTCTACTTGATGTACTCACTGGTATAGTAGAAAGACTCATACGATATGTACCCCTTTGCCATAGACCCCTTGGGTTTTTCCCTTTTTCAAACAAAACCTTTTAATTTCTTCATGTACCTCTCTAAGAAGAACATCCAATGACAAGAAAAAAACGGAAATAATTCAACCTCATCTACGGGGTCGATTAGAAGATGAACCTGTAAGTCCATGAAACTCGTTGGCAGTTCCTTCTCAAACATACAAACAATCTTAACTATCTCTTGATGCCACTGTCGAATGCTAGCCACATGAAACTCCTTTGACATGATCCAACATAAAAATACAGATAATTTAGATATGGCACATCCTAGGTCTTGAGGGAATTCATGTTTCCCAGACCCACGCACAAATAAAGGATAATGACACTGCAAAGTAATTATAAAAACATGCAATAATATACAAAATTAGTTATGTTTTATGATCACCGCATGGGATAAAATTTATTAATATAAAAAATAATAAAATCATGCTTTTGACATTATACGTACTCTTAGAAGATTCAAATGGTCATGCGATTTCAACCTGGACAAATGGTCATCCACGGTGAAGCAGTGCCGTAGTGAAGACCCATATGAATTTGGCACCCTCACATCCATTATAACTTCCTTTCCCAAAGATATATCATCTTTTTTTAAAATCCATGGGACATCACCTTCTTTGAAAAACAATGAATTAGAGGGACCAGTGCCTACCTCTGATCCCGTACTTTCTAATCGTCTTGGCCAATATTTCTTTTTAGTTTTTGAAGTAATAAGATCTTTCCTAACCGCCAATGTGTCATTTTTTTTCGATGATATGTGCCTCCATAAATAAGATGAAACATTTTTGAATATATGCATGGGATCTAATAAGTGGGAAATCTTAGGATGCTCCCAATATGGGAGGTCATAAAAGATAGATTTCCTTTTCATCCAATGGGAAATTTCTCAACATTGGTGTTGAAGAAATCTGGATCATCGAACTTAGGCTCCCCATTTGAATTGAACATTTCTGTGAACTCCTTCTCCTTCTCTCTCTCATATTCTCTAAGCCATTCAGTTGGATCATCAAACTTAGGCTCCCCATTTGAATCGAACATTTCTGTGAACTCCTTCTCCTTCTCTCTCTCACATTCTCTAAGCCATTCAGCTGGTGTCATTATTGGAGGCCTTTGGGTTCTTTCTCGTTTACTATTGAAAGAGGATGCTTCTCTTCTGTAAGGGTTTTGTTTTGGTAGGAATATCCTGAAGCAATCATACACTGGCTTTCGTAGGTCCTTTGACCATCTAGCTTTCAGAGAAGGTCCACAACATTTACATCAAAAATACCCTTTTGTTACAAGACCTGCGATATTATATTTTTATACATTAATTAATATGCATGGCATGTTAAAGAATATCATGAAGATTAGAACAAATAATATTACAATGATTTAAATAACTAATATGTGAAATAATATTGTTACATTATATATAAACAAATCAATAAATTAAACATGTAATTTACTAGAGAAAACTGTTAAGCCTGGATAATCATGTGTCGTGTAAGCACATATGCCATACAACGTAAACCTCCTCTCTGCTACGATGGGTCTTGATACATCATATACATTTATCCCATCCCATAATTCCTTCAATTTATCTAGTTGTAAGTAGACATCCATATTCTTCACTTGTCTTCTACCAGGGACTATGAGAGCCAACATAATATGTTCATTCTTCACAAACAACCATGGGGGTATATTGTTATTGATCACTACTATAGTCGAAACAGAATATTTGGTGTTCTGGAGGGAATATGGGTTGACGCCATCCATGGCTATGCTGAGTCGTAGACTTCGTACTTCATTCTTGAATTTTTCAAGCCATGTATCCGCTATATGCTTCATGGCTATTGAATCAGTTGGTATTCGTATAAATCCCAACTCACTTCTGTGTGAGGCATGCCATCCATACAACATAGCTAATTCTTTGCAATGAAAGAGCCTTTGAATCCTTGGGATTATAGGCATGTGCCTCAATATCTTAAAAAGAGGACTAGTACGTGATTTACCCTTATTTTTTGATTTATCATACCTATCATGCCCACATTTCGGACACATATCTTTGTCTGCATATTCTCCTTTATATAGAATACAATCATCTGGACATGCATGATATGATATGTATTGAACACCCGACATTTTCGACAATTTTTTTGCCTCTTTGCAGCTACCAGGCAAGACATTATCACTTGGAAGAACCTTATCTTTGAATAAACTATAGTTGGTGATCATGGAAAAATATATTAATAAACATAAATTCATGTCGATATAATTATTAATGTTCATAAAATTTAACATTTGTAATGTTCATTGTAGTGTACTAATTATATTTCAAATTTATATATAAGGGAGGTACTTTATGGTAACTTACCTTAAAATTTTCGGGAAACATGCATTCGAAAAGCCAAAATTTTCTTTCAAGTTGTACAGTAACATCATTGTACCTAACTGGGTAGACTTTTACTGACCATCGGGTCCAAAGAGAGGGGTGGTGGAAGAAAATTTAAGGCTTTCGAAAAAGGTGTCAACGATATGAGCATCATCCCCTAGCTGATGATCATTTTGGAATGCATCTAACAACATTGTCTCCATGGAAATCGTATCGCTTAAGTAATCATCCATACCAACTTCTATTTGATTGTCTCCATTGCCAGCTTGTGAAGAACTACTATTGTTGTTGTCATTCCTAATTCGTGAATCTGGACGTAGCGAGAATTGAATTGGTGGTTGATTCAACCATTCTTGGTATCGTTCCTCTCCAATATTTTCTCTTAATTAAATCTTCTCTCGATTTGACATTGTCGTGGGGTGCAACGAAAGATGGTAGGTAGGTCATTCATCATCACTGGAATCCTAATAATTAAAAAAAAAAAAATTGAACATGATTAGTACAAAATATTATGATATCAATTTGTAACCACATTGACAATATTGCATGATAATAAATTGGTTTGACGTTGAAACAATTACATATTAATCAATATATATACCAAACAATTATAATTATAATTACCATCATTGTCCCGATATTTTGGCTAGAAGATGCAATATTGTTACAATTGGCAGGGTGAAGTGGCTGTCCATTTTCATCTACCAAATCCGTCTTGTGGTATGCAGCTCTTAATAATAACTTGCGATGTTTTGGAGTAGTACTTTGAATATAATTTTGTGCATCTAAACTCGATGATGAATCTGCATGAACCTGCAAATTTGTATACATTATAAATTTAATTAAGTTGTGCATGATTGACTACATGGATAAAAAACATACATAAATTCAGTTAGATAGTGAAAAAATAAAACAAATCTGAAGTAAATATTACGGCTCCACATGGATAGGGAGAAATCCGTGATGGACTTTGAGAAATATTACGGAACGAGCTGGATTTTGAAGAAATGTCCATTTCATATAATATATGATATTTTTTCCCTACATTTGAGCAAAACAATAATAAAATTTGGTGCACAACCTAAATGTAGTTCTGGTGCGGACCATTCAGACAACTGCACCGGTCAGTTCTTTATTTTGCGCATTGGTGTGCCTTTGTAACAAGTAGCACCGGTGTAGTTCAATTAAACAACGCACTGGTAAACGAATAACCACAATAAAAAAAAAAGTTCAACCCTATTTTTTTTAGGTGAAAAAAAGAAAGCGGTAAATTGAAAATTGGGTGGAAAAATATTTTCAAAAATCTAATTTCATAAAACATTTCTTTAAATACTAAACACTTTTCATTATTTCACTATTTTTGCAAAAAGTTTCAGCCATATATTTGTAGGATACATACCTGGAGAAAACAAAGAACAAGAGCATTGTGGAGTAGGGAAATACATCTGAACAAAAGTATTCAAACAATCTGAATTCAAAACCTTTGGTAATTCAAACCCTATACCATAGAATTTTTAATGACATGAGTAAAGTTTATTGGTTTTTTGTACCTTTTTCTGAAGTTTTTTTATGTAGTGAAATAAGAAATCAAAGTCTATTGTTTTATTTTATTTTTTCTCTAGTTTTTTATGAAGTAAAATACAAAATCAAATCTTATTGTTTTTTTAAATTTTTGTTTCTGTAGTTTCTTTCCTTTTCTGCAGTTTTCAGAAACAAAAATAAAAAAAGAATCAATTTTTAGAAACAAAACCTTAGATTCTTTTTGTGTGAGCCATTTTTTCTCCCTCCTTATTTTCAATTTAGATTTATAGGGTTTTTGTACCAATAATAAATCCAACCCACGGGACGACTTTCATAGTCGGATCCCAATCCATGTTGGTCCTTGCATCAATCTTAAAAAAATCAGAGATTTTTTTTCGTCGGTGTGCCCTACGTAATGTTGCACAACGGTGTGCTTAGTTATACCAACGCACCACGCAAGTACATAGATTAAAAAAAAAAAAAATTATGCTTTCATGAGTGTGCCATATGTAACATATGGCATTGGTGCACTACTACATTATGGTGCACCGTACGTGTTGTTTAAAAAAAAAACCATTTTACAAAAATACCCTACATTATTTTTGTTTCTACCCTATCTTCTCCCACTTGTTGTGATTTCAGACATAGGGCTATTCAATTTATATTTATAGGTTTTATATTGCTAAATATAAACCTAAGAAATCCAACGAACGGGTTGACCTACATAGTCGGATCCCAATCCATGTTGGCCCTTACGTAAATAAATAAATAAATAAATAATCGGTGCGCCCTATCTGAAAGAGTGCACTGGGGCGATTTTCTATCATAGTGCACCGCAAAAGTACTATCATAAAATATTAGAAAAATATGTAGTTGGTGCGCTATTTCATTATGACGCACCACGAACGTTCAGTTTTGAAAAAAAAAAATTCAAAAAATACAAACCTTGATTTCTTTGTGTTTCTCCCCTTTCTTCTTCTTCTTTCTATGATTCAGAATTAGGAATTTTCAATTTATATTTATAGGGTTTGTATTGCTAAATATATACCCAAGACATGCAACCAACAGGATGATTAGCATAGTCATATCCTAATCCACGTCGACGTTGGAATGATTTAAAAAAAAAAACAAATTTTTTACCAGTACACCCTATGTAAGGTAGCTCACTGGTGCTTTTTTGTTTACAAGAGCACCAGATAAGTAATGTGAAAAAATAAGATTTTTTTAACGGTGTGCCATATGTAAAATATAGCACCGATTTATGCTAAAAAAACTAACACTGGACGATTTTTATTATTTTTATGATGGTTAACTGGTGCGATCATTGACATGAAATGCACCGGGGCTTCTTGTTGACATAGATCACTGTACGGTGTATTATACTATTTTTGCGATGCGTGGTAAAGACATACACGCACCAACGTCGGTGTCTTCACCATGAATGGTGCATCGGTTTTTTTAGATTTTTTATTTATTTATTTAGAAGTTTACAGTTTATTTATAAATATATTATTGATTGATATGATAGAAGTTTGATATTGTTAAAGAAATGACTGAAAAGAGATCAAGTAACAAAAATACTGATAACACATCAAGATCAAAAGCAAAAATGACAAGTTCTCTGTAAATTTTTTATAAAAAAATTATTTTTTAACTCTATGTAAGTTTAAATAATATGTTTTTTTTAATGTGTATCATGCAGAGCCACAAAATGACGAAGCTCGATCAAATTATTTCTGATCTAGTACCAAAAGAACGTATAAGCTTGATGGAAAAATTGCAAAAGGATGAATCAGGTGAATATGAAAATACTATCGATCTAATATGAGTTTCTTTTTTTAGTTTTCATTAATAATATAATTAAAATTATTACATAACATGTGTGAAAAAGTCTATTAATTCACCTCTGTTTAGTTTTCTACAGGGTCCAACAACTCAGAAAAGGAATGTTGTTCTAAGAAAAGGAAAACAATAGAACATGCAAATGAAAATGAATTTCTCCTTAGCTCATCTGGAGTGGTGTTGGAGGTTAACGAAAGGGGGAAATTTTTTTACAAATGCTTGAGGGATCTAGTGGAACGAATGTATACACGTTCTTTCCACTTACAATACAAAAACCAATCCAATGATTCCAAAAACCAGATTTTATGTAAACTATAGGAAGATTTTCTAAAGAATTGGTCAATGAGAGATGTCAGACATTTAATAGCAAAAATGTACAACAACAAAAAAGAAGGAATGAAAAAGTAATATTCCTTTAGATGTTTGTCTATAATTATTTATAAATATCACTTTTGTTATGCTTACTTTTCATATATCAATAAAAGAATTAAATAGTTTATTGTGATGTTACATTTTCAGGAAGATTATGAAAATCTCAAAAGATGAACAAGCTGATATCAGAAATATGCTAGTAGGAATGTCCAAAAAGGTGTACAAGGAGATGGTCAAAGAAATGGACAAAATTGCATCGCGGGAGGAGCCATCTCAGCAACAACGTGCTTCAAATGTAATATGTAATCATTGAATTTTTTGATTATTAGGTAAAATAAATAAACAATTTAGCATTAAATACTAATTTTCAAGTATTTTCTTGCAGAAAAGGAAAGAAAATGGAACCCATTCAACACATCAAATAGGACAACAAGGAAGAAAAGGATTGATATATAAGTTTGTGAGTAATTGTTACTTCCTTATAACAACTTAACTAGATTTCATTTTTGTATTTTTAAGTTGTTTTAGAAAAATCATCATTGAATGTATCCAAATAGGTGCTAACATACAAAGAAGAACCATCAGAGGAATTGATTGAAATTGGTTTAAATATGAGTTGTGCGTATATGTTGGCATATCAGAACTTAATTGTGGAATTTGTAAGCATCTATCAATCTTTCTTTACTTAGCTCTGTCTATAATTAATAAAAAAAAAAATCTCTTATATCAAATATATGATTTCTTATGGGGTATAAAGCTTGTAGGAAATAAAGTATGGCACTGCACCAACAGATCAAATCTTGAAAGATGGCATGTTACATGGTTTTGAAAGAATGTGTATAGTTTATGAGTCAATTGTTGCATTGGTATGTCATTTCTTTTCAATTTACATTGATGTATATTATTTAATATTGCAATTTTCATTATTCTCGCCAATGTTTATACACTCATTACAATTTATTTTTATGTTTGTAGATGGAAGAAGGTGAAGAAGAAGAAAACAATCAACGTCGTGAACAAAACATTTTTGAAAATAACCCAAGTCATGGAAGTAGCTCTAGCAGTGATAGCAGTTCAAGCGAAGAATGATGATCACTATGTTTGGATATAAAAGCAAGGCGTTGTACTATTTTTGGAAAAATGTCTGTGAAAGAAAACATTTTCTTTAATGTAATGGACACAGTGTCCCAATTGAAAGATAAAGGGATACTAATAACTGTCCCATTTTGTATGACAAAGAATCTCTTATTCATATATATATATATATATATATATATAATAAAAAATGTTTTAATTTATTCTATTGTGTTCTCTATTGTCGCTATTGTGTTCTCCATTGTCGTTCTCATGAAATGCAGTAATAAAAATTTAATTCATATGAATATTGTTATAACATATATATATGTGTCTACTTTTGATGAATAATTAATTTTTAAAAACCACAATAATTATGATATGATATAATAAATTAATCTAAACATCACATTCAAATCCATTAATAAAAATTTAATTAATATGAATATTGTTATAATATGTGTCAACTTTTGATGAATAATGAATTTAAAATGATCACAATAATTACATTGCCACAGGTCGATGTTTCTAAAAAATATAAAATGAAAACCGGTGCGCTCGTATTATTAAGCACACCAGTGCATTTTTACCACCTATCGGGACTGCACAAATACCAAAAACAGTTAAAAATATTGAGGCATTTATGTGGTACGATGCTTTGGTGCATTTATGTATCTATACGTACCGGTGTCATTTCACCGCCTATGAGCACCACACGAATACCGATACCAATTATAAATTGCAGTGCGTTTGTGTGATACTATGCACCGAGGCGTTTTTCTATCTATACGCACCAGTGAATTTGGATGAGCAATAGGCACCGCACGAATACCGATACCAATTACAAATCTCGATGCATTTGTGTGATAGTACACACTGAGGTGTTTATGTGTCAATAAGAACTAGTGCATTTGTATGACATATTTGCACTGCACGAATACCGATACCAATTGTAAACCTCGGTGCACTTGTGTGATACGATGCATCGGGGCATTTATATAAGCATACGCACTGGCGCGTTGATATGACCTATGGCACTGCTCAAATCCTAGGACCAATTAGAACGACCTCATGCCTTGTATCACCAACACTAGGCCCAGTGTTGTTATTTTCTATAACAGCCCGATGCATTCTCCTTCGACTGCCCTGGTGCACTGTCTACCGATATGCACTGGTGTGTTAAAAACTGATAAGAGCACCGATCAAAAAACATCCGTAATAACCTCTGGCCACCCATTTTTTTTAGTTGTGTTGAATTTCCGTTAAAATCTCCTCCAAAACCTCCATTAACAAAAACGAATGTGGTAGCATATGTTGTTTTTGACAATTTTGGCCAATTTTTTAACACTAAAAACCTCCTTTATAACCTACGCTAGAGGGTCTTTTCCTTGTAGTGCTAGATAAATTTAGCAGCATCCACCCTATCCTTTATACTGACAATGAGATCTCAAAAATTATCCAAGCAACAATGCTAGAGACCCCACCCCTCCTAGGCTTCACGAGAAACCACCCCATGCTTCACCCTGCTGCCACGATTTTCACCTCCCCTAGGACTTTAACCCTAGTCGCAAACCCCTCCACCATGGCTTGCCATACACTTTCCTACCTCGTGTGATTTTCCACCCTGACACACCCCCTTCCTTCCACCACCTCGAGCGCCTCCCAAACCAGCAGCCCCTCATCGCACAAACCTCGCCATATTGTCACCACGGCTAGGCAAAATGATGACTAGGGCATGAGAAGACGTCCCCTGAGAAGCTAAAGAAGAGGAGGAGTTAATGTTTCACATTGGTGGCTTCATAGTTTCCAGTGATATAAGAACATCATGTACAAACATGAGACAAATACTTCTCCACTCAAAAGAGCACTCCCCCCAAATTGAAATCCCAAGAAACAATACAGCTAAAGCTGCAAGATTTCTACAAATCACCGAGAATGGAGCGTGACCTTGAGAGAATAGGTTATTTCCAACATAGGACGAGAACACAAAATGCACACACCAACCAACTAAGATTAATAGGAGCCGCAAACGAACCCTCTGAGCTCCCTCCCTCCAGAGCGTTGTAATACCATGAAGGAAAAATGATTCCCATCGTCAAGAGTGGAGTTTCCATTCTAGTAAGCACCACCACCTGACGAAATAAAGATAGGACCAATGACCCCTGATTCTTAGGTTTTCACCTTTTGCATCTAGAATTTTTGGATGCCTTCGATAACCCAAGTTCTCAGACAATTGAACCAGCCAAACACCTGACCCCTGTCAAGGTTCCCTATGAGAAACCATAATTCACTATCAATGAACATAAATTCCCTCTACTTCCCTTGCGTTACCAACAACCATCCAGTCTCCCATCACCATAATCGAGCACAAAGGCATATGCAATTACCTAGAGTGTACATCGCATGGAGTTTTAATGTTCCACCACCCTTACTTGTCGCCTTGATGTTAGACCTTGCATGCACCATTACCATAATGGTGGTACCACTCCCACTGCGTATTAATCTGTGAAGGGACCAGGAGGCCTTTCCCCCACACTGAGACCAATTGTGTTCATTCATGTATATCCTCCTCTATGCGTTTCCATATACGCATCCAAATCGGAGAACCTAGCTATGTAATGTTACTGTCATCATTTTTGTTAAATATTTCATTCATAGAGGTAGAATTCCTTTGCTTTTGTTCTTTAATCATGCAATATCATAGAAATGAATTTGGAAGGAAATGTAACCTTATAATGATAACTCTAGGACTAAATACCACATCTTTGAGTCAAAAACACTAAAATGAACCCTTGTTTTGAAAAGAGGTGCTACTCATAGAATTTTTTTTTCTTTTCCAATAGTAAAATTATTTTCTTTTATATTGTGTCCTTAACAACATCATAATATTTTCAACAAAAACCTTAAAATAAACCTAAATAGGGAATGTGATTAAAAGAAGCACCAATTTTTTAGGTTAATAATAGAACTCCTCTAAAACCTATAGAATTGATAATTGGTATCATTGAAATAAAAACATAGACTTGATAATTAGTATCATTGAAATCAAAACATTATAATTAATAGTCAAATAAAAGATTAGCCTACCAATAATATATCACTTGTTCTCAACTGCTTCTCCCTTGCAGCTGGAACTTCCATCAATAAGACTAAGTCCTAGATCTTCTTCTTCAATACCCCTCCTCACTCAATGCAACATTTCTCGTATTCTGGGATTTTCAATTTCCTCTCTTCCCTCTAAATATCTGGGCACTCCCCTCATTCATTCCGCCATTAAGCATGCCTCCTCGAAAGATTTTCTTGACAAACTGGAGACTTGCCTTTCACTCGTGACCCATCGCACCATCAATGTAGTTGGTCACCTTATCCTAGTCAAATTTGTTCTCCAATCCATGCCTTTGTATCTTTTTTCTATTATCGCTGCTCCTAGACGGGTGCTCAAAGCCATCATAAATTTTCAGCGCAACCTCCTCTGGGGAAGCAATAAGGACAAGAGGAAATGGGTGTTGGTCAATTGGAAAGATATATGTGCCCCAAAAATCTCAAGTGGGCTAGGCTTGAGAGATCCTCAACATAGTAATGAAGTCATGGGAGCTAAAATCTGGTAGCAATGGATCTCAAATCTGGAGATCCCTTGGGTGCAACTTTGAATCTCAAAATATGTTGATAATTGGCCAATCAAAGATCTCATTCGATTTGATGTTGAGAAGGATGGGTCTCTCATCTAGAAGGCAACTAAGGAGCACCAGGCTCTAGTAAGATACCATAGTTTTTGGGATGTGTGGTCAGGAAACCAGGTCAATTTTTGGAATGATTTCTGGCAACAAATTCCCAAAATGGCCACACTCTTCTCTAAATAGGAATGGCAAGGCATCCTAGCGCACCAAAATCAACCTCGGATCAATCGATTTTAAGATTCGCAGAGGCACATGCAGTTCTCTCCCCAATTTCATTAGTGGCTCTCATCAGATTAGCTCCAGGAGCAGCACGACCTTCATCTCATGGATGACATCAAGCAGGAGCTAACCAAACAAAGAATCCACCTAGCTGATGGGGCCGACATAATTCGGTGGAGTTACACCTCAATGGGGACCTTCTCTATCATATAAGCCTATCGATTTGTCCTCCCCAACCTCCCCAATCAACAAGAAATCATCTGGGAGAAAATTTGGCATCCTAGAATATGGCCTAAGATTTCTACTTTCGTCTAGCTCCTTAGCAAATGGCGTATCCTCACTTCGGATAATATTTGCAAGAAGGGGTTTGTGGGCCCCTCTCGATGCCCGAATTGTTGAAATAAGGAAGAAACCAATGAGCACCTCTTCAACAAGTGCCCCTTAGCCATTACTCTTTGGGACAAGGCGGTGCAACTGAGCAGGAAATCAGATAGAATTCTAGGGAACCTACTCAACACCATTCGGTTTTGGGTTGCCACTTCTTACCTATGTGACATTCTCAAATCCCTCTATACTATCCTCCCCATGCATATTCTCTGACTATCTGTAAAGAATGAAACCACCGAATCTTCAGGGATCTGAGCACTCCCTCTGACATCCTTTGAACTCCATCTGTAGAAATCTACAAGAAACCTTGGCCCTCCATTGCTGGCAGGACTCTGATCCCCCCACTCATCCAGGGGAGAAACTCATCTGGGCCAATTAGAATCTCTTGCTCCACTCTTTCCCGACCTCAGATCCCCCTTCAAACCATTCTGCCAACTCCCCCTATTCTTAGTCTCCTCCTCCACTTAGGCTCTCCAAGCTAAATTGCGATGGGGCGTCCAAAGGTAACCCGGGAGATGCTGGTTTTGGTGCAATATTCAAAAATTCAAATGGAAATGTGGTTATGATCTTCTTTGGTTCTTTGGGGTGGGACACAAACAAATCTGCAGAGCTTGAGAGCATGTTCTAATGCTCCTACTGGCTCAAAAAAAGAAAAATTATTTCCCTTGCAAATCGAAGGCAACTCCCAAATCATCATTGAAATGGCTAGATGCCTTCAAGCTGGGTCATTAGCCACAAATTTTTCCATGAGCTGGCACCTGGAAACATGCATGATGCTCTTGAATCAATGGATTGACAACCACTCAGCAGTCGACTTCAAGCACATTAGAAGAACGACCAACAAGGTTGCTAATCTACTAGCCAACAAGGGAATTTTTGACAATGCTTCTCTTAGCTCTAGCACTCTCTCTACCCTAGATGATGCAGCACTTAAACATGAGTGAACTCTACTGGTGCACAAAGATCTGCTCCCCCCGGATGCAGGTGCCTGCCAGTAATTTGGTGCGCCACCGGGCAGCCATGTGGAGGGACACTTGGATGCTCCACGTGACTGCATATGGAGAAAGGAACCGCATTCAATGCAGGCATGAGGGAGTCATTGAATCGTCCTTTGCCACATTCATCTCAACGTACCAGCTCTGAAACTCATTAAGGTCGCATGCCATGGCCATTAAGCCCGTCACCTTGGGTCATTCAACCTCACCTCGACCCTCCCTCTGGCTCTCGGTGCATTTGTCTGTCAATTTCCTTTTGCCTCTGGTGCAAGGTCCTCATTTATCTAGCCTCAGCCTTCCCTCCAGTAGCTTCTCTTCTCCTGTGTTCTCCACAGCTCCCTCTTGGTCCTGCGACTGTACTCCTTGGAAAATTATGCCTCGGCGCCATAGAATGAGGTGCAGAAGTGCAGGGGGGCATGCCCATCCTTTCCGTCCTCTGCTATCGCTCTCCCAGGGCCGTGACCTGAACTTTTCTATTGGCTGGGATGAAAAAGATAGGACTCCCCCTATCAACTTTACTTTCTAGCTCTATCTATAGCTCCTTGCTCCTATTATGACGCCTTCCAACTCCCGCAGCAAGAAAAGGCTGTGTAAATCCACCATTACTCCCGAGCTTGCTTTCATCCCCCGCAAGATGAAGGCTCTCCTAGTGCAAATCACCTCTAGTGGTAGCAAGGATTCTAGCGACAACACAGGCAACGTTGAAGGCAATAGCTCAGACCATGAGTCTGAAAACAAGACGGTACACTCTAGGTTGCAAGCTTCCTCCTCAGCAAAGCTCGACTCTCTAGCTTTGCCACGTCCCCAATCTTTGCGCCACGCGCTGAGCAAGGAGACTGTTGATGGGTTCTACGTTTGTAGAACTGAGGAAGAAGTTCCTACCTCTGGCAAGTGGAATGCAAGTTCACCTTAGCTCCAGTTTTTTTATTCTCTCTAGTATGCTCATGTTTTGGAATTTTCTACTCTTTGACTTGTGTTTTATTTTGATAACTAAATCTGCTGGTTTCCCGCTTCGGGCAACAATTCCTCTCCGGTTTCTAAGGACCGGTTTCCCCACCTGGGGCAGTCCAACTTCTAGTGGCAAACTGTTGAAACTTCCCTCTGGATTGGACTTGTCAAATCCACAGGAAAAGACTTGTAATTTTCTATTCTATATAATATAATAAAAGTACTTTAACGTAGAAAAAAAAATTACAACTTTTTTCAAATCATAAGTTTAATAATCACCTTCTTTGAAACTAAAATCTTAATACTAATTATGAAATTTTAAAAAGCATTACAAACATGATTTTTTAGAAACATAAAATTATAACAATTTAGAAAGCATAATCGAAAAAAAAAAAATAATAATAATAATAATTAAAAAAAATTAAAAATACTAAAGAAAGAGAAAAAATAAATGAAAAAAATGTGAATTAAAAAATATCAAATACCAGCCTTCTAGGAAAAAAAACTAACATTTTTTCCTCAATTTTTTAAAATATTTTTAAAAACTATACATTTATAAATCTTGCAAAACAAAAATACATTTAAAATTTGAAAATAATATTTAAATACATTTCAAAGTTGAAAATAATATTTAAAAGCTTAAAAGGAAATTTAAAAGTCAATTTTAAAGAATAATAATTAAAAGTAGGAAGTTTGGATTAAAAAATATGAAAAAATATATGTATTTTTCTTATTTTAATTCATTTTTTTAATAACATATTTTATTTTTGAGATTTTCAATTACAAATAGTTTATTTATTTATATTTATATATTTTATTATTAATTTATAAATATATATATATATATATATATATATATATATATATATATATATATATATATATAATTATTATACTTTTGAATAGAAAAGTATGAAAAATATGTTTATGGATTAAAATGGAGTTTTGCCAAATTTTTCAACAATAATATGAAAGCGTATGTTTTTCTTCAAAGTCTAATGGAATCCTCAAGTTTAAAATATTAAGAAGAATTTTAAATTAGTTATCAAACATATGCTCAAATAGTTTTCTTCCCTTGTCCTTAAAACATTTGTCTCTTAGCCATCATCTCCAATATTTGATACATATATATGTGAAGTTTGATGCAACAGAGTGGTTTAACATTTTATATGAGCATAAGAAAATAGTATATCCAAAAGCTTATAACACCCCTAAGCACTAGTAAGCACTAGTAGGGGTGCAATATATTAACTCTAATCAATGTATTCATTCCATTCCTCATATTTGTTCTCTTAATATTTTTATGGAAAATGAGGTATATTTCCACCCCTCTTAAGATTATATATGATCTATTATGACAAACATCCTCTATCATTTAAGTTCATATTATTACAAATGATGGAGTTAGGTAACATGATGTATGCACTCATCGTAAGGATATCAAAGATTTGATAGAGTTAGCCTTGGCACAACATGTTGTAACATCATTTTATTTTATATGTAATTATTGAAAAAATAGAAAATAAAAATAATAATGAATGTATAAGAAAAGAAACCAAAAAAATAAAAAATAGAAAAGGGTATAAAAGATAGATATATTCAGAGAAACAAAAATTGATAAAAAATCTTTAGAAAATTAAAAAATATGTGAGCTTATTCAAATGCCGCATTAGAAATTAGATTAAATTTTAATTAGTTAAATCACAATTTTGTTTGCGATAAATAAAGTTGTAATAAAGTTTTTATTGGTATGCCTCTTTATTGTATTCAGTATCGATTGTGCCACTATAAATTGCTGAGATCTCGCACCATCCAGATTGATGGCTCATATCCTTTTTGGACCCTCCTTTTCCATCTGACAGTTGATTAATGGGGAGGGGGAGGGGTGGTGCATCCGAAAAGCAAATCACTGCCTATCCTATTTAACATACGTGTCACCCTCTCACATAGTTTGGACCTCGACCCCGATCCCTCCCCCCCCCCGCCCCCCCTCCTCTCATCTAAACTACTTATCGCTGCCCCCGTTGATCGAAATCCACTTTCCCTTTCTCCCACCATAAAGAAAACTGCGATATCTGCTCCCTCCACATCCACTCCATGTCTACCACTTGTCCTTCTTCCCTTTCACCACATGTTCCACTCCTATTGCAACTTTCAGTTACCATTAATAAATAATTTAAACATTATCCATAGCTAAAATCAATGAACCCACTCCCATAATGGACCATTTGAACAATAATTTTCATTTATAAAATAAAAATTCCCCGTTTGACTGTTTCCTTTTTCTCTATTGTTTTTACCAACTCAGCATTTCAGTTTGGTACTGCAACTAAGTGATCAATCCAACACTGTTCATATTCTTAGAACAATTGCAACCAACAACTTCAGGGTAATTACAATCTCCTATCCATTTTTTTCTTTCAAGATGTCTTTTAAAGGTAAATCTAAAACCACGGTGGAAAACCAAATTCTTCCTCCTATGATTGATCTAGACCACTAACCCTAGTAGACCAACATTATAAAATCTCTGAAATAAATTGTGAGTTAGATCTCTACGAACTCCACAATTGGTTAAAATATAAATGTTTGATTGCAGTGACAAATTGAATTTGTGGGACTCCTTCCTACCTCAATTTTTTTTCCACAAACCCACCATTTTCTGGAATTTGTCTCCTAGTGTTATTTTAGTTACATGCACAGTCAGAGAGCTATTGTTTCCCAAAATAATGAAATTTTATTCACAATTACTCATGAATCCATCTACCAGGTGCTTCAAATCTAGAATTCATCCCCTCTGCACCTCTTCTCTATAGATTCCCTCATGGAATTCTACAAAAACTTGAATTTTGCTCAAAGAGCTAGATTACTTGAGACATTTTCTCCCGAGGATGTCCAATTGCCAAAAAAAAACCCACCACACTCATCCTCAATGCTTCTAGAGATGTTAAAATATATCATTTCTATAGTTTCATGCTTATTGGGCCATAGAACCGATCAATGGATTGATGAAGCTATTATAGGTTTTCTATGTGTGTTTACAATAGATGAAAAACCTTCAGTTACATTTCATTATAGTGAAATATTGGCAGAGGTTATCCATGAACAATTTTTAAAATTTTCCACTGAAAGAGTCTTGAAGCATTCTTCAGTCTTTGTTTATTTGTTTATATTCTATCAAGAAAACATATTTCAATTCCCACTGCAAAAACTAGATGAGTAGGGAAATTCACAATTTGTGATTCATTGGACTTCCTTGGTAAGGAAGAATACGAATGAATTCACATTTAGTGATTAATGTAGATCATTTTTTGTATATAGTTTCTTTCCTACTCAACAATGATGTTGAACCTAGAATTAGACCTGAGATTAAGATAATTCTACACCTTAGTGAATAGATTAAAATAGGGAATTGGTACATATATGAAAATTACACAAAGATCAGAGTGCATGGATTTTAATTTCCTCCATACAAATTTCGTAAATTTTTTTCTATAAGAATTTTTTCACCAAAGTATGTTAGGAAAGTGATAAATCTGGATGACGTGCACTTTGTTTTAGCCAAGAGGAATCACTGTTTAACGTTAAAACTCAGGTTGGACCTTTCATTTGTAATCCCAGAACAACAACACAGGAGGAATATTTTCTCCTTAACAAATGAAATTCAAACTCAGTTTTACATGGTCATATGATCCTTTAAAATTTGTCTCAAATTTGAGGGTAGATAAGAAAACTACTCCTTATGCTCACAGTCCTAGACCTAGAATTGAGTAGTGCATGAATCAAAATGAATGGAAGGAAAATACATTGCAAGAAGAAGAGAAGTAGGTACTTTCTTCTACAACATCACAGACACCAGTACCATAGGAAAAACAATATAAAATACCAAGGGAAAGTGTTTCCCCTCTGGTCATAGAAATATCAGGGAAAGAATTTCAAAGATATAGAAAGAAGCAGAAAACCAATCCTACAATACAATCTATGCAGGAAGATAACACATAGACTACAATAGTCTTAACAAGTCCCTATGCTACTAATTTCCCTCAAAATGAAGAAAGTTTTATAGGATCACCATCATCATCAGCTTCTCAAGAGCCATTGGAAACATCTCAAACAAGGAAATTAGCCCATGATTAGGCTGAACCAAGTATATTTGCAAGGTATAAGGAAAATAAAAGGAAGACTGAAATGTTGAAGGCTACAACCTATTCTCATTTTTGGAAAAAAACAACATCATCAAAGCACATACTTCTCCCTACTTTTGACACTGAGAAAGGAAAAATGGAAATAACTTTCCTTGAACCTGAAGTTCCTTATCCTAAGACTACAGATGACTACAAAAAACTCCATATTTTATGTTATGTTGATAAGATACATCCCATTAATCAAAAGGATTTACATAAGCAGACATGTGAAATGTTATATGATACTCTGAAAAATTTAGCAATGACATCATCTAGACTTTAGGCTTCAGTTGATAATAGTCAGTCAATTGAAATAAGAAAAAAAATCTTCTTTGGCTCAAGACACTAAAATAAATTCTTTAGAGGATTTAGTGATTAAATTGAGATATAATCCTAGTAATGTAAAAGTTTTCGAAGAGATAATCGAAACAAATAATGTTGATATTGTGACTTTAAGAAATCAGCTCAAACTTCCATCTACTAAAGATCCACAAACAAATGAATTTAGTGAATTCGAAAACGAGAAAGAAGATATGTTCAAAATCATCATTGAACAAAATGAACAAATTCAAAAAATGGAGACTCAAATAGAAAAAAATACTAAAATAGAAGGAGAAAAAATCAACTCAATCAACAATCATTCCTATGACAACATTTTCAATCACAAGTACATCAAAAAAAGGGGTATCTACTTCAGCAACCACTACAACGGATCCAAAAACTAATCCAACAACTGATCTAGCGAAGGCCATGGGAGTTCTGTCATTAAAATGACAAGAAATTAAAAAATTGAAAGCACAACTTCACAGCCTCCAACAACAGAAAATTAAGTTTGATAATGTGTATGTGGCAGAAATCCAAAAGAGTCATAGATTGACTCAAAGAATAGATACTTTGGAAAATGAATCTATTATGGCTCAACAAATTTCACAAGCAAAAGAGAACATCTGGATAGAGATAAATGAATCCATGACTGAAATGGCCCTGAATCAAAATTATTTTTGAGCAAGAGGAATTAGTGAAAAGGTTAAAGAAGGTCATAGACGAAATAAAGAAGGATTTATGACAGAAACTAGGAGAAGCTACTGCCTTGACAAGAATCCTAAATTCAAAGGCAAAAGAAGACTCGGATGAAAAAGAGATTGAAGATAGAACTAAAACCATTCTTGAAGCAAGAAGAGTTCTTACTAAAACAAATTCACTGTTACAATTAGAGAATAAATGTCACAATATGGAGGCCATCATTCAAAAATTTCACAGATAGTTCAACATAATGCATCTGAAAGGACTGCCATAATTACAAGGAATTGGAGACAAATTAATTCAGCTCCAAAATTCTCAACATAAATTATATTCCATAGCAACAGATAAGTCTGAATTTCCATCATAAAAGGAACTATTATAGGGAAAGCTTTCATGGAATGATTAAGTTTTGACTTAATCATCAAACATGAAATAAAACATCTTTTTTTATAATCAAGCCCACTTTCCAAAAATATACCAAATTAGATGACACATATAGAAAGTTAATCAAATATTCTACTCGTAATGAAGAAATATGGGATAAAATATGTGAGAGTTTTGATTAAAACAAACAGTGATCTTCAACAACAAAGTAGCAACTTTTTTAGTTCGAGTCATCACTAGAATGCTCGAAATCATTGCCAAATATTTTAAGTAGCTCAATATTCCTATATTTTTTAGTTATTTTTTTAACCGTTTTGAGATATTTTTCAAAAAGATATTTGAATCAATATATTTTTGAGGAAAATGGTATAAATACTTCCTAAACAAAAGTACAAAGGTTTGAACCCTTGGGATAAGCTATTGAGTATACTTGTATTCATCTAAAGTTTTTCGTATATAAATATAAGGATTCTAGATTTTCATCAAAACAACTTGTGTTCTTGTCAATTCTTCATTGTTATTTCATTTCATAATATAGAATTTCCACATATATTTAATTTTGATTAAAGAAATTTCGGTAAGATAAGGTTGAGAGTCAACCTGTCTAAAATCCCCTGTAAAGTTATAATATATTAAAGGGATTAGTTTATTGGACTATTTGTCTAAGATAACTCCTTTACATCATTAAATTTTCACTTATTTATCAATTTGAATATATTTTTGCTGGGTTGTAAAAATATTTTACATGCATATTTTCCATATGCTTGATTAAATACTCTGTCTGAATATTCAATAGATCATAGAAACTTTGATTTCTTCCTTACACATCTATTTTAAATCAAATTTTTGTTAATAATTAAAGTAACAACATTGATATTATAACATGATTAATTAAGATTCTACATCTGTTGAAATTTTCTTATAATATTAGTCATCCAAATATTTAAAAACAAAATAGATCATAGAAACTTTGATTTCTTCCTTACACATTTATTTTAAATCAAATTTTTGTTAATAATTAAAGTAACAACATTGATATTATAACATGATTAATTAAGATTCTACATCTGTTGAAATATTCTTATAATATTAGTCATCCAAATATTTAAAAACAAACAAAACATTTTAGATGCTCTGGTATAATTCCTTAACCTAGAATTTTCTACAAAATTACAACACAACCCACATTTCTCCCATAAATGTTAATGATCGACCTCTCTTAATTTATGTGTGGGAAGCCGTGGTATATTTCATAGTTTCATATTGTTAATGAAATGTATCAATCTCAATTTCATTATTCACTCTTTTATTCAACAAAAAATTGTTTAATGAAGAAAGGCCTCTCTCTTTATTTGGATGATATTTTATTTTCACTTCGAAATTCTAGCACATTTGAACCCATCTTTTGTTCGTGTCAAGTGTGGCACAACTCATTTAGACTTCCCTCATTTCACTATTCATGGTATGTCTAATACTATTGTCTTTGTTATGTGACATTTCTTCTCCATTCCGTTTTATGGTACCTAGCCTGGTCTATACAAACCCTCCGAAAAATTCTGGGAACACATCTCAAGCAATTGAGAATTGAAGTTGCATTAGTGGCCTTCTCCACTTATTTTTGCAAAATGCAGATGAAGCAGGCGAATATGAAGTTAGCAATTAGTTCAAACATGATCATCTCGTAAATCCTTTTCCATCACAAGCAATCATTGGAGATGTTGGAAGCTTCCCGTGGAGCCACATCTTGAGAATGGAGGGTATCGCTTGTAGAGATGGAATTTGACAGGCATTTTTCCTGTCATGTTCCATTTTGACCGTATTTAACATTTACAAGTTTTCAATGCCCGTTTTTCTTCACTTTCTTGTAATAGTGGAAAACATATTTCCAGGGAATCGTTGTGGGGAATGCTACATCTTCTTACTCCCAATTCCTGTATGACTTTCAAAAGCCTTCGCGTGTTGCAAACTTAATCAACAATCCATTGCAAATTTAATCAACAATCCATCGATTAAATCTATGTGATAATACACTTGAGTGACCACCTTATTCTTCCACTTTCTTAATAAATTTTAAAATTTTTCATCATTTTAGAGTGATTATGAATTTTAGAAATTTTTAATCACTATAAAATATCTTTATTTCTTATCAGGATTTGGAAATATATATAATTTAGTACTTTCATTTTTGTGAGAATTAGATAAGCATATGACATAGGTTCATGATAACCACTCATAATGAATTTTTATTCTCTTGGTACAATGATTTAGGATTAATGTGAAGGAAATAAAATATATAGAAGTCCATGATTGGGTTTGTTTGTTCAATTATTTTACATGTTTTGTTGACATATTTGCATGTGTTTTGAATTTAAAATAATGATAACGAAAACAACAATGTTATTTATATAGTTGATAAAAAATGTGATAATTAACTATTTATGATGTAAAAAAATTATATAAATGATCGATTGGGTGGGTGAATATAATTTAAAAATAATAGTAAGGTGACAGTTGTAACATATTGTCTTTATAAAATATAACAAAATATGCCATGTTTCCTTTATGTGCATATTGAATAATTCAATCAATTTGTCCTAAGTTACACCATTGAAATAACAATAAAATAAATTTAAATGTGGTTATATATAACACTTAATTTTATCATACAAATAATTTATATTTTTTTTGTTATGAAAATGGTTGAGATCTTTTTATAAAAAGTTTTTTTATTTATGTTGATAGACTATTTTTATGCCATATTCATATATTAATTTATATTTTAATATAACTCTTTATTTAATGGGAAAAAATGGAAGTTATAAACATATTCTAGTTACCATGTGAATCAACCCATTAATTTTAAAAGATAAAATTTATCAATCATATTTATTAATATAATCGATTTAAATTTATTATTTCCTTGCATTTAAATTATTATTATTATTTATAATATAAATTTATTTGTATTTTAAATTAATTAAATATTAATGATTAAAAACTAATCATTCACATATAATTTTCAAAATTTCCATTAACCCACACACACACACACACACACACATATATATATCCAATCACTAAGCTTTAAACAAACTTGGAAAAAACATGTACACTCTTTTTTCATATTTACTTTGTAATGGAATCTAAATATATTAGTTACTATTTTTTTTTATTTTTTTTACAAAAAATATATCATTTTGTACTTTTAGATGTATGATAAATTATTTTTTCAAATCTAGGATGATATTAAAATTTAAAATTGTAGTTTAATTGTCTTATGTTTTGATTTTTTTGAGTAAATTTTGTGGTTAATGGATATGTTGGATTGTAAATTTTAGTTATCTATTCCACACAATTCAAGCTCTCCAAGTAATTTTCAGGGCATTCAATCCATTTATGATTTCAAAAACACAACATAAATAATAGAAAATTACAATCATGCCACCTATTTTATTACCAAATTTTGACAAAAAGACCAAAATATAGAACAATTAAACTACACCAAATATTAAGAGACATAAGCCTGCATACCTATAAGTTCCACCTTAAAAATCACAAGTTGGGTTAGGCACCATCTCCATAAGACCTATGAGAGGGTAATAAGATTAATGGCTCTCATGGCACCTTGAGCTCCTAATATAGAAGCTAAGTAGGAGAATGTCCTCCAACAAAGAAGGGTCAAATCACAACAAGAAAACACAAATTAATAGAACTTTTAACAAATACACTTGTTCTTGTTCTCTTTTTAGTGGAGGTGATTATCCAAGGAAAATTTTTTAGAAGAGTATTTTTTGAGCACATAAACTTTTAAAGTCTTGACAATTACATTTTCATAACACCCCTCTCTCTCTTGATAGATATGCATCCTCCCATGCTCAAATTTTGTAAAATACATACATTGAAAAAGATGAAACATCTTAAGGAATACAATATAGATTTCTCTTGATAATTTCCCTAATGCTTGTTTTTAAGTACAATACACATGTACATCATGTTACCAATCATGCTAGTTTTAGGGTTAATATGAAATATAGATTTTGATAAAATGACAAATTAAGAAGAGAAGGCACTAATATGTAGAATACCATGCACACTACATTACCCTAAAATTTGATAAAAAAATCTTAATGCACTGAATAAAATATCTACATTGATTCAAGTGATACAATGTGTAGTGTAATAAGTTTTAATATGATTGTTTTGCAATGTGTACAAAACATATAATTGTTCTATTATGCTCTAAATAGACCATTGCATTAATGTATCTTTATAGAAGTAGAATTGTATCAAGGTCCCATTAAATTATTTTATTTAAAAAATAGTTTGTGAAGTGTACTAAACATAGATACACATTGGTGCATAAAAGAGATATTTTATAAAGGAAAACATGATAGTAGTGTTGCTCATGTCTATCAATGTGCTAATGCATTGGAATATGAAGCACATTGGAGTAGGATAAAAAAGAACACCAACCAAATTATTATTTCAATTTTCCTTAGTATTTCACACATGTTTAAGCTTCAATTCTTTATGAGAATGTAATAATGAAGGAGGAAATCATACCATAATCCTCTAACATGATGCTAATAGATCCACAATGTCTACTTATTATAATTTTAGTTTTTTTTTTATTTTTAAGAGCTTTAGATAATATGCATTCCATCTTGTTAATAGTAGTGTATATTACATGATCTAAAACAATGGTAAAATATATACCGCAAAATGTGTACTTTGTATTTAAATCGAATAATATGTATTAGGTTATGTAAACCATAACATAAACCATATTAATTAATCTACTTTTGAGTTTTTACTCATGAAATTCAATAGTTTTACTCTGTTAGTCATCTTATATGTCACATAAAATCTCCTTAGTCAGATCTCCTATATACAAATGCTATGGAATGTCAAGGTCAGGGACATTTTTTTCCAGGATCCAAATATTTTATTGTGAGTGTTTCATACAATTTGAAACCAAGATTCAAGATTTAATAAATCATTTGTGTGTAACGTTCATTTTTTTTTCCTTGTAATATATATGTCAATTTTCTTAACATAATTATTTTATTGAAAGGTAATTTTTTAATGAAACTTTTATTAGTGAAGAGTTAATTTATTATGAGAACATCACTATTGAAAAACTCAATTTGTAACATAATATTTCTTGAGAATAAACATAACAACCCAAAACGAGTAAAAACAAATTCACTTGTCACAAATCCTACCACTTCTTTTTCTTTTCAACCACTTTTCTCCATGTGGCTTCAACTTCAACTAACTCCTATAGTCAGCACTGAAGCACAACACCCGTACAAAGGCTTGGAAAACATAATGGAAGTTCAGATGGTCCTCAACTAACAACGACTATTCGAAAGACTTCTTAATTATTCAACGCATTTCTCATATTATTTAGGCCCACGTCCTGTCTCTTCGTGGGTTGTCTATCTTGATGGATAGTGCGGACGCAGATGAAGCAGCAAGACGTAGACCGTCCACGTGCCCATACCGTTTGCGTACGCTGTCACGGCATGGAGAGCAAAATTGTCAGCAAAGAACACTCTTGAAATTGAAGAGGGTTGCAGAGAGATAGGCAGCAGTCGGTACCGTGACTGGTGGCAGTCAGTCGATTTCGACTCACGAGCTTATATCTCAACAGCGGATGATAGATCTGTCACATGGGGCGTATTTTTTAAAATTTAAATTATTTCCATTACATACTGAGTTACGAAAACATATTTTTGTTGGTTTTGGTAAGATTTTGAAATTTTTTGACAGAGATTTAGCAGAATCTTGTTTAAAGTTGTTAAATTTCAGTATTTTGGGTGATCTATTTTGATAGTGCTGAATCCATTTTCACTATCAAAAATGCAATTTAAACACTCCAACTACTTGATTTTTTGAATTTTTTTTACTAGATTCCCGCAAAAAACTGCCGTCCAACTTATTCTATTGCGTGGTAGACAACTCCCACACTTTTATCTCAGTTTCCCACTGGCCATTTAAAACTGAACCTGACCTTTTCATAAACCAAAATATTCTATATTATATTTCTATGTATGTAGTGTTCATTTTTGGGTGAAGAGGAATGTGAAATTCTTTTTATAGTGCAAAATTTAAAATGAAAAATACAAATTGTATTTTTTTTTCTTTTCAAATTTTCATTGTTTAAATTGCATTTTTGAATGTATAAATAATTTTTTTAATTTTTATTATTAGATTTTATATAAAATTGATGGCCAAAATGTTAAATAGTGATTTTTTTTCAAATTATATATATATATATATTTTAATTCTTCTCACTCTAATACACTTAGGCTCTCACACACATATACACACATTGAAATATTTTATCTATGATCCATATTAATTTTTGTTATGTTTTGTTTTTTAAATATCACATATTAAATTTTATATTAACAAATAAATGAAGTACATTTCTTGTTATTATTGTTTTTATTAGGAAATAATTGAATATTGTTACTTTCAATTACTTATTTTCATTTTACATTCAAATACTTTATTATGGTTAACAAAATCATTATTTTTATTATTATATATTTATTTATTTATCTCTGTATATATATTGTATACATATATTATCAAATTTATCATAAACAAATTAGTTAATATTGATATTCAAATAGTTTGTGTAAGAAATTTTTTAGGTGAAAATTACATGTAGGAAATTTTTGCCAACGCGTTTGTGGTTTATCATCAGGACAAGATGAGAAATCTGAACCAAAAAAAGAGATTAAATAGATAGGAGAGCTCCAACTAGCCATTTGTAACATACCGGCTAGTTTAACTAAAATAACAAATTAAATTAAATTTCATCAAATCAAACTATATTTTATTATATTTAATTTCAATAAAAATTATTAATAATGTTTTAATTTAAATCTAATTCGATATTAATGATTTCTAATAGTCTATTTTAAAGTTATATATATATATAATCCCTATTGAACTATTTATTATTAGTTATAATTTTTAAATGTTATATATTAATTTTATATTTAAAATTAAAAAATTACATATATCTTTTAGTAATTTTGGTGATAAATTTTTTTTTCACTTTTAATAATTTTTTTTTTTTAACATTGAAATATTTTATTTATTTAACATTTTTTTTAAACTTTCTTTGGCTCTAAACATATATATAAAATTGATGTTGAAATAAATTAGTTAGTATGTTCACACAACCAAAAGTGAAAATATATTGATGGTTGAGTCTATATCTCCTTCATATTAATCACTCCAATCATTTTTTTTATTATAATAAACATTGCTTTTTCATTTTAGTTAGTACCTAATTTTTATTTTAAAAAAGATATGGGTTAACTCTACTCTGAACACAAACATCATCACACATTATCATCATATTGAACTATAGAACGAGCCTCTCAGTCAAATAAATAGAGTTTAAATTATATATATAGTTAATTATATTATTGTGTGTGGAAATTTTAATGAGTTATACTAATTTCTTATTCCAAGAGTTTGAAATTATAGTTATAATTAGTAATAATATTGTGTGTGGAAATTTTAATCAATTATACTAATTTTTTATGCTAAAGTCTATATATATTTAGACGTGTAATTAATTATATTATTGTGAGTAAAGAAAATTTAGTAATTTATAATAGGTTGTTTTACGAGATTTTGATTTACAATTATATTATTATAACTTTTTCAATAAACAAAATTTGACCATTTACAATGATATGTTAGTAATATTCTAGAAAAAAAAATATATTGAAAAATATTTTTAAAAACGTTAACCCTATAACTAAATAAATATTTGGATCATCTAAATATTAATTTATATTTGAAGAGTAAATAAACAAATCTAAATATTAATTTATATTTGAAGAGTAAATAAACAATACTTCATATAAGAGTAGCTATTAATCCAAATAATATTAATTTTTAATGAATTAGAAGTTAAATTAGTACTTCAAAATTTAAAAAAAAAAAAAGATTTTAATTTAAATAATAAAGTTTATAAATAATAAGCAGAATATAATTTATTTGTGACATTTTTCAAGTTTTTTCAGTTGTATATTGAGCTCAATCTCAATGTCAAAGGATTTTTCATAGTAGTTTTTGAAAACTTCCAAAACCAAAAGGGTTTTTCAAAATGGTTCTTAGTTTGTCAATAATGTAGGTCTCTTTATCAAATTTTAAGAACCAAGATATGATTTAGAGAATGAGAGGTTTAAAGTTCTTGTGTGAGTAATATTATGAGTAATATTATACACCCTTCCCATTGAGTATTTGCAAGAATATATACTACAAGACCTTAGAAATATGATTTTATCCTTCCTCAAAATACCACAGATAACTAGGACCCAAAGATACACAACTTATCCTCGCATCTGTGTATACATGAACATTACTCAACATATTCTTGAATACGTTGCGATGAATTCATTCTCTAACCACTAGACTATGAACGTGTTCAACTAAAATGCCAATAGTGTCACTAGTATGGGGAGATCTTTTGGGATTCTACCATAAATAAATAAATAAAAATTCTTAATATTAAGGCCTAATTATGGACTCAGGTGGATTCTTGATCTGAATCTGAATGTTAGTTTTGTTGTGCTAATTTCATCTTCAGATTTATAATTAAATTGTTGATCTCTTGCTTTATGTGCATAGGTTTCCTTGGTGTTTGTCAGTGTTAAAACATGTAAATGAGTTGAGTCTTTATGTTGAATTTAAGACCATAAAACATGAAAACATAATTCTGAAGAATAGTAAAAACATGTACAAAAAACGATCACATTGATGCAGTAACACAATGTTTTGATGATGGAGTTCACCCCTTGTGGGCTACATCTCCTTAGCCTAGCTTCCATTGCTTGGGCCCCCGTATTAACTCAAATGTGAAAAAAATTATGTTTAAATTCACCTACTTCTCCTGAAACCTACTTCAATGTGTTCATAATTTCAAAATCATTCAGAAATGACTCTTCTTACTCCCAATTTGGTCGAATTTTGCAAAAGATATGGCCAAAACAAATTGGCCTTGGAAATGTCCACTAGAAACTGGAGATGACTCGAGTTAGTGTAGCTAAATCCGAGGTTGGCACCGAATTTGGAGGATTGTTGAATTTTCTGCCATATAAAGCTTGGAATTTGATTAAATTAAGAGCGGTTTAAATGTGGATAAGTATGAGTTAAGTGCACTAAGCACATTTAACAAGTTGCGCTTTAACATTTGATTAGCATGGTTTAAACCATACTTATGGGTTAATAAACCCTCATTACAATATTAATCCACAAATTTAAACCTTAATTGCTCCACCAGTTGTAGTCGAAGGTCATGTGGGGAGGGGGTTGGTCCCCTCCATTCCCTCGCTAGTCCTTTCATATGATAACAAATATAATCGGTGATAATAGTGGTTAAGAAAATCCATTGTGGTATGTTGGTAATGAGAGCACGTGGGCTGCGGGAGGTCGTGCGGTCGAGCCCTTAACTCTGCCCAACTTGTGTGTTAAATTTTTGCTTCCCACCATATATTAATAAACCTTCGGACTTTAATACATTCAAACTTTGGATATATGATAATCCAACCTTTATAATGTTTGAATATTTAGACTTAGAAAATGAATTCAGCCATGTATAAAATTTAGAAAATTGATAATATAATTTGTATTTCCACCATACCTTGGTCCACTAGAGGGGACACGTGGTAGCCCCTAGCTACACAACATGTTAGTGTTTCATTGGACTGTCCCATCAATAAAAAAGAATTCAAATTTGAACTTCGATGCATATTAAAAAAAAATCACATTCAAACCTTTCTGGAAAATCCTGTAGTGACACTTGTCACAGTGTCATTGGAAAAAAATGACAGAACATTCATAGAATATCCCTTTTCTCCTGACTGGGCTGCCATGTCACCACTCTATCATGTTCTGCAATTGTTTATGAAAATGAAAAAGAACCTATATTTTCTTCATCCAGACTCTATTTTTTACGAAGAAAATTGTGTTGGATTCTTGGCAACGAGCTTTTTTCTGTCGTTCAATTTCCAATCAATTCTGAGAACTTTCATTTTTGAGCTTAAACACTAAGCACCTATTCATTCCTCCCCACTATAAGCCTTTTGGACCCAGAAATATATTTGATTATTGATTATGTGGATGCGGGTACATTTCCCTCACCCTTCCAGTCTTAATCCATTGAAAATTTTCCATTTTAATCAACTGCAACTTTTCACAAAACCTAAGATTTTTCCTTTATTCTTGCGACCATCTCTTGTTGTTGAAGACACTTTCATGCAGCAATTTCCTTGAATTTAGAGAGAAACAAGCTATTCTTGTATAAACCAACCTGTTCCTACCTCGGTCATCAAATAAAGGAAACTTAAAAATTGACTCACCTTGCATACTGTCGTCATGACGATTCTTAACTGATCTTGTTTTGTAATTGCGTCGACTCTTGACCAAGTATATTTGCCTTTGCCATGCACCCTTTGGAAACCAAAAACAAGCACTTGCGGAACCCATGCCTTCTTTGTCAAATTTATTTGTCATTTTCTCTTTGACCTTTGCGCTCTCATTCACCATCATCTTGTTTCCAACACTGCTCAACACTAATGTTGACTGCTGCAAATCTGTCACATGTTGTTTAACTCC
This sequence comes from Pinus albicaulis, assembly GCA_034641835.2. Taxonomy (NCBI): domain Eukaryota; kingdom Viridiplantae; phylum Streptophyta; class Pinopsida; order Pinales; family Pinaceae; genus Pinus; species Pinus albicaulis. The sequence goes on from CM076570.1 coordinate 1,019,923,476, forward strand.
TTTCAAAGGAAACCTATTAGAGTCCTAAAACCTCTCATTACAAGAATAAGAAACTTTAATGAAATCAACTTTCTCATTCAATGAATATTTTTGAAAGGCCCCATTCAAAACATCTCTATGTTTGATCATTAACAATGTCAAATTCTGACTTGCATTCTCTATCCTCTTCATTTCTCCTGCATGTATAAGAGACAAAATTTCTTCTTCTTATGCACTCTAATTATGTACTCAATTCCATATATAAACAAGTGATACTTATTCTCATGGCAATGAGATATTTCTTTCCTATCATAAATATATGGACTTCCTAAAAGAATACTTGATATCTCAAGCAACACCACATCAAGTTCAACTTCATCAAGAAAGTTTGAATTGATGGTGAAACTTAATATGCACTTCCTTATAGCCTGCAAATTTGCATTCTTTCATATCCGCCCTAAACGATAAGGTCTTGGATGTCTAACAATTTCAAGGTTTAGCTACTTAACCAGGTCTTCGGAAATCAGATTAGCTTGTAGCCCACTATCAAAAGGTGTGTCTAACTTGGTATGTTTAGAAACAACTCTAGTATGGAAAAGTTCAATTCTTGTATCTTCATCTTGAGTGACATTGGAACAATTTGAAGATCTAGTTCTTTCTATGTGCATACCTTTCAAACCCATGGCTGTAATCTTTGTTTCATCTCCTGAACATGAACCTAAGTCATGTTCAATCATTGCAACAATTTTCCACTTCTCTTTGGCTTTCAGTTTGTTTGGCTTCAAATCTGGATGAAGCTTCAAACACTAGTCTTCATCATGGCCATTCTTTTAACAATTGTTTACATGTGAGTTTCTCTTTCTCTCTTTTGATAGAGCTATTTCTCTTTCCTCTTCCATTAAACTTTCCCTTTCCTTTACCCTCACTATCACTTTTCTCATCTATAATATGTTTCCCTCTTGCTTCTAAATGTGTTCTTGAACACAAACCTCATCTAATTTTGTGGGATTGAACATGTGAATAGTGTGCCTAAGGTAACTGTGCAAACCTCCAATATACCTTAAAAAATTCTCTTGAGAATAAAAATTAATACCCAAAATAAGAGCTCTTCTCCTAAATTCATGAGTATAATATTGCACACTTTTCCTTTTCAATTGTATAAAATTTTTCCAGTCCATAATGGCCTTTTTCATGTAAGCAAGAGGATAATATTTCATTTTAATGGAAACAATAAAACTTGACCAAGACATTGAGATCTTACAGTATTTTTTCATCTCTTCTTGAGTCCTTTCTTCCCACCATACAAGTGTTGATCCTTCCATCCTCAAGGAGGAAAATTGAATATTTATGTCATATTCATGAAGGTTCTAAATTCTACAATAAAGATCCAATTTCCATATCCAATTATCTAGCCTCTGTACATTTACCTCGCCATTATACATTGGAAGCTCAAATTTGACATCAAGTTTGAGTAAGGGAGTTTTTCCTTTTGTGGTTTTTGAGTGATTATGTGTGGTTCTGGATGTGGAAGTGGAAAATGATGCTGATGCTGATGATGATGATATTGATGATCAATATGGTGGAGATGGAGGAGGCTTTCCTCCACTACCCTTTGAACCCTTCTCTTCATCCTTCTTGTCTTCTGACATTCCCTCTCCATGTGGAAACATAGAATTATCTCCAGCCATCCTGGAGTCCCTCTCTTCAAAGAGGATCATAACCCTTTCAGTAAGTTTATAGAAAGCCTTCTTCTAATCTTCCTCTTTTGAAAGACCTTCGGTCTATCCAAAACCTGACATGATGTCTATGGATTCAAGCTTAGCTTCTGGTGCAACTTGTACCTCTTCAATCTTAGCTTCTACTGCAACTTTTACCTCCTCAATCTCAGCTTCTCGAGATAAAACTTGAAGTGCTTCAAGTGCAACTATGAGTGGAACTTTGGGTGGAGATGGTTCCCTTGTGGCTCTCCTTCTTCTAATCCTAACCTCAATACTTGCAACCAATAGTTTCCCTTCTCCTCTCTGTAACTTTAACCTTGTAAGCATCACAAATTTGCAACCATTAAAACCCTAGTTGCACAAAACTGAAGAAAATCAAGAAAAAAAACCTTTGCAACCTTTCAACCATTTCTCTTTTACCAACTTGATATGAATCTGAATTTTAGTTTTTTTGTGCTAATTTCATCTTTAGATTTATAATTAAATTTTTTATCTCTTGCTTGATGTTCATAGGTTTCCTTGGTGTTTGTGAGTGTTAAAACATGTAAATGAGCTGAGTTTTTATGTTAAATTAAAGAGCATAAAACATGAAAACCTAATGTTGAACAACAACAATAACATGTACAACAAACCATCACATTTTAGAAATAGAGGAATAACCTATTATGAGTATTTTTAATAACCCAACACATTGATCGATTAACACAGTGTTTTGATGAAGGAGTTCACCCCTCTTGGGCTACATCTCCTTTGTCCATCTTCCATGGCTTAGGCTTCAGTATTAGCTCAAATGTGAAAAAAATTATGTCTACATTCACCTAATTCTCCTAAATCCTGCTTCAATGTGTCCAGAATGTCTAAATCATTCATAAATGAATCTTCTTACTCCCAATTTGGTCAAATTTTGCAAAATATATGGCCAAAATATTTTGGCCTAGGAAATCTCCACTAAAAACTGGAGATGACTCCAAGTAGTGTATCTAGATTTGGGGTTGGTGCCGAATTTGAGGAGCATCAAATTCGCCGCCATATCAAACTTGGAGTTTAATTAAATTAAGAACATTTTAAATGTGGATAATTATGAGTTAGGCGCACTAAGCGTATTTAAAAAACTATGCATTAACATTTGATTAGTGTGGTTTAAACCATACTTATGGGTTAATAAACACGCATCAAAATTTTAATCCGCACATTTAAACGTCAAGCACTTCGCTGGTCATAGTGGAAGGTAATGTGGGGAGGGGGTTGGCTCGTGGGGTTGGCCCCCTCCATTCCACTACTAGTCCCTTCATATGATAACAAATATAATCGGTGAGCATAATGGTTAAGAAACTCCATTGTGGTGTGTTGGTAATGATAGCGTGTGAGTTGCGGGAGGTCGTGGGATCGAGCCCCAACCTCCACCCAACTTGTGTGTTAATGTTTTTTTGCCCACCATATATTAATAAACCTTCAGACCTTAATACTTTCAAACTTTGGATATGTGATAATTCAACCTTTGTAATGTTTGAATATTCAAACAATGAAAACAAATTGATAATATAATTTGGATTTCCACTATGCCTCGATCCATTAGAGGGGGCACACAGCAGCGCCTAGCTACACCACATGTTAGCCTATTGTTGGACTGTCCCATCTATAAAAATAAATTCAAATTCAAACTTAGGAGCACATTAAAAAAAATTCACCTTCAATCCTTTCTCATGAATCCTGTAGTGACACTTGTCACTGTGTCATTTGGAGAAAATGATATAATATTCCCAGAATATCCCTTTTTGCTAACTGGGCTGCCATGTCACCATTTTATCCTGTTCTGCAATTTTTTTAGATATTTAGGAAAACAAACATCAAGCTCTATCTTCTTCATCCAGAATTCGTTTTTGATGAAACAAATTACATCAGATTCCTGGCAACGAGCTCTTCATTGTAGTTCAGTTTCCAATATATTCTTAGCATTTTCATTTTTGAGCTTAAACACTAAGAACTTGATCAATTCTAGTATCTTTCCACTAAAATAAGGACCCAAAAAGTGTAACCAAGAGCAAAATTGAGGTAATTTTTAATCTAGAAACTACTTTATTTCCCTACAAACCCTAGAAAAAGAGGTTGAAAAATAGAATACAACACTAGAATTTGTGGATGAGGACATCAGAACAATGAAGAGAAAGAACCCAAAATACCCTAAAGCTAATTAAATAGAGATGGATGTCAAAATGGGGAATCTTCAACAAAACTCACATCAAATCACCTAGGAAGATTAATTAGAAGCCATTGAAGATATCCCGAAGGAAATGGACACATATGAGATCATTCTCTTTGAAATTCTATATGAATGGAAGACCATTGATCTCACCACAATCCCTGAAGCTCAGTTGAGCCTATTATATCATTCATACATTAAACTTATTGACTCTCTTGAAGAGCCTAGTCTAAGCTAACCATATATATCAATCAAGAATCCCTCTCAGTCTTCAAAAGATTCAATCTCTACATAGGAAGAAAAGAAAATAGGATACAAGATCTAGAAATAAATGACTTGAAGGGTAATCCAATGTAACACCCTCTTCCCATGTCTACCCAAGTAACTGGACAACTGGGATAAACATGTGATGAGAGTTTACTAATATGATATTCAACCTTCTATATGACTTTGAGGAAGTGGAACCGACAAAAACATCACAAACATACCTTACACTTCATAATTGACATCCCCAAGAGGTAACCCAACTTTGCAGGGCCCTAATCGTTGAGGGGGAACTGATTTTTAACCCATTTGACACTTAACCACATGCATGTGAGGGAAAGGGAGTTTTTATAGACCCTTAGCCATGGGATTTCCTTGTTATGATAGTGGTTATGGCCCCAAAAGTGAGTTATGGGATTTTTTCCACATTTTTAGCCCCTCAGCCTAGGTCACTTCCCAGAACTTCCTATAACTTCACAAGATAATAAATAACATTAAAAAAAATACATTAAAGCAATCACATCCTCAGGAACTCATCCGACCCCACCCAACTATTACAGGAATTTCGTCAAACATGTCAAAAAAATTGCATCTGTAGGTGTAAACAACATAATTAAACATAAGGTTCTAATACTTATCTAATAATCGCTAAGAAGCATTGCTCCCTTACATCATAAGATGCATATAATCTATTTTACCATAGATAAATTTTATATTAATTTATAGGAAAAAACATAGATAGAGCCATATATCATCATTGATGATATGCATGCTTATAACCAATATAATAACAACATAAATACCTTGGATATAACATAAATGAAATGCACATAAGAACCAATACATTATTTCCATACCAAATACCAAATGAATGAGCTCTTTATTTCTTAGAGTAAAACCAACCAGAGATGGGACTTCTACGTTCCACCCGACCATAAATTGGTTGAGCCAAGTCTCACTTTAGCTAATCACCCTCATACCATATTCCAACCACGAATGTGGGAATTTGACAAACACATTAATGAACACCAAACTGGGGCTCTATAGACCAAACCGTCTCAACCCCAAAACTAGTGATTTCAACTCATGGTTGAACATCACTAACCATCATGGATTGGTCTCCACCGAAACTGTTTTAGGGCTCCAGAGTGTTTTTTCCAACCAAGGATCCAGAAGTAGTAACTCAACCCCAACTATTTCTGGGCTCCAAAGAATTTTTCCAACCAAGGCTCCAGGAATAGTAACTCAACCCACGTAGGGCTCTAGATTGTTTGTCCAACCAAGGCTCGAGGACTAGTAGCTCAACCCAACAGCTATTTGTCAGGCTCCAAAGCATTTTATAGGAAAATCAACCCATATTTATAGGAAAATGAGAACTCAACCCAGAAAATAAACCCACAAACACCATGACTATCCAGGAAATGGAAAGGCTAGGAAAATTCACTATCAATCCCAACCATTCTCCATGCCAATGACAGATCATATTCAAGAAACCACATGCAATACCATGTATTCCAAAACTATAGAGGAAATCATACATGAAACTTTATACCTACACTTAGAACCTATTGCAGACGTTGATCCCAATGTCCTTTTCACTTTCATGCTATTCCTTTGCCTTCTTGATCCAAATCTCCATAAATTCCACACTCTCCAAGAGTGCTCCAAGAATACTATAATTGTCGAAGAGTATGAGAGAGAATAATGAGAGCTACAAAACTACACTTAACAAAGCTTACAAACTGATCATTAGAAGCCTTTTTGTTAATGAGATCTTTATTTTCTTTATTTTCCATTATTTTCCTTCATTTTCCTCCTCACACGCAACCTGTGACCTTTCACCTTCCTTTTCTCCTATTTTCTATTATTTTCATAAATAAAATTCCAATTAATGTGGCATGCCTTTCCAAAGCCTTTTTCTTTGCCACGGAAAATTTTAAGTATGGATATCTATTTGAAAGTTTAGAAACCCTGGCGAATCTTAGTAATCTGTAATAGAAAATTTCTAAAATGTTGGAGGATATTTTTGTAAAAATACTTCAATTATTGATTATATTATATTAGTCTATATAAGATCGTGGCGATATTCAAGGTAAATAATTTCATACTCTAAAACTTGGGTGAATTTTTTTTAGAAAAAACATAAATTGGCAAATATTTTTTCTAAAAAAAGTATAGAAAATTCGCCCTCCTGCAAATATTAGCCCCTAAAATTTTCCCTTGTCTTTTCCTTTTCCAATTTCCTTATTCATACTAAATCGAAGTGAACACCCGCTAGGATTTTTTTCCCACCATTCATCTTGGAATATGTTTCCAATCAACTGTGGTCTTATATATTTTTTACATGGACTTTTACGAGGGTTGTTACATCCAATTCATGGTAAATTCAAGTAAGGTCCAGCTGCTCTCCAAGATTTTTCTCCCCTCTAAACCCTTAATGAAGTATTATCCCAATATGTGAGGGGCCTTAACTCCAAAGGGAAGCACAAGATCCTTCATGATATAATAAAAAAGTAATAACCTAACATACTCATTCTACAAGAGACGAAGTGTTCCTCATAAATACTAGATGAAATATTAGTGAAATGTTGGAAAAGATACAATTCCATGGATTTGGATACTATTGCGTCGACACGGGGCTTAACAGTTCTATGGAACCCAATAGAGATATAATTTTCAGATTGGTTTTTTGCACCTCCCATCTTATTAGGTCACTTTAGGCCTCTAGGATCAAAAGTTTCTAGATTCCTATTCACATTTTATGTGCCTCACCCTCCTGTAGAGAAACCCCAATTCATCAACATCATTCTACAACTCACCGAGCTTTTCCAAGGAAAAAATTATTTGCTGGGGGGAACTTTAACATGATCATATATCTCAAAGAAAAGAAGGGGGAAGTCACAAAATAGGCATAGATTCTTGACTATTTCAAGAGGCCATCAACTTTATGTGCATGGTGGATATCCATACCATAAATAACATCCACACATGGAACATTTGAAGAGGTGGTAAGCATAAAATACTCTATCATCTTGATTACTTTTTTATTTTGAATATTTTTTAGTTAAATATGTTTTTATCAGAGTAAATAGGGAATTTTGAGGTCTAAAATGGGTCCCCTAAGGAGAATAATAAAATAAGACCCATGTATTTTTAAAGAAAAAGAAGGGAAACTATTTTTGTATTGTATTTTTGGTTTATCTCCTTATAGGTTCACTCAAATTTTAAGAGTAAAAGTATATTAGATGTGGAATTAAATTCCACATCCAACAAGTACCCACATTGCATACTTCTAAATAGATCCACATCGATAAAAAATGAAAATATATAAAAAAATCATGCTGAACACATTTTTTTCATGTATTTTTAATTTTTTTGTTTGTTGATATCCTCAAAAGTATGTAAAGTGGGTAAATTTTAGATGTGGAATTTAGTTCCACATTCAATGGATGTTTACTCTTGAAATTTGAGTGAACATACACGGAGATAAGTTGAACATAAAATTAAAAAATTTAGTTTTCTTCCTTTCCCTCCAAAATATTTTCCCCTGGAGATGACATCACCATCTTCAATTCTATTGGTTCTTTAAAGTTAATTTTATTAGCACATTTTTTACCTCAAAATTCCCCTAATGATCCATCCTCATAAGAATTGGGTTCATATTATTGGCCCATCTGTTTAGACTTAGACATTAAATCGTGACCTAAAAATAGTCCCTTCATATTTGAAGGCTTCTTGCTACAAGACCCCTCCTTTGTAGGAAAGTCAAAATAATGGTGGAAAGAGATAACTTCCTAGAATCAATCCCAATTGCTCAAATTTCAACAAAGAATAAAATCCCTCAAAATACAAATCAAGAAATGGAACAAGGAAGAATTTGGGAACATTATGCATGCTAAAAATCAGTTCGAAGTTCAAACGAAAATCATTCAATAGAAAATTATCCTAGAAGGACATATAATAGGCCTAGTGCATCAAGAGGGTACTATTTCTATGCAATTAGAGGATACAATAAAACAAGAATTACTCTGGGAAAAAAAATTCCAAGATTAACTAGCTAAGGGAGGGGGAGAAAAATGATAGCTTCTTTCACATGTCAATGCTCTAGCATCAACACTGTAACATTTTCTTCTCCATATTGGAAATATTGGGGAAAAAACCCTTAGATCATAAATTCCTTGAAGGTGAGCTAAAAAAATTCTATAGCAATATTTTGAGGGAGCCTTCTCCTAATAAGGTTGTAACCATTAGCAAGATTGTGGCCCACATTCCTAGCCTTGTCACTTTGGATCATAATGCTACCTTAATTAGATAAATAACCCTAGATGAGGTGGAATATGATATAATTAACATGCCTAAAACTAAGGCCTTACATCCTGATGGTTTCTTCAAAAAACCTTTTTCAAGCCTAGTGGCCATTCTAGGCTCAAAATTATTAAAACTGGTGGTAGAATCAATGAAAACCATATCAATTCTCCCTATCCTTAATGCCACTTTCCTAACACTCATAACCAAAACCAATAAATACTCATATCTTAGTGGCTTTCTCCCCATCACTTTATGCAATGTTATTTACAAGATTATTTCAAAAATAACAACAAACTGCCTGAATTCTCTCCTTCCCATCCTCATTCCCAAGGATGGGACAACCCACATTAAAATAATTCAAGGTGCTAAAGCATGTTATGAATGATTTCATGTTTTCTTTTCGAACCTCAATCAATCCCTCCAAGTCATATTTTTTTTCTTTCACACTCACTCAATTGTTCAAGGTCATTTGGCTCAACTTTTGGGATTTCAGTTTTCCCCTCTCCCGGTGATTTACCTTGAGCCACCCTCACAGATAAATTTCTTAGGAATGTTCACTAGAAATAACTCTAAGCTAAAAGCTCTATAAATATAAACAACTAGACCTTCTAGACACTCAATTTAGCTTATCAGTTAATCTGTCTCTTTCCGATATGTAGGATCTCAGTAGTGTTAGCTCCAAAGAGATTCCTTTAATCCATCAAGAATATCTACAAAGATTTGTTATGCAGAGGGGCCACCAAAGAATGAAAATGGGCTCTAATTTCCTAGCGTTAGGTATGTATCCCCAAAAGAGGAGGTGGCCTTTGACTCACAACCTCGAAATCCTCAATAGCATCATGGGCACCAATATATGGTGGCATTAGATATAAGAATTCTAAGAACTATGGAAAATTATATGACATGAAAAATATAGTCTAGACCAATATTTGGTCCAAAAGATAAAGTAAGGGAATTATATCCTGGAATCAAACATTTGGAATGTAGTAGATGAAAACAAACCTCTCATCCAGAAGCATAATTTTTGGGAAATCAAATGTGGGAGCTTAGCTGATTTCTGGGAAGACTTCTGACAACAAATGCCCAAATCGAGACAACAGGAAGACCTATGCAATTTGAAAAAAATTATAATTGATAAGGGTTACTCCTAGATCAATCAATATTGGGATACTCAAACAAAAAACTCACAATGGTGACTTTGTAAAACAATTGAATATTGGGGCATAGATCATCATGCCCATGACTGGACAAAGTTAGAAATTAAAATATCATAAATGTTTAATATTTTTTGTAAAGGCGATGACAAACTATGATGGCATGATTGACTAGCCAACCACTTCACCATTAAGGAGGCCTACTCCTCTGCTACAGATATAGCCCAAGTACCTAAGGATCCAATTTGGCTTTGCATTTGGAATTTGAAATTATCACCTAAGATTGACCTTTTTGTGTGGATTTTGGAAAGGGAAAGGGATTTAGCATTCGAAAAAATCATCAAGAGAGGTTATGAAGCCTCCTTCCTATGCTATCTTTATTGATTAGAATAAGGAATAGCATATCATCTCCTTATCAATTGTGCCTTTTCTAAAATGATTTGGACAAAGCTATCCTCCACCTTCAAGCAATCCAATTGCAGAAGCATAACACTCTTGAATGTTGAACCCTTAGTTAAACTGAGAGTGGGGGGGGGGGGTGAATCAGTTTAACACATTCATGGATTTTTAAAAACTTTTCATTAAAACTTATTTACACCTTCATTTACTGTCCAACTTAATATGTGAGTAATATTAGAGTATGAGCAGCAAGCATTTATATACTATAAAAATAGACTTAATATGAGAGCAGCAGGTATTAAGCAGAAGATATAAATCAGATCAACACATAAAAATCATGCACAGAGACACTAGATATAAGTGGAAACCCATAAAGGGAGAAAACCCCATCTTATTATTGTTGTGATGCAAAGGCAAGCTCCAACTCCCTCTCACCATTGTTTTTCTGCAGGTACCAACCTACAGCAGGCTCCAACCTCAGTAAGCTCCAACTGATAGCTATCAAGCTGCAACTTGATAGGGAAGCTACAACTTCCTCAATTTATCAAACTGAATGTTTGCTGATTTACCTCAGATATCAGCTCTATTCTGTAGCATCTCTTTCTGCTCTTCTTTTCTTAATCTTCTCTGCCTCACTCTTTTATACTCTGCATTCTCTATATTTTCTCTCTCTAACCTCTTTTTGCATATCAAGATGATATTGTTTATAAGGATTTTCTTGTGACTGTTAGCATTCCTCAATGAATTTGGAATGGACAGCCATGCCTCTTTTCCTTCTGCCTTCTCATTTCTTTTCCAGCTCACTCAGAAAAAATGTAATTGTAGGTGCTTATTTTAATCTAACAATGGGATTTTGTTTTCTTCCAGAGACTTGCCAATGCATCACAAACAACTAAAAATTCAATTACAATATTTACATTCACATATAATGAAAACTTCAGCACAACTCATTTAGTCTTTTGGCTCGCTGCGCATTTGTCTTTTCTTTGACTGTGTTTGTCTTTTCTGTGACTGTGTTTTATCTCTTTTCAGCTCTATTTTCTTTTCTGTCCTCTGCGACGGTGTAACTACTGCATACGTGTAATTGAGCTTTTTATATCAGTGCATTTTGTAAATATGCGTAACTGCTGACTGTAATTCTAGGCAAATTCCAACCCTTTACACGCAGCAAGTGTCTTGTTGATGTGGGAGTTCCGCAAGAGGAAAATACATGCATCGCAATCATTTTAGATTACAAATCACCCTCCACCTTAAGCTGAGGCCCGTGGGTTCACAGACCACGTGACATCTTTTAATGCAATCGCAACAACGCATTATATATATATATACCAGCGCCTTTTATATATATATATATAATGTAATTTCAACTCTCGGCATATTTATACAACGTTTTAACAAAAAAACTGCCATGTCCACCTTAACATTAAAGAATCATGTTTAATACATAGCTAATGCCCTTTCGAGCCCACTTTCTGTGCTTTCCGATGCAATATGCTACTCCTTCAGCGATTTCTGATTGCGATTGATTGCAATCGCAAGCTTCCTTGCTCTGATGCGATTGATCACTATTCACTGTTCTATACCGATGCGATTGGAACTCAAATAATTATAGATCATAGTTTATAAGCCCATCGGGTCCAGGCTTCAATCGTAATCGCAAGTATTTTAATATATGTTCTGACAGTCTGTTTCTTTCTGATGCGATTGACCACTATTCACTGCATTTTGCCGATGTGATTAGACCATAACTCAAACATATAAAGTCATAACTTATAGACCCATTGGGTCTAGAATTTCAATCGCAGTCGCAACATGTATTTGCCTGTTCCGATACTCACTTTAACTCCGATTGCGATTGGTCACTGTTCATTCAAATGTGCCGATGCGATTGGAACTGGAACTCAAACCCATATTAAACATTATTTATAGACCCATCGGGTCTAAACTTCAATCGAAATCCCAACTTCCTGTTTGCATGTTCCGCTGCTTTGTTTTTCTCTGATGCTATTTGGTCCCACCTTATGGTACTTTGTACTTTGGTTATTTTTTTATACAACGCTCCACTTATATATATTTATGCTTTGACCTTTGTTTATATGATGCGTTGCACATATATGTAATGCGTTGCATATGTACTCCAGTGTGGGTAACGATTCTCGGAATGAGATTTATATGTATATTTTGCTGCTAGGTTATACGATTCCCGGAATTTGTGTTTATATATATATATATATATCCGGATGAGGTAGTGATTCTTGGAATTGTGTTTATGTTACATGTAACGCCTGGCTGGGTAATGGTTCTCGGAATAGGGTTTGTGTATATATATATATATATACTTTGTTGCTACAATCTTATGTATCTTCCAGCGGGGGAAGTGATTCTGGAAATTTGTTTTTACATATATATATGCCTGCCGCTTGGGTTAAGATTCCTGGAATTGATGTACCTCTGCTGTGCTAACGCCTCTGCCGCTCGATCGCTTCACTACCTCTGTCTCTACTGCTCAACTGTTTCGCTGCCTCCGTATTCGCTACTTCTGTCTCCACTACTTGACCGTTTCACTGTGCCTCTGTATTTGACTGTTACACTTTAGTAGTGTTCTTCCGCCTATCTCCTTTGCCCTACTTGCTGTTATTTTCCTTCTTTTCCATCAATGACAATACTTCCAACAGTCTCCCCCCTTTGGCATTGATGGCAATACACTTTCTCTGTTTGCCTGCTCTTCCTCCTATTGCTTGCTCTTCCTCCCCCTTTGACATCAATGGCAAGGGGTTTGAATTCTTAGTGTAGTTTCTATAATTTGATCCTGTGTTTTTATTCTTTTTCAGCTTTTCATCCATTTTCTCTCTCTGGAATTTTCTGATTTTGTACGTTGTTGCTTCAACTGCTGGATTATATTCACATCAGGTTCACTACTCTTCTGTGTTTATTGTTTCTTTCTTCGTCACTCTTCCGCTGCACCACTGATCCTTTTGTATTTTTATTGATTCTTTTTCACTGAATGTATTATTGCCATAGTCCTTTTGATCCTGAGGACCTGTTTTCATTCTTCCCTTGCTGGTTGATCTCCCCCTAGGAATGATATTCTCGTTTCTGTTTTCCCTTTGAAGCTGTGCTATCTCTTCATATTAGAGAATAGCATCTACAGATACTACCCCAAATCTATCTCTCAAATATTCGAATGGTTCTCTAGCAAGTAGTTTGGTAAATATATCTGCTGTCTATTCTTTAGTTGGTACATACTCCAGTTTTACTATCTTCTGAGCCACTTGTTCTCAGAGGAAATGATACATGATTGGGATATGTTTAGTTTTTGAGTGAAGCACGGGATTTTTAGATATACTTATAGCACTTATATTATCACATTTAATTGAGATAGGTTCATTAATGCTTACCTTCATGCCTTGAAGAGTCTTCTTCATCCACATGACTTGTGTACAACATGATGTTGCTGCTATATATTCTGCTTCTGCTGTAGACAGAGAGATAGATGTTTGTTTCTTTCTTAACCATGCCACCAGAATTTCTCCTAGATAGAAAGCACCTCCACTTGTGATTTTCTTGTCATCCATATAGCTGGCCCAATCTGCATCGGTGTAGGCTGTCAAGGTGAAGCTTTTTCCTTTAGGATACCAAAGTCCATACTGAGTTGTTCCTTGTAGATATATGAATATTATTTTCACTGCAAGAAGGTGATTTTGTTTAGGTGCTTCTTGATATCTAGCCACTAGTCCTACTGCTAGCATGATGTCTGTTCTCGATGCTGTCAAATACAACAAGCTTCCTATCATCGATCTGTAGAATTTTTGATCTACATGTGCAGACCCATCATCAGCACATAGCTTGCATCCCGTGATCATGGGGGTTGTCACAGGCTTGCAATCGTCCATTTTGAATTTTTTTCAGCATTTCTTTTAAGTATTTTTCCTGGGAGATGAATGTGCATGTGTTCTTTTGCTGAATTTATAGTCCCAAGTAGAAACTAAGCTCTCCAATCATAGACATTTCAAACTCTGTTTTCATCTCATTAGCAAACTTTTTTGCTAGTTCATCTCTGTTGCTTCCAAACATAATGTCATCAACATATACTACAACAATCAGGAGTTCATTTTCATGGGCTTTTATGTATAGATTGTTGTCTACTCCAACTCTCTGAAAACCCTGTTTTTGCAAATATTTATCCAGTCTTGAGTACCAAGCACGAGGAGCCTATTTCAGTTCATATAGAGCCTTCTTCAGTCTGCACACATAGTCTTCTTTTTCTGTCGATGAGAAGCCTTCTGGTTGTTCCATGTAGACTTCTTCTTCTAATTCTCCATTCATAAATGCAGATTTTACATCCATTTGATATACTTTGAAGTTCTGGTAGCATGCAAATGCCAGGAACATTATGATAGCTTCCATTCTAGCTACAGGGGAAAATGTTTCATCGTAATCTAGTACTTCGATTTGTGAATATCCTTTGTAGACAAGTCTAGCTTTGTTCCTGATTACCTGTCCTTCCTCATTCATTTTATTTTTGAATACCCATTTTGAGCCTATGACATTCTTCTCAGTGGGCCTAGGAACTAATTCCCAGGTATTGTTTTTTTCAATTTGGTCCAATTCTTCATTCATAGCATTCACCCAAGACTTGTCCTTGCTGGCTTCTTCAAATTTCTTTGGCTCTATTTGTGACAACATGGCTATGTATACCTCTTTAGTTTGTTCTGTTAGTTGCCTTCTTGTTTGGACCCCTACTCTCTTGTCTCCAATGATATGATCTTCAGGATGGTTCTTCTGAGTATATCTTGAGGGAGCTTTAGAACTCAACTCTATATCTTCTGTTGTCTTGCTTGTTTCCTCATCATCTTGGTTTTCTTCTTCATGGTTGTCTGATGGACTGCAACAATCTGTTTCTCTTGTATTGTTTGGAAGTTCTTCATCAAATCTCACATCAATGCTTTCTACTATTTTCTGAAGAGTCTTGTTGTATCACCTGTACCCTTTACTTTTGGATGCATATCCTAGAAATATCCCTTCATCTGCTCTTACATCAAAATTTCCCAAGTTTTTCATCATTATTCTTTATGTAACACTTGCTTCCAAATATTCTGAAATGTTTGATTGAAGTTGGCTTTCCATGCCATAGTTCATAGGGAGTCTTGTCACTGCTTGGCCTTAAGTGAGCTTTATTAAGGATATGCACTGCTGTGTGTACCTCTTCTGCCCAAAAGGTTTGAGGAATATTATTCTCTTGCATCATGGCTCTGGCAATTTGTTGAACATATCTGTTTTGTCTCTCTACTACTCCATTCTGCTGAGGTGTCCCTGCAATAGTAAATTTTTGTTTTATGCCATGTTCATTGCATAGTTCTGCAAAGTCATAATCAGTGAATTCACCTCCTCTATCTGATCTGATGCATTTCAGCTTGCATCCTGTCTAATTTTTTGCCAATGCTTTAAATATTTTGAATTTGTCGAGAGCTTCCGATTTATTCTTGAGAAAAGCAACCCATGTCATTCTGGAGAAGTCATCTATTATCAGCATGAAGTAGGATTCTCCACTTGGTGTTTTAGTTCTTGTAGGTCCACACAGATCCATGTGCACAAGCTGGAGTGGTCTTCTTTTTCATAACTCCTCTTTGGCCTTAAAGGATGTGCGGGTCTGTTTACCCAATTGACAAGATTTGCATATGGTATTATAAGGCCTCTTTATTTTCGGCATGTCTCTGATAGATTTCTTCTTGCTTAGTCTGATGATTTGATCGAAGCTGAGATGTCCCAATATTTTATGCCATAACCATGACTCCTCAAGTTTGCTAAGATGGCATGCTTCATCTTCCTCTTTCACAATGTAAACATTTCTCTTTGTTCAAAAACCTTTCAGCAGAGTCTTACATGTGGTGCTTGATCTGACTTCACAGTCTTGTGCTCTAAAAAGAACTTCACAGCCTTTGTCACACATCTGACTGACACTTAGTAAATTTTCTTTCAGTCCATATACAAATAGCACATCTTGGGCCTTTCCTCTGCCATTGTCTATGCTGACTGAGCCTTTTCCCTTGATCTTACCCGATTTATCATTGCCAAAAGTAACATTGCTAGATTTCTTTTCATCAAGAGTTATAAACTTGCTTTTGTCTCCTGTCATGTGTTTTGAGTAGCCACTATCCAAATACCACTGGCTTTTCAGTTCTTGAGTAGTTAAATCCAAGTCACATTTATTCATATTCTTTATCCACTGGAGGCACCCTCTTGTTTGGTATCTTTTGTGAGGTGATGAACTACATCTTCTGAGAAGACATTTGCAAGGCATATGTCCAACTTGATTGCATATATAGCATTTGATCATAGTTTTTGCAGAATTGTGAGTATGAACAAAATTTATTTGATTCATAAACCTCCTTGATGTGTTGAGCATCAACCTTTGTCCATACTTTCTACATTCAATAATTTTATGGCCAAATTCCTTACAATAACAACATTAACCATAGAAACTATTTGCATACCTGATGTAAGGTTGTCTCTTCCATTTGTTTTCTTGAGGCAGTCTCTTCAATGTTTGCATCTTTTGCTGGTTTGAATTACTCCACCTTGCATGACAATGTGCATCAATGTGTCCCATCTTGTGGCAGACATAACAATTCTTCATAGGAGAGAAGAATCTCCTTTGATGGCTTCCAAATTTGACATACTCAGGAGCATATGGTTTTTTTTCTGCTGTCTTAGTGTTTACTGCACTCTTTGTTACTGGAGATTTCTTCTAATCTCTGTCTTTCTCATTACATGTTTCTTCTTTTGTAGGAATTGTTTGAACTGCTTCATCATCCTTCTTTTCTTTTACAAAAATAATCTCTTTGTTTTCTTTTTCTTTGCTTTTACTTGATTCTCCTTCATAGCCTATTCTAGTTTTTATCATAGGAGATCTTTGAGCAACCAGAATTTCATTCAACTTACTAGAGCTTTTTGTTTGAGAAGAGTTTATAACCACTTTCCTTTGAGCATTTTCTAGGTTCTTCCTGAGACATACTACTTTTTCTTCCAGCTTCTCTTGTTCTCGAGTTTTATCCTTGATTTGCTGAAGTAATATGTCTTCTATCTTTTTGGCCTCTTCAAGTTATACCTTCAGCTGTAGGAGGACTTCTGAGTTTTGTTCTTCTCTTACATACTTGAGAAGAATGTCCTTTTTTTTTCTGCACTTTAGTTTGAGTCTGTCAATCTCCTTCAAATCACTTCTTAGCTCCCCCTTAAGGTCAAATTCCCCTTATTCTTCTTCATCTTCTAGCAAGAGCCCTTAAATTTCTTCTATGTCCATCAATAAGAATTCAAAGGTTCCTTCTTCACTTGAAGGTTCATCTGAGTCTTCAAATGTACTATTGTCTTGTTGAGCATAGAAGGATTTTCGGCTGAACTTCTTTCCTTTCTGCCAGTTCTTTGATGTATTTTTCTCTGATCCTTGAGCCTGATTCTTTACTTTCTTGTGAGGACACTTAGCAGCATAGTGTCCAACTCTTCCCCAGTTAAAACATTTGAAAGGAAGTTTACATTTGTATTTACCTGAGCCTCTATCCAGTTTCTTGACAAATTTTTCTTCTTCTTCATCTGAGAAAGAGCATATGTCTTCCTCTTCTTCTTTCTTCTTTTCTATTTTAAAGGCTGCCTCCCTCGTACTTGGCTTCTTTTGTGGGAGTCTCATCTCATAAGCTGTTAGATTTCCAAGAAGTTGGTTCCTGGTCAAAGTATCCCAATTAGTTGTTTCTTCTATGGCAGACACCTTGGGATTAAGCCTGGGTGGAAGAGATCTTAGAATATTTTGTACAATTACAACTTCTTTTATGTTTTCACCTAGATCCTTCATGTTATTCACTATTTCTGCAACCCTTAGAAAGAAGCTAGCAATGTCTTCATCATCATCCATTTTTAAGTTCTTAAACTGGGCTCTATAGACTTGAAGTTTGGCATTCTTTAATTTCTTGTCTCCTTCATGGATGTTCTCCAGAGTATCCCACATTTCTTTGGCAGTGTCTTTGTGCATTACTTTAATAAACTCTGCTTCACACAATCCATTCAAGATGGCATTCATGCCTTTTGTGTTAGCCACAAAATCTTGTTTAGTTTCTTTTTCTGTGTCAGTTGCCTTTGGGGCATATCCTAATTCCACAGCAGCCCAGACTTCTATTCCTAGAGACATTATATATGTTCTCATCCTGATTTTCTAGAAGGCATAATTTGCACCTGTAAAGAAAGGGGCTTTATCAGTTGAGAATCCTTCTTTACTAGCAATCTTAGAATCTCCTTTCAGTTCTTAAACTGGTACAAAGGAACCTACTCTGATACCAATTGTTGAACCCTTAGTTAAACTGAGAGGGGGGGGGGTGAATCAGTTTAACACATTCATGGACTTTTAAAAACTTTTCATTAAAACTTATTTACACCTTCATTTCATGTCCAACTTAATATGTGAGTAATCTTAGAGTATGAGCAGCAAGCATTTATATACTATAACAGTAGACTTAATATGAGAGAAGAAGGTATTAAGCATAAGATATAAATCAGATCAACACATAAACATCATGCACAGAGACACTAGATATAAGTGGAAACCCATAAAGGGAGAAAAACACATCTTATTATTGTTGTGATGCAAAGGCAAGCTCCAACTCCCTCTCAACACTATTTTTCTACAGGCACCAACCTACAGGAGGCTCCAACCTCAGTCAGCTCCAAATGACAGCTATCAAGCTGCAACTTGATAGGGAAGCTACAACTTCCTCAATTTATCAAACTGAATGTTTGTTGATTTACCTTAGATATCAGCTCTGTTCTGTAGCATCTCTTTCTGCTCTTCTTTTCTTAATCTTCTCTGCCTCACTCTTCTATACTCTACATTCTCTATATTTTCTCTATCTAACCTCTTTTTTCATATCAAGATGATATTGTTTATAAGGATTTTCTTGTGACTGTTAGCATTCCTCAATGAATTTGGGATGGACAACCATGCCTCTTTGCCTTCTGCCTTCTCATTTCCTTTCCAGCTTACTCAAAAAAAATGTAACTGTAGGTGCTTATTTTAATCTAACAGTGGGATTTTGTTTTCTTCTGGAGACTTGCCAATGCATCACAAAAAATAAAAAATTCAATTACAATATTTACATTCACATATAATGAAAACTTCATCTCAACTCATTTAGTCTTTTGGCTCGCAGCGCATTTGTCTTTTCTTTGACTGTGTCTGTGTTTTCTGTGACTGTGTTTTATCTCTTTTCAGCTCTGTTTGCTTTTCTGTCCTCTACTGTGGTGTAACTGCTGCATACATGTAACTGAGATTTTTATATCAGTGCATTTTGTAAATATGTGTAATTGTTGACTGTAATTCTCGGAAAATTCCAACCCTTTACACGTAGCAAGTGTCTTGTTGATGAGGGAGTTTTGCAAGCGGAACATATATGCATCGCAATCGTTTAAGATTACAAATCACCCTCCACCTTAAGCTGAGGCCCGTGGGTTCATAGACCACATGGCATCTTTTAATACAATCGCAACAACGTGTTATATATATATATACCAGCGCCTTTTATATATATATATAACGTAATTTCAACTCTCAGCATAGTTATACAACGTTTTAACAAACAAACTGCCATGTCCACCTTAACACTGAAGAATCATGTTTAATACATAGCTAATGCCCTTTCGGGCCCACTTGCCACGCTTTTCGATGCAATATGCTACTCCTTCAGTGATTTCCGATTGGGATTGATCGCAATCGCACGCTGCCTTGCTCCGATGTGATTGATCACTGTTCACTGTTCTATGCCGATGCAATTGGTACTCAAATACTTATTAATCATAGTTTATAAGCCCATCGGGTCCGGGCTTCAATCGTAATCGCAAGTCTTTTAATATATGTTCCGACGGGTTGTTTCTTTCCGATGCGATTGACCACTGTTCACTGCATTTTTCCGATGCGATTAGACCATAACTCAAACATATAAAGTCATAACTTATAGACCCATTGGGTCCGGAATTTCAATCGCAGTCGCAACATGTATTTTCCTGTTCCGATACTCGCTTTAACTCCGATTGCGATTGGTCACTGTTCATTCCAATGTCTGGATGCGATTGGAACTAGAACTCAAACCCATATTAAACATGATTTATAGACCCATCGGGTCCGAACTTCAATTGCAATCCCAACTTCCTATTTCCATTTTCCGCTGCTTTGTTTTTCTCCGATGCGATTTGGTCCCACCTTATGGTACTTTGTACTTTGGTTATTTGTTTATACAACACTCCACTTATATATATTTATTCTTTGACCTTTGTTTATATGATGCGCTACACATATATGTAATGCACTGCATATGGACTCCAGCGTGGGTAACGATTCCTAGAATTTGTGTTTATATATATATATATATATCTAGCTGAGGTAGCGATTCTCAGAATAGGGTTTGTGTATGTGTATATATATATATATCTATACTTTGCTACTAAAATCTTGTGTATATTCCACCAGGGGAAGTGATTCTCGGAATTTGTTTATATATATGCCTGCCGCTTGGGTTAAGATTCCTGGAATTGATGTGCCTCTACTGTGCTAACGCCTCTGCCACTCGACTGCTTCACCGCCTCTGTATTCTTTGCCTCTGTCTCCACTACTTGATTGTTTCGTTGTCTCCATATTCGTTGCTTCTGTCTCTACTGCTCGACTATTTCACTGTGCCTCTGTATTCGACTGTTACACTTTAGCAGTGTTCTTCCACCTGTCTCCTTTGCCCTGCTTGATTTTGTTTGCCTTCTTTGCCATCAATGACAATATTTCCAACATTGAATGGAATCTCATCTTAGAAACCCTCCCCTTTCCATTATAATATTCTCAATCGAGCATGGGAACTATATCTTGGATTCATTTTATAGACCATTTTTGAAATACAGGAATGACCACATTTTCCAAAAAAAATCTTCCAACCTTGACTTTGTATGGTCTAGATCAGTACAAGGAGTACACGAAAAAACCATCCTCTCTCCCTTGTCTATCTCATATTTCAAATCTTCTCTGCTAAAATCTTCCATCATTCGAAAATATGCTTCCTCCTTTATGCAATCCCATCTAATTTCCCACTCCCTCTCATCTCCTTCATGTTGGTCCTCTATCCTTCCACGATTCATAAAATACAACTTTAGCAAAGCCTCAAAGGAAACCTATAACTTGTTATTTATGGTTGAATTTTCCAATATGACAATGGTAACCCCCTCTTCATAGTATCAAGTTCCTTAGGATGCTCTATCAACAATTTCGTAGAGTTCTTCGCATTGGAAACATGCTTCAACATAGATATACAATAAGGTTGCACTAGGTCAATGGTGGAGGGGGGCTCTCAAATAGGCATCAATATTCTTAATAATATCATGCATAAATACCCCATCATTTAACTTTCCAGAAGCTGGCACCTTGAGCATTTCCTTCACAAAATCTCCTTCCTCATTTCATCCACCCTAAAAATTATCCCTATCTATATTTGACACACTGGAAACAAGCCAACTAGTCATGTAGCAATCGTATGATGATCACAATATTATTATCTTTACCCCCTCATCATCCATATCCTTTGTCGCACTCATTTCATTGAGTTCCACCCTTATCCTTTATGATCAACATCGAGATTAGGGCTTCCTCCACCAGGAAATTCTCCTCGATCAAGGTGCCCACAAGGAAGGGTGGATGATAAGAGAACTTCACTACCAATGCTTAGTTAACATTGTGGTTCCAACATTTTCTATTAGTAACACTCCAACCAAATGTCTACATCTCTCTAAAAATTTTAATAAAAAAGATACAATTTTGTAACATGTTATCTTTTATGTTTTTATATGTTTACCACATGCTATGAAGATACAAATCATGAAATCGGTGTGTATGTTATCCATGTATTATTTTGGACTAAAATATTACTCTTCTACAGCCATTATTGTTTCCTAGTGGAAAACCACAACTTGAAAAAAAAAACTAACGCGTTAATATATATATATATATATATATATATATTTATCAATAAAATATAATAACTTACCCAAAAAAAATAATAATAATAATAAAATCATAAGTGATGCTACAATAAATAATCGATCATTTAATATAATAACAAATTATAAGTGCGGCCATAATAATTATTCATACTAGAAAACACTTTAATATCTTTATTTAAATTTAAAAAACAATAGATATTTATTACTATATATTTAAGAAAAGACCTGCTAAAAAATTCTATAGAAAAGTGTATGAGTGGGTATATATTAAAAAGAAAAGGTATAAAAAGAATATAAAATGTAATTACAGCTATCCTTTATACTTTTTATTTTTTATTTAAATAAATATTTATACTTTAATATTGGAAAATAATTTTAAATTATATTTTATTTTATTTAAATTTAAAAATTTAAATTACCTTAAAAAAGTAAATATACAATTTAGAAAGATCGTTTATATATATATATATATATATATATATATAATTTATGGATTCTCTTAATCCCTTAATGGTATTTTCATAATCTTTTAATCTCTATGAGAGTACATGCATTTATATTGATATTTCGTTTGGTTAGAGTAGTAGTCCCATTCTTTCTTTCTTTATTTTTTATTTATTTTTTCTTTTACTTTTTTAAAATTTGGGATAGGGTTATAACTTTTTTTAAATCAATAAATAAAAAATACATATTTATGACTACTTTTATTTTTTTATTAGGAAAATGAGACCAATATCAAAGGAGGTCTTTTTCCACAAAACGAAGTTTTCAAAAATAATATTCCAAAGTAGATTCATAAGTCAAATGATGTATATATGTTTACTGTATATCATATGCATATAATTTATTATTTAAGTAGAGTTTTTGTGCATGAAAAGGAAAAAAAAAGGTAAATTCTAACATGATTACTCAAAAGGTGAGTCGATCTTTTTCTTCCATTAGGTGATCTTATTCTTCGTCAAAATAAAAAAACATTAGATTGACAATATTCTTGGAAAATTGGGAGACTCAGTGATCTAGTTTTTTCACTTGGAGCTGAGAATCATTAATACAACATTATTTATATTGAGCTTTGCTCCTTTCCATTAAGGGTTTGACAATAATGGCTTTCATATGCAAGTATAAATACACTACCTCAAGATATCTATTATATCTCCCTCTAATAGTTTTAGTGTTAGGATCAAATGATCCATGTTGTTCTATATTTCTTTTACTACATGTCCTATTTTTTACTTTTTTCTACTATTAAAATATTGATTTAATTTCTAGCTTCTAAAGGGATCTACTCCCAATAGGTAGAAATCTCTCAGTATTGATATAAGTATAGGTTTGATAGATCCCTTTGTGACAAAAAAAGTATATGTTGTGTTTGTCTACAACACACTAAGGAATGCTTGATGTGGTTTTAATGACAAATACATGCAATCAGAGTGGAAGAGTGATAAGAAACAATAGGTTAATCAAATAGGGAGAAGTGGTTAGGAAGCAAATATGATGAGAGATACCAAAGTTAAGGGGAATCAAAATGATCAAAGGTGTGTTAGAATAATGTCAAAGAGGAGGAGAGGTAGCCAACTAAGGTTTCCTCGTGAATGGGGAGGAGATATGAAATGAGAAAAGTTTAGACTTGGAATGAAAAACTATAAAAGGAGAAAGAAGGGACAACATAGGTAAAAACCACAACTAAGATCTTCATTGAGCAAAACAAGTGTGTGATGACAATGATTAATGAAGAGATCAAGCTCACATGGAATTAGGAAAGGGGAGGGCCCAAGAATTAGGAGGGAACTCCTAGCTCTAGCACTAGGAGGAGACCAAAAAAATCGTTTCAAAAAAATAAGAAAATATAAACAACTAAAGATAGGACCTTACTCTTTTTAGAGATAGCAGTGAATCAGTATAAGAGGGGCCCAAAGTTTCATACTAATAGAATAATTCAGCAATTTGAGCTTATAATGAGCAGGAAGAGAGAGAGTATTCTGATAATCATCATGCAGAGAGGACGGAAAATATTACTCATCATGCAGAGAGTATTCTGTTATTTATGGTTGAATTTTCCAATATGACAATGGTAACCCCCTCTTCATAGTATCAAGTTCCTTAGGATGCTCTATCAACAATTTCCTAGAGTTCTTCGCATTGGAAACATGCTTCAACATAGATATACAATAAGGTTGCACTAGGTCAATGGTGGAGGGGGGCTCTCAAATAGGCATCAATATTCTTAATAATCTCATGCATAAATACCCCATCATTTAACTTTCCAGAAGCTGGCACCTTGAGAATTTCCTTCACAAAATCTCCTTCGTCATTTCATCCACCTTGAAAATTATCCCTATCTATATTTGACACACTGGAAACAAGCCAACTAGTCATGTAGCAATCGTATGATGATCACAATATTATTATATTTACCCCCTCATCATCCATATCCTTTGTCGCACTCATTTCATTGAGTTCCACCCTTATCCTTTATGATCAACATCGAGATTAGGGCTTCCTCCACCAGGAAATTCTCCTCGATCAAGGTGCCCACAAGGAAGGGTGAATGATAAGAGAACTTCACTACCAATGCTTAGTCAACACTGTGGTTCCAACATTTTCTATTAGTAACACTCTAACCAAATGTCTACATCTCTCTAAAAATTTTAATAAAAAAGATACAATTTTGTAACATGTTATCTTTTATGTTTTTATATGTTTACCACATGCTATGAAGATACAAATCATGAAATCGGTGTGTATGTTATCCATGTATTATTTTAGACTAAAAGATTACTCTTCTACAACCATTATTGTTGCCTAGTGGAAAACCACAACTTGAAAAAAAACTAACACGTTAATATATATATATATATAAATATATAATATAATAACTTACCCAAAAAAATAATAATAATAATAAAATCATAAGTGATGCTACAATAAATAATCTGACATTTAATATAATAACAAATTATAAGTGCGGCCATAATAATTATTCATACTAGAAAACACTTTAATATCTTTATTTAAATTTAAAAAATAATAGATATTTATTACTATATATTTAAGAAAAGACCTGCTAAAAAATTCTATAGAAAAGTCTATGAGTGGTTATATATTAAAAAGAAAAGGTATAAAAAGAATATAAAATGTAATTACAGCTATCCTTTATACTTTTTATTTTTTATTTAAATAAATATTTATACTTTAATATTGGAAAATAATTTTAAATTATATTTTATTTTATTTAAATTTAAAAATTTAAATTACCTTAAAAAAGTAAATATACAATTTAGAAAGATCGTTTATATATATATATATATATATATATATATAATTTATGGATTCTCTTAATCCCTTAATGGTATTTTCATAATCTTTTAATCTCTATGAGAGTACATGCATTTATATTGATATTTCGTTTGGTTAGAGTAGTAGTCCCATTCTTTCTTTCTTTATTTTTTATTTATTTTTTCTTTTACTTTTTTAAAATTTGGGATAGGGTTATAACTTTTTTTAAATCAATAAATAAAAAATACATATTTATGACTACTTTTATTTTTTTATTAGGAAAATGAGACCAATATCAAAGGAGGTCTTTTTCCACAAAACGAAGTTTTCAAAAATAATATTCCAAAGTAGATTCATAAGTCGAATGATGTATATATGTTTACTGTATATCATATGCATATAATTTATTATTTAAGTAGAGTTGTTGTGCATGAAAAGGAAAAAAAAAAGGTAAATTCTAACATGATTACTCAAAGGGTGAGTCAATCTTTTTCTTCCACTAGGTGATCTTATTCTTCGTCAAAATAAAAAAACATTAGATTGACAATATTCTTGGAAAATTGGGAGACTCAGTGATCTAGTTTTTTCACTTGGAGCTGAGAATCATTAATACAACATTATTTATATTGAGCTTTGCTCCTCTCCATTAAGGGTTTGACAATAATGGCTTTCATCTACTAGTATAAATACACTACCTCAAGATATCTATTATATCTCCCTCTAATAGTTTTAGTGTTAGGATCAAATGATCCATGTTGTTCTATATTTCTTTTACTACATGTCCTATTTTTTACTTTTTTCTACTATTAAAATATTGATTTAATTTCTAGTTTCTAAAGGGATCTACTCCCAATAGGTAGAAATCTCTCAGTATTGATATAAGTATAGGTTTGATAGATCCCTTTGTGACAAAAAAAGTATATGTTTTGTTTGTCTACAACACACTAAGGAAAGCTTGATGTGGTTTTAATGACAAGTACATGCAATCAGAGTGGAAGAGTGATAAGAAACAATAGGTCAATCAAATAGGGAGAAGTGGTTAGGAAACAAATATGATGAGAGATACCAGAGTTAAGGGGAATCAAAATGATCAAAGGTGTGTTAGAATAATGTCAAAGAGGAGGAGAGGTAGCCAACTAAGGTTTCCTCGTGAATGGGGAGGAGATATGAAATGAGAAAAGTTTAGACTTGGAATGAAAAACTATAAAAGGAGAAAGAAGGGACAACATAGGTAAAAACCACAACTAAGATCTTCATTGAGCAAAACAAGTGTGTCATGACAATGATTAATGAAGAGCTCAAGCTCACATGGAATTAGGAAAGGGGAGGGCCCAAGAATTAGGAGGGAACTCCTAGCTCTAGCATTAGGAGGAGACCAAAAAAATCGTTTCAAAAAAATAAGAAAATATAAACAACTAAAGATAAGACCTTACTCTTTTTAGAGATAGCAGTGAATCAGTATAAGAGGGGCCCAAAGTTTCATACTAATAGAATAATTCAGCAATTTGAGCTTATAATGAGCAAGAAGAGAGAGAGTATTCTGATAATCATCATGCAAAGAGGACGGAAAATATTACTCAAGTAAAAAGTCAATACCATTCGCCAAAAACAAAATTTGTGTTGCATGCATTCTGACTTACATTCAGTTTCCATATATTCAAGACGAGCATGGTCAATTGAGGTTTGATATTGATAGGACATCATAATTTATAGTACTCATAGGGTTTCAACATATTAAAGGGATTATTATTATTATTATTATTATTATTGTTATTTTTGTTGTTGTTGTTGTTGTTGTTGTTGGTGTTGATTTATATATAGGGAATAAAAATGTAAAAATGATAAATAAATAATTTTAATTTAAAATGTGTAAAAACTCAATTATATATATATACCCACAATGTCATATTGTAAATATTACATCTTTGGTTTGTAAAAAACCATTAAATTGTGAGATGTATCAATTTTTGAAATCCAACAGTTCAATATACTCCATCCTTCTATCCTATTAGTGTTGTGTTTCCTTAGTTTCTTGCTTGATTTGAAATGTGTCTAAGTTTTTCTTTATTAGGATAATTAGAAAAACTATTTCCTATCATCACAAAGACTTGGGGTCAAATTAGGGGGATTTCCCCTCAATTTTTGAGCCTAACACAATAGCCAATAAGAACTCCAGATGAATTAACCTACTTTCAAACCTGGATGATGCCCCAATATTGATTAAAAAAATATTTTGAATGTGGGACATCCACTGTTCATCCTAAATTGAATTGTTGTTGAGTTAAAAATGTAGCACTAAAATTATTAATTGCAAGGTGGTGTTACAACTATGAACCTACCACCACTCTGCTTCATCACTAAAATAAAAACATATTCCTACCGATTTGTAACCCTCATTCTATCTGCAACCTTCCAATTTTGATGAATATCCTATGCAAAGGTCATATGCTAGATAAGGCATTTTTGTATCCTATCTATTAGATAGTCTCTCTCTCATATCATTAATGAAGGAACATTATTATTGCTTCAACTAAGTTCAACAAAGGCTTGATTCCTATGGCATTATTGTAATAGCCTAGCCCGTAATTGACTTGATCATTCCATGTAAATTACCTCCTGTATGCGAATTTGGAAAATTAAAATGGGCCGAGTGAGGAACACAAGTTCCAAGCAATTGAGGGAGGTAAATTGTTTGGGATATTAAACTTACTTATTGAAGGAAGAAACTTGATAGAGTGGAAAACTATTGAAGGTTAGTTGTTAAATTTGCATTGGAATGGTATGTTAAATGAGATTACTGTTGGGAATTTATGAACTGCAAAGAAGGGGACAAATCCCATGCTGGTTTGGGAATTTCACATGAGAATAAAAGGATATATAATTTATTCCACAACAACTAAGTGCGCATTGGAAAAAGAATACCTAGGAAGTCAACCTAGTAGGGAGATCGCTTAACAGATGGTCATAGGAAGGGAGAGAGGATAGTGTGGAAGATACACATGCACAAATATATAGAGAATGGGGGATTTTGTGAGAATTTAGAACAAATTAGAGAGATATTCCCATAGCATTGATTAAGGAGTTATAAGGAAGGTTTCTATACACGACGTGGAAATAGGAGAACATGTAAGAGTTTTGGGAACAACCATTGTGAAGAAATTCCCATGTGCATTGGGGAAAGATAGATGGTGCTAATCGGGTATAGTGGAGGCATGGAGGATGCCTGATTAGTAAGATAATGAAATTTACAGCAGAGTGGAATACATTGGTTTTTTCCATCACTCTCAAAAGGATATCATACCTTCAGTTGAGAAATAGGTGTATGGGAGGAACTATCCTTCAGGTGAGGGTGAATCTCAGGATACCTCAAGGGGCTAGAGGATGGAGATGGAATTCTCTAGAGTACCTTGACAACATATGGTTGATATTTGGACCTTAGATTCTTGGTAAAGGAAATTATGGGGTCTCCTTTTCTTGTTTATCTAATTGGTAGTGGGTTATTGATTCCCTTCAATCGGTGGAACCACTATGTTGCATGCTTCAAAGGTGGAGGTTGTCACACTCTCTTCGCACATTTACCCAAGTTAACTGGTCCACCAAGGTAAACATGTGATAGAGAGGTACTATGATATGATTCAACCACTTACATCACCTTAAGGAGGTGGAATAAAAAAAAACAAACCAGATTGACCTTCCTCAGCTGCCAAGAACCTTCATGAGCCAAGCAACCCTTCAGGTGTCCAACCCCTGAGACAACTTGCTGTTGGAATGGACTAGAGCACCAACTGCAGTGAAGAGAGGCCCTCTATGCAACTGAAACCCACAAGTCGCATGCAGAAGGTTGCCTCCATGCAACTATAGCGTTTTGGAGGTAGTTCAATGCCAACGACCTTGGATTCTGAGCCACGTTTTCATGGCCAAGACTCAGGCCTCTACCTATAACTTGATGAAACTATTAGAGAGGATAAATGACAAGATGAAAAAACATATAACAAAAAACATGAACAAGAACATGATTTCAAAAGGCTTATCTATGAAAAAAAAAAATCTGTCAAACACATGATGAAAATGTAATTTACAAGTCATATAAACACATATCATCACAGGGACGTCATACTTATATGAGATTTGTGAAGAAGTATTGATGCTCTTTCATAATATATGCAATACCAAAAATTTTTCTTCTTCAAACTTTAAACTATTTGTAATTGAATAAATTCTTATTATTCCCAGTTTCCACCACTCAACATTGTTAGTCACTTTGCATTGAAAAAAGGTAACGGAAAACAAGTACGATCGAACCTTGGGGTTTAACACTCCATAAGTCAGAATGGTTGACTTTGGAGAAAGCTATTATTAATATTGGAGAGCAAGAGATACAAGGTATGATGTTTAGTAATAATAGCTTGAGCTAAATATTTGAATGGTATGTGATTTCAACCACCCTTTTCATATTAATGATATGGAAAGATAGCAAAACTAACATGAGTTACAATAAGAACCATAGAAGAAAATTATTTGAGATTGATCACAATGAAAACTATTTGTAATTGATTGCATTATTATTGTTCACATATTCTATCATTCAACACGATTACATTATCATTTCGCATTCAAAATTTTATTTCATCATATTCATCATTAAAGTTATTAAAAATCTCTATTATCTCAACAAACTGAGGTAATTTAGAAAATTTAAAATTAAAATGACCATATTAATCTTAGATATATTTATCATATTTAAATTGATTAAAATAATTAGGTGAAATTATAAATCTAAATGACCATATTAATGATATATTTCTCATATTTAAATTGATTAAAATAATTAGGCGTTGACTGCACACAACATACATAAACTAACCTAGATCCATCTTAACCCCGAATCTATCAAGTGTCAAGAGGGAGCAAATCTATCAAGTGTCGAGAGGGAGAAAATCTCTTGATGTGAAAAACTTTTCTCAAGTTTGCAGTAAAAAAAAAAGGTTTTCATCTCGAGAGATTTGATCCCTATCCACTTTTGATAAATCTAGAGTTAAAGTGGTTCTAAACTATAAATAATAAAATTATAATTTAATAAGTTTCTTCTATTATTTGCCTCCAGAGTAGATAATCTCCCCACCAAACAATCAAATTGACTTATTTAGAAAAAATGGGGGCATTTATTAGCCCCACAACTCAATTAAATCCTAAAAGAATTGTCGGCTTGCCTAAAAATGTGGGTTTTCATGGAAAAAAGTTGATGTTTAGGGGTACTTGTTCATGCAGATGGAGGTTCAGTGTACTACTATGTTCAAGCTAATGGAGGGTTGTGAAAGAGTCAAATAACATACCAAACACACCTGAGAAGGTCATAATTTCATCTTCACATTTGTAAGTTACAAAAGGTGGAGCAATTAGATCAAATCGCTGGATCTTTCTATCCAACCAACTCATCCTAAATCTATTCTTTCTTCATCTCTCTTTTCAAGCAACTCGACCCATTCCTAAATCTATTCTTTCTTCAAAATTCCCGTCCGGCCTGCCTATACCCAATGTGATGCAATTTATGCAAGCAGATTGAAGATATAATCATGATTGGATTTGGACAAATTATATTGGAAAATATGTTTAAAAAACTTATAACACATAAATTACTGTATACAAAAATGTCAGAATATTGTGACATTCTTTCATTCAGTTTCCTGATAATATATTTAAGAAGATTTAATCACATACAAAGTAGATACAGAGGAATTTTTGAGAGGAGAGGTTCATTCTACAACATAGTATGAGGGGATGCTCATTCTACAACCCAATATAAGAGAATGCATTGTTCAATCTATAATCCAGTATGAAGAGATTTGTAAATTTGTTCATTCTTGGTGCTCTTATAAAATTATATATATATATATATATATATATATATATATTAAAGTAATTAGATGTTAAAAAAATGTGAGTAAAATATCTCAATATTAAATTTTTCAAAAATATTTCAAATAAAAATTTATATAAATTATTTTTTCAAAAATGATTTAACCTAATATTTCAAAAAAATAAAAAATAAAAAATTTATTTATTTAAAAATATATCTTAATTAATAGCAATCAAATTTTAATGTTAATAATAAAAATAAGACCGTCCACGTGACCATACCATTTGCGTACGCTGTCACGGCGTACAAACGCATGGACAGCAAAATTGTCAGTGAAGAACACACTTAAAATTCAAGAGGCTTGCAGAGAAATAGGCAGCAGTCAGTACCGTGACTCGTGGGAGTCAGTCGATAAAGCCCACTCGGCTATAAAACTGAACTTGGCCTTTTCACAAAGGAAAATTTCTATATTATTGTTCTAACCCTATAATATTGATTTTAATCACGGATTTAGCAGTGTAAAAGAGATTTACAAATTGCTCTCTCTTTCTCCTTAATCCTTGATTATATATATATATATGTTTTTTTTATTGTTTAAATTATATTGTATAAATAAATTTACATGTTAACAATTTTGATGGCTAATTAAATTGTGTAAACGACATAACTTAAACTTTTATTATTGGATTTCATAAATTGTATAAATGACATAACTTAAACATTTATTATTGGATTTCATATATTGTTGAATAGTAAAATTTATTTTTTTTAAATGCTTTATATAATATCTAAATATATATTTATTTATTTTTGTTAACCCTCCTCACTCCAGTACACACTTGCTGTCACACGAACACACTATAATATTCTATCTATGATCTATAATGTTTTTTTAAATGTTAGATATTAAATTTTAGATTAAGAAATAGATGAAGTATATCTCTGGCTATTATTAGTTTTATTAGGAAATAATTGAATATTTTTCTTTTCAATTACTTTTTTTCATTTTACATTGAAATGTTTTATTATGATTAATATTAAATTATTTTTTTGTTTTTTGTTTTATTATATCTGGGTATATAAATATATATCAAATTAAACTTAAAACAAATTAGTTACTATAGATATTCAAATAACATTTTTATGAATAGTATTAAATTATTTTAAAAAAAATATAAATTTTGTTTTTCCACACACACATATATCTTATCTACCATTTACATTGCTTTTTTTATTATTAATTGTAATTTTTAAATGCTATATATTAATTTTATATTCAAAATTAAAGAATTACACATCTCTTTTATTAGTTTTGTTTAAAAAATAAAGTTTTTTAAGGAATTTTTGGAAGTGTATTTTTTTCAAAGCCGGAGGTTTAGAGTGAATACTCCTTCCATCTTCATGGGCAATAAGCTGAAGAATATGATAGGAAGAGTGTTGAGCCATGAATGTATAGAAGAAGAGAAAAACTAGGATTATATGGAAGAAATTAAAAGGAATATGAACATTTAATTAAGTCAAAGAAATGAATCAACATATTTTCAATTATATTTAAAATGAAATTATAAATAATAATAAATAACAAATGATAGTTAGGATAAGAAAAAATTTAGGTCATAAATTAAATTTGAGATTAAATTATTTAAAATGATTATAAGGGGAATTTCAAGACAAGGGTAAACAATAGTGGTTTTATGTCCTCTTATTTGATAATAATAATGTAATAGGACAATACAATATTTTTAAAAAACTTGGAATTTACAATTTTGAATTAAGATATTAAAAATAGGAAAAAGAGAAATTTAAGAATTTAGAATTTAGAATTAAATTAAGGAATATAATTTTTTTTATATTTCAATTTTATTTTATAATTTAATTTAATTTAAATAAATAAATGAATAAGTTCATAGAGATAATTGAATAATTTAATTTAAGATTATATTAGCAATTGCACCACATGTTGCACAATAGCATAGGAAAGAGTAGCCTAGAAGAAATAAGAAGGCAATAGCATATGAAAGAGTAGCATGGAAGAAATAAGATGTTGTAGAGAAGGAATCATCCTGAAGGAATGAAAGACAAATTTTTCTTCCATCGAAGCAGGTCATGGAGATTTCAAAGGTATTGATGATAAGAGTTATGAAACAGAAAATTTTGTTATAGATTTTGAAATAGGCAATTAGGGGTGAAAACATATCTGTAAACCAACATAATCTATTCACATATATAAAAATTTTGTTATAGATATTAAAATAGGAAATTGGGGGTGAAAGTCCTTCGGTGATTAATAATCCTCTGAAACAAGCATGGAATGAGCATGTAATTCAAATAAGATATTTTAAATACATTCAAGTACAATCTATATATCATAGATGTAAATAAAGAGAATTTTTATTAAAAATAATAGAGTTTACTCCAAGTTCATCTACATATCCGAGCGTGAATTGCATGTTTATCATAAATTGTATATGAAGAATAATAGCCTTGGTATACGAGAAAGTGAATGTCATTTTAATATGGAGACATTTTTCGAAGGAGATATTGTTCTTTATGTTATGGTTTATTTTCTTAACTCCAAACTTGGTTTAATCTTTCTCTATATACATAAGAAAAAAAAATAGAAAGTAAATTCACAAATTTAAGTTATAGTTTTATATTTTATAATTACAATTCTAGTTTCTTACTAAAATATTTTACACATGTTAGGTTATTCTAAATTGATCAAGAGTATAGAATTTTTAGGGTGGTGTTCTATGTGCAATAAAATTCCCATGAGGTTCATCACAATGTACGGGGTTCATTGTAGCCTTTGATATATTCTGTGGGTTGTTGTGATTTTTTTCTCGTGGCTACAATTTAGTTTTGGTTTTCACCTAGTTATCGTGATTCAAAACTTTGTTATCTTCTTAGATCCTTATAGTATTAGATATATTTTGTGAGCTAATGTGACGTTTTGTATAGCATTAGATATATTCTATGAGTTAATGTGATATTTTTTTTGTCACAATGATTCAAAAATTAGTTATTATACCACAATATTGACTTTCTTGTTGTCTGTTTTGTTTATGAACCCTCTAAAAAAACTAGAGGAACATTTGATTTTACAGTGTGATCTCCCCAGCATGGATGGGGTTTCCAAAAACTGGAGAGTAAGTTGAGTGGTTATTTTTAGAAATTTTTGTATAAGATGGGAAATTTGGATGGTTTGTAGACAATATGGATGTCATAACAGTTTTTTTTTTTTTTTTTAGTGTCTATGTGCACCATCCATCTAATAGGATCCATTTCAACTGAGTACGATACATCACTGTGCGAATGATAACTTCTAACATCCCTAGCCATTTTCTTTGATTGTGGATCAAGTTATAAACTAATAACTTGTGAAATCCCTAGCCATTTTCTTTGATTGTGTATCAAGTTATAAAATAAAATATACTCTCTCTTCAAAAGACTCTACATTATATATTGGATGGAGGGAAAGGTTATCATAAAAATTTTACAAAAAACCCCTTAGGGTTGTATCAACTTACTCGATTGTTAATTAGATAGTGTCAATTTTGTAAAACTATAATCTACACTAAGGACTGAGTGGTTTTTTTCTTTTATTTATAAGTTTCGTTTGGAGTTGAAAAATAAAAAATTATAAAAGCTAGAACTATGTAGTGAAAAACTTTGTTTAAAATTCGAGAATAAAAATTTGAGTAAGTTTGACATGATATAATATGAAAATTGTTTATGATTATAAAGTAAATAATATGTAATATTTTTTTCTACAATTAGGTAATTAAAGATATTTATATAGTTTTTTTTGAACGGAAGAAATTTGATATTCATTAACAAAAAAATGCGAAAGAGTATCCATGTAGTTACAAATTGTTATGTAGTTACAGACTATTGCAATTAAGTAATTAAAGGTAATTTTAGTGTTATTTAAGAAATGAGAATTATGAACATTCATAATTATTACTCGAGATTTAAAAAAAAATAAAAATAAAAATAAATAAAAAAAATCACATGTTTTAAAAATTTTCATTATTAGTTTAGCTTTTTATGGATTAAGAAATACTACTCATGAATAATAATAAAAATTGTAACATAAATAATATATAACAAAAAACCATGTTTTTTTGGAATAATAAAATAGTTGTAACAAAAATAATATAGAACAAGAAAAACTGTGTATATTTGGATGTATGAAAATTTAGATACATTTTATTAAGTAAAATTTTAAAAGAATAATGGTTATAAACATTTAAAAATAATTTTATTAAATAATTAGTTTAGATCTATATTATTGATGAGAGAGATGAATGAGGTTTGCATATCAAGACATTTGATCCCTCTTGGCTATTGGTAGATCCAGAGTTAGGCCATCTTAATTTCTCCCTTTAGATAAACTATATTCCACATGAATACCATGGGTCAATACCATGGGTTGTTTTTATAGTTTAGTATTATTTTAGTTTATTATTTTTATTTTTTACTGTGTCTTGACTATTTAAAATGTTCATTACACTATGTCAATATTTTTATTTAATTTACTTTTATTTTTGTTTTTGTGTAATTTGAAAAAGTCACCAAAACTTAAATTCAATCTAACTTATTAAAAGAAAAAAAAAACAACATTATAAAAAACTTATAAAAAAATATTTACTTGTGGATCTAATGGCCTAAGACATTTCAATCATCTAACATCTGATCCAATGGCTCAGACATGGACACAGTGGCAACTAGGGGAGTTGTTTTCAAATAGGAATGCCTTACGACGTAATTATTTAAAATAGATCTTGAATATTAACATTTAATTTGCAAGGGAATTTCAAACTTGATAGTATTTGATATAATAACATAATATGAAAAAAATGAAAATTTTAAATGCTTTCTTTTAGAATGTTAAATTGATGAGAGGGAACAAATTATGGGAACAAATTAGGGTGAAATGGAATGAGATGATTATAAGATAGGATGAAATTTGAAAAGGGAACCAAGAATTTCATAAAGAGAGGGTTTTTACTTTTAATAAAAAAAATTCTTTGTACATTGAAATATTTTATTTATTTTACATTGAAATGTTTTATTTATTTAGCATTTTTTTAAAATTTTCTTTCTATATAAAAATATATATGAAATTGATCCTAAAATAAATTAATTAGTATAGAAATTTAAATGGTATATTTAAGTGTTGTATTAAAATGTAAACAAACATATATTGAAATAAATTAGTTAGTATATATATTTAAATAGTCTATTTAAAGGTTGTATTAAAATATTTTTGAAAATATAAGAATTATACATCAGTTCACCGTTAACAATAAACAAAGTGAAAATATAAATATATTTTATCACTTTAAAGTTAATATGAAAATATGTTACTTCACATTAACATTGACACATTTTATTTATTGTTGAGCCCAGATATCCTTCATATCTTCTTTTTTTCTAAATAATTCTAATTCTATTTATAAACATATCAGTACAAACCTCTCGCAGCGTCAACTATGAAAGCCTAAAATTTGGGTTTGTAGCTCAAAAATTCATGTATTCGGACTGCCCCAGAAGGGGAAACCAGTCCCTTAGAGTCATATTTTTCTGCCCTCCTAGGGGAAACCGGCCTGAAGTGTAGCTTATAAAACCATATAAACAAAATATGCCTAAGAGAATTTAGCACAGGAGAATTAATCTCCTTTAGCATACGAGAAATAAGCAAAAACACAGAGAATAACCCATTGAACCTGGGCTGCAGTGCCATGTTCCAGTTGTAGAGCACGTGGTCACTTGTCATTGTCTTGAGGTGGGGGTTCTTCCACGATACGACATCAATAAACCGCTTTGCTGTCGTCCTTCTCATTGGTGGTGTCATTAGAGGTTGTAGTTGCATCCTTCCCTTTGTCCTGAGCTTTGGCCTCTTTGTCTTGAGCTTGGCCATCTTTATCCATACCCTGCATAGCCTGCTTGACTACAGCCTTAGCTGGTTCCGAAGGAGGCTAATGGGCGAGGATTTGAGTGGGAGTGGAACCAACAGCTTCCTCCCAGAGAGTAAATGTGATGAACGTAGTGACTGTAGGGCAGTCCATAGTGCATTCGAACCGAAACTCATCCCTCTACGAGGTTTGGTGAAGAGTGATAGGGGAAACAGGGTGCTGAGTGCTAGCGTGTGAGGGGGACATGACATGGAGAGGTTGCGAGGGTGATGCAACGTGGGAAGGGTGCACCGACCCAGAGCAACTAGCTCCTCCGCGACCACTACACGTTTCTGGATAATTCCCTGGCGAGAATTCTTCAGACAAGGGTTCAGGGCTAGAGGAAGAGCGAGAGAAAATTGCCCTGCCTCTGCTGCTTCCTCTTTTACTACGCATGCGGTGCCTAAGGTGGGGGATTTTTCCTATGCAATGAAGGCTAAATGGGCAGAATTGCAGGCAGAGGGAATACTTAGCAACAAAGAAAGATGGAACGTGCACTGAACAGGACTGAGACCTCTTGGGGCAGAGAAAAATCTTAGAAAAATGGAATTCATGCAGCATTTCAAGGCAACAAAGTAAAACATAGTGCCTCCTAGTCTACGTGCGAGAGTTAGGCTCGGCTCAAGCAGGAGGGTAGCAACATGTCTGCAAGGCATGAAGCTGAGTAGAAGAACTGGTGTGAGAAATTGGTCTGAGGAATGGCGCCATTATAAACAGTGTGGAGCACGCAGGATCGAACACAGAGAGGCAGGGAGGTGAACCGAATGCTTCGCAAGCTGGTGAAGTTAATGAGATGATAAATGCGGAGGTGGGAGGACATATGGCCATCCCACGTGCCATGCCTTGGGACATTCACCCCATCAATGCAGTGAACCATCCACATCCGGAACACATATCCTTCATATCAATCACTATAGTCATTTTTTTATTATTATAATAAACATTTCTTTTTCATTTTAGTGAATATATAACTTCTATTTTAATAAAAGGGATATGAGTCAACTCCACTGTGCATCACAATAGAACAAGTCTCCTAGTAAAATAAATAAATTTTGAAGATTTATATCTCTCAATGCAATAAATATATATATATGTGTGTGTGTGTGTGTGTTACGGAAATTTTAATTAGTTATACTAATTTCCTATGCCAAAATTTATAGAACAAGCCTCTTAGTACAATAAATAATTTTTGAAGATTTATATCTCTCAATGCAATAAATAGAATTTGAATATGTGTGTGTCTAAGGAAATTTTAATTAGTTATACTAATTTCTTATGCCAAAATATATATATTTAGATGTGTAATTAGTTATATTATTGTGAATAAAGAAAATTTAATACTTTATAATAGGTTTTTGTATGATATTTTGATCTACAATTATATTATTGTAATTTTCTCTATAAACAAAATTTTACCATTTACAAAAAACATGTTAGTAATATTCTAGAAAAGAAAAATTAGATTGACAAACATCTCGTGGAGCATTAATCCTATAACTAAATAAATAGTAATCCAAACATTAATTTTTATAAGAAGAGTAAATAAACAATAATTTATATAAGAGCGGCTATTAATCTAAATAATATTATTTTTTAATGAATTAGAAGTAGGTTAAATTAGTATTTCAAAATTAAAATAAGTGATTTTAATTTAAACAATAAATTCTATAGATAATAAGTGGAATATAATATATTTGTGAAATTTTTGAGTTTTTGTAGTTGTATACTGAGCTTCATCTTGATGTCAAAGGCTTTTTTCAAAGTAGCTTTTGGAAATCTCGAGAGCCAAAAAGGGTTTTTGAAAATGGTTCTTACTTCGTTAATAATCTAGGTATCTTTATCAGATGCTAGAAACCAAGATACAATCTAGACAATGAGAAGTTTTTAGTAGATATTTTGTGGGTAACACTCCCATAAGTAACTAGGACCAAAATATACACTAATTATGCTCACATTTGTGTATACATGAACATTACTCAACATCTTCATGAATACATTGAGATGAAGTCATTCTACAACCACTAGACGATGAACATGTTCAGTTCAAATGTTAATAGTTTTACTAATATGGGGACCTCTTATGGGTTAGTACCATAAACAGAAAATTAAATTGTCAATATTAAGGCCCAATCCTAGACTCAAATGTATTATAGTATCTTTCCACCAAAATAAGGCCTCAAAAATCCCAACTAAGAG
This sequence comes from Pinus albicaulis, assembly GCA_034641835.2. Lineage (NCBI taxonomy): Eukaryota > Viridiplantae > Streptophyta > Pinopsida > Pinales > Pinaceae > Pinus > Pinus albicaulis. The sequence continues at coordinate 1,019,962,802 of CM076570.1, forward strand.
AAAATTGAGGCAATCCATGATCTAACAACTACTTTTGTGCTCTAGAAACCCTAGACCAAGAGGTTGAAAAGGAAAATGCCACAATAGAAGCTATGGATGAGGACATCACAATGAGGAAGAGAAAGTACCCAAAATACCATAAAGCCAATTCAATAGAGATGGATGTCGAAATGGGGAATACTCAACATCACTCACATCAAAGAAACTAGGAAGTTTAATTAGGGCCCATCGAAGATATCCCAGAGGAAATGGACACACACGAGATCCTTCTCTTAGAAATTTTGTATGAATGGAAGGCCATGGATCTCACCATGGTCATAGAATCTCAATTCAAGCTATTGTATCATTCATACAATAAATTTATTGACTCTCTTGCACACCCTATTCTAAGAAAAATAAATTTGTCAATTGAGAAGCCCTCTTAGTCTTCAAAAGAACCAATCTCTACATAGGAAGAAAAGAAAAGAGGACACAATATCTAGAAATAAATGATTTTAAGAGTAAGCTAATTCACAGTAACTGTAAGAAAGTTCAAGCTACTCTCTAAGATTTTTCTGCCCTCTAAACCCTTAATAAAATTATTATCCTAGTATGTAAGGGGCCTTAACTCCAAAGGGAAGCATAAGCTCCTTCGTGATATAATAAAAAAGAAATGACCCCATATACTCATTCTACAAGAGACAAAAGTTTCCTATGAAATACTAGATAATATATCATTGAAATGTTGGAAAATATACAATTCCATTGCTTTGGATGTTACTGGGTCGACAAGGGGCTTAATAGTTCTATGGAACCCAATAGAAATAAAATTTTCAAATTGGTTTGTTGCACCTCATATATTTTTAGGTCAATTTATGCCTCTAGGATCAAAAGTTTCTTGATGCCTATTCGTAGTGTATGGGCCTCACCCTCCCGCAGAGAAACCCCCCTTCCTAAACATCATTCTACAACTCACCAATATTTTTCAATGAACAATTTCTTTTATGGGGGGAACTTTAACATGACCATATATCTCAAAGAAAAGAAAGGGGAAGTCACTAATATAAACTTAGAAATTAATACAAGAGAATACAAATATAACCATAAATACAGAGATGCAACAAAAATAACTTTTCATCTCATTAATATCAAAGAACTAAAATATGCTTACAAACAAAATGGAAATAAATTAGCTCATGCGATGGTTGCTTACCTTTGAGAAGAGATGTGGTAGCTACATGCCTCTGAACTGTGTTACAATGATGCCCAAATGCCTATTTATTTTTGAGAAGCAATGGAAAACCCTAAAAGTCCAAAAACCTAATCCTAGGAGATGAATCACCAAATTTGTGGGCCCCGTTGGGGTAAATTGGTACATGAACTTCCCGGGGTCATAACTTTGACATATGATCATTGTTTGACATGAAAAATATCTCGTTATAAATATATATCCAAGGACTACAACTTTTGACCACATACATTTTATATAGACTTAATTTTTTTTCTGAAAAAATGTCGTTTAGGGCCTCAAAATGGCTCTAGAAGTGTAGGACATGAAAAAATGCCAAAAATAATAAATTGTAGTACAATTAAGGAAACTTAAAAAACTGAAAGAAACAATTGTGGGGGTCCAAGTGGAATAGGCGGGTGACCACCAATATCCACTTGGATCAGTCCTTCCCCCCTTAATAAATTATCCCCATTACATTGAGCTCCTCCATGAGACGAGGAAACTTCTGTTGAGCTTTATCGCTAGTGAGCCACTTTCCTTGGTGCAATATTTGGCCAGATTTGACAACTCGATATAATTGGATCTTATGCTGGAGGGTGTTATTGATCTCTTTGTCCATGATCTGATCAATTATGGCATGTTCCATGTAGTCTAGGTTCAACTCTATTGGTGTGAGTTGTTCTGTAATGTATGATGTGTCTAGTAACGGTTGAAAGTATGGCTGAAGGTGGTCCACATTGAACAGTGGGTGCAAGATAAGTAATGATGGAATTATTAGCTAAAAATAATTGTCTCCCACAACCTTGGTGATTGTGTAAGGTGCATATCGAAGTGGCATGATATTATGATGGGCTCTAGTAATGTGTTCTTTGTGCAAATGCAACCAAAATCTGTCTCCCACCTGAAACTTGTGTGGCACCCATTGTTGATCATGTCGCTTCTTGTACTTGACATTGGGCTTCTCCAAGATGTCATGAACCTGGTCAAAGACGTTCTGGACGCTTTCAATAAATTTGGTTGATTTATCAGCCTTAGAGAGTAAATATGTGGATTTTGTCTGTGTAGTCGCATGAGGTATGGAAACATATATCAAAAACAATGGTTGAAATCCAAGACCTACTTGAGAGGGACTCCAACAATTTGAGCTATGGATAGATTTGTTAGGTATAGTTTCTCTTGTAGTCATATCAATTGGATGCTTGACATGACAGTGCAAGGGTACCCCCATGGGTGAGGATAAGACGTCCTTGTATTCTTCTAGGAACTCATCCACCTACTTCCGTTGTGTGAAAAAACCCTTCCCGGGGACCATGGATGTGGCCATGATCTTCCCCTTCCATTGAGAGTGAATCAGAAATAAAACAAATTTCTTGGTAGAGGGGATGATATTACTGCATTTCTTAGTAGAGATCAAAGATATGGTGGTAGGAGGGGCTACCTCCTATATCCTGTATAAATTAGTTCCCAAAGAAATAATAATAGTACGAGACCTCAAATCATACATGGAATGACACTCCCACAAGTACGTCCGGCCTAATAATACATAACTAACTTCAAGAGAAGCAACATCACACAATATGTCAATAGTTAAGGGATTGATGTTGTACGAAAGATGACATTGTTGGCTGATACGAATATCTCTTCCATGGTGAAGCCACCTGATGGTGTGCGAAAACAGGTGTGTTGTGGTCAGTAGGCCCAATCGCTTCACAACCTCTATTAAAATGAGGTTCTTTTGGCTCATATTATCGATAATATATTGTAGCGAAAAACCATTCACCCACATATATGAGTGAAAAGGGCACCCCCCTCCTTTGATCTTCAAGTTCTGCCTTTCAGAGTTTAGTGGTGGCTACCATCACAGTGGATTCTGCGCCAATGACCTACTTACTCTTTTCAGGTTCTGACCCGAAATCAAAGCATGCATCCATCTCTAAGACTTCTAACTCAGCCACTAGCATTTTCTTTTCTTGACATTAATTCGTGTTGTTGGTGGGAGTTCTATGAAACTTACACCACTTTCTAGTGTCATTATTTACCTTCCTATCACCCTCAGCTTGTAGATTTGAGGAGTTTCACCAGGGGTCTTGTCTGGGCTATATCCTTTTCTCTTCTTTGGGTTCACAGATCCCAAGTCTTAATTATTTTGTTTAAATTTATAAACTATCTTGGAAGCATATAGGTAGGCTGCACCAATCGAGGAGATGTGGAGGAGCTCCATTTCCTCGTGAATGTATCTGCGCAAACAATTGCGATACTTAAGCACCAATATTTTCTCGAATATTTGATACTCAAATTTTTGCACAGGGTATAGAACAATTTCGTCATCTCATCCAGATCTTGATCCCTTTGTTGCTGCAACATAGTCCATTGTATGTACTTTTCCTCATAGCTCCACACAGGGTAATATTGTTACTTAATGGAATCTTTGAAATAATTCCAAGTGGTTTCGGTTTAATACAGTGAGGGTTCTCTGTCATCCCTCTATTCGTAGTACGTTTCCCACCAATCCTTTACATGGTGGGCATCTTTGAGGAGTGCAAAATTAATCTTCTCCCTAGTGGAAAAATCATGACTTGAAAAATATCCTTCGAATAGATTTAACCATTTATCTATGACATCTACATCTATCTGGTCTTCAAATATGGGAATGTCAAATTTTTCTTTTACCTTGAATAGAGTGGCGCCTCAAGAGTGACTATCAGACGAAGATGCGTCACCTATCGGCATCCGCCGAAGGATCTAGGCAAAGCTGTCCATCACTGAGTTCCTTTGTCACTCAAGAGCTTCTTCGAGAAATATTTTGAAAGGATATCCTACTCACACTTATTTATTTTCCTCTATCATGGGAGGGAGTCAGGTTTTGTTGGGATGGTCTTGCAAAGGTTCAACTAATTTCAGCCCTAACTCCTTATTCCCTGACCTCGTTAGGGACATGCAAAGAAAAATAGAGAAAGGGAAGACCATTTTGATACCAATGATCTAAAGTTATTTAGCAAGGCAATAGAATGTAGTTATAACCATAAATACAAAGATGCAACATAAATAACACTTCATTTCATTAATATCAAAGAACTGAAATATGCTTATAAACATAATGAAAATAAACTAGCTCGGGCGATGGTAGCTTATCACCGAGAAGAGATGTAGTAGATACATGCCTCTAAACTATGTTATGATGAGGCTCAAATGTCTATTTATTATTAATAAATAAATGAAATCCCTAAACATCCAAAAACCCAACCCTAGGAGATTAATTGCCAAATTTGTGGGCCCCGTTGGGGTAAATTAGTAAATCAACTTCCGAGGGTCATCACTTTGGCATACGATCTTTGTTTGAAGTGAAAAATAATGTGTTAGAAATATATACCCGAGGACTGCAACTTTAAACTAAAAATGGTTCTCCCAAACTCATGTTTTCCCATTTTCCAAAAAAAAATCGTTTAAGGTCTCAAAACGGCTTCAGAAATTCAAGACCCGAGAAACTGCCAAAAATAGTAAATTGTGCTACAATTAAGGAAAATGAAAAACGAAAAGAAACAATTGTGGGTTTCGAATTCAAATAGGTGGGTGGCCACCAATATCCACCTGTACCATTCACAAAATAGGCATATTTTCTTAACAATTTCAACAGACCATCAACTTTGTGCATGATGGATATCCATACCATTAATAATATCGACACTTAGAAGAATTGAAGAGGTGGTAAGCATAAAATACTCTGTAATGTTGATTAATTTTTAATTTTTTAATATTTTTTAGTTAAATATGTCTTTATGGGAGTAAATGGGAAATTTTGAGGTCTGAAATTGGTGCCCAAAGGAAAAAAATAAAATAAGAGACATGGATTTTTAAAGAAAAAGAAAGGAAACTATTTTTTGATTGCAATTTCAGTTTATCTCTTGTTAGGTTCACTCAAATTTTAAGAGTAAACATATAGTGTAGGTGGAATTAAATTCCATATCAAACACTTACCCACTCTTCATACTTCTAAGTAGATCCACATTGAGAAAAATTGAAAATACATGAAAAAATCATGTTGAACAAATTTTTTCATGTATTTTTTTTGGATGTTGATATACTGAGAAGTATGTAAAGTGGGTAAATTTTGGATGTGGAATTTACTTCTGAATTCAACGGGTGTTTACTCTTGAAATTTGAGTGAATGTACTAGGAGATAAGTTGAACATACAATTAAAAAAGTAGTTTTCTTCCTTTCCCTCCAAAATATTTTCCCCTAGGGATGACATCACCATCTTGAATCCTCTTGGTTCTTTTAAATTTAATTTTGTTAGCACTTTTTTGTTTTGAGGCCCATTTTTTACCTCAAAATTCCCCTAATGATCCACCCTCCTATGCATTGGGCTCAAATTATTGACCCATCTATTCAGACTTAGACATTAAATGAAGACCCAAAAATAATGCCTTCATATTTGAAGGCTTCTGGTTACAAGACCCTTCCTTTGTAGAAAAGACAAAATAGTGGTGGCAAGACATAGATTCCTAGAATCAGTTCCAAATTCTCAAATTTCAACAAAGACTAAAGTCCCTCAAATTACAAATCAAGAAATGGAACAATGAGGAATTTGGGAACATCATCAAAGCTAAAAATCAGTTGGAATATAAAACAAGAAGCATTGAATAGAAAAGTCCTAGAAGGTCGTATATAAGGCATAACACATCAAGAGGGGACTATATCAATTCAATTAAAGGATAGAGTAAATTAATAACTACTTTGGAAACAAAAGTCCAAGATTAACTAGCTAAGGGAGGGGGAGAAAAATGCTAGCTTATTTCACATGTCAATGCTCCAACATCAACACCATAATAGGATCTTCACCATTTTGGACATATTTGGAAAAACCAACCCATAGATTATAAATGCCTTGAAGTGAGCTAAAAAACTTCTATACAAATATTATGAGGGAGCCTTCTCCCAATAGGATTGTAACCATTAGCAATATTACGGCCCACATTCCTAGCCTTGTCACTTTGGATCATCATGCTACCTTAATGAGAGAAATAACCCTTTGAGAGCTGGAAGAGGTTGTAATGAACATGCCTAAAACAAAGGCCTCGTGTCCTTATGGTTTCATGATGTATTTTTTTCAAGTCTAGTGGTCACTCTTGAGACCGAAAATCTTGAAATTTGTGGAAGAATCAAGGAAAACCATATCAATTTTTGATATCCTTAATCCCACTTTCCTAACACTCATACCCAAAACCAATAAATCCTTATATCCTAGTGTCTTTCACCCCATCAACTAATGAAATTTTATTTACAAAATTATATAAAAAATAATAGCAAACTACCTAAAGTCTCTCCTTCCCATCCTAATTTCCAAGGAGTAGTCTATATATGTGGACTGGTGCTAGATTCTAGGTGGTATCATAGTGGCTCATGACCTCATCCACTCTATCAAATAAACTAAGGAAAGAGGGCACGATCATAAGACTTGAATTTTCTAAAGCCTTAAAAAAACTAAGTTGGTCCTACCTTTACCACACCTTGAAAGATTTTGTCGTCATGGAGGAATGGAGAGATTTGATTTGTTCTCTTTTCTCCAATCCCTTTTTCTCCATTCTCCACAATGTATCACCCAGTAAGGATTTCAACCCTTCAAGGGGAATCAAGCAATGTCACCCATTATCCCTCTTCCTCTTTTTCCTTGTAGTGGAATTACTTGGTCCTTCTCTTCATGTAAGGAGAAGGAAAGGTTCAATAACATACATTCACGTAAGTAGATCCATGGATCCCATCACTCAAAAACAATTCATGGATGATCTAATGTGAATGTGTCAACCCACATTAAAATAATCAAAGGTGCTAAATCATATTATAAATTATTTCATTTTGGATTTTGGCACCTCAATCAATCCCTCCAAGTCATAATTTTTTTCTTTTGCACACACTCATTTGTGTAAACTCATTTAGCTGGAATTTTTGGATTACAATGTTCATATCTCTCGGTCATTTACCTAGGAGACACCCTCATAGATAACTCTCTTAGGACTGTTCACTAGCAATAAATCTTAGCCAAAATCTCTAGAAATATAAACAACTAGAGTTTCCAAACACTCAATTTAGCTTATCACTTAATCATCCTGAAATCAATTTTACAAACATTGCCCATATATAGGATCTCAGTTATGATAACTCCAAAGTGATTCCTTTAATCTATAAATAATATATGCAAATATTTCTTATGTGGAGGGGCCACGAAAGATTTAAAATGGGCTCTAGTTTCCTAGGATGAGGTATGTATCCCAAAAAGAGGAGGCGACCTTTGATTCAGAACCTCTAAACACTCAATAGCATCATGGGCACCAAGATATGGTGGTGTTGGATCTAAGGATTCAAATAACTATGGAAAATCATATGGCATGAAAAATATAGTCTACAAAAATATTTTGTTCAAAAGCTAAAGCAAGGGAATTATATGTAGGAATAAAACATTTGGAATGTAGTAGATGAAAACAAATCTCTCATCCAAAAAAATAGTTTTTGGGAAATCAAAAGTGGTAGTTTAGTTTATTTCTGGGAAGACTCCTAACAAAAAATTCCCAAACTAGGACAACATGCAGTCCCATGTGATTTTAAAACATTCCCGATTAATAATGGTTACTCCTAGATCAATCAATATTGGGGTCTTCAAACAACAAACTCATAATCGTGACATTGGAAAATAATTTAATATTGGGACCTAGATCTCCCTATAAATAATTGGATAAAGTTAAAAATTCAAATCTCATAAAGGTTTATTCCTATTTTTTAAGGCAATGGAAAACTACAACGGGGCCATCGACTAGCCAACTAATTCACCCTTAAGAAGGCCTACTCCTCTTCTACAGATATAGACCAAATACCTAAGGATCCAATTTGGCTCTGCATTTTAAATCTAAAAACATGGCCTAAGATTGACCTTTTTGTGTGGATTTTGGAAATGGAAAGGGATATAGTGTGGCAAAAATTAGTAAATAGAAGTTATGGAGCCTCCTCCCTATGTTATCTCTATTGAATAGAATAAGAAATAACATATCATTTTCTTATCAATTGTGCCTTTTATATAACGATTTGGACAAAGATAGCCACCATCTTCAAGCAATCCAATTGCAGAAGCATAACACCCTTGAATGGAATCTCATCTTAGAAACCCTCGCCTTTTCATTATGATATTATCAATCAAGCATGGGAAATATATCTTGGATTAATTTTATTGTCCATTTGGAAAGAGAGAAATGATCACATATTCAAAAGTATTTCTTTTGACCTTGAGTTTTTATGGTCTAGAGCTCTACAAGGAGTCCAAGAAAAAGCCATCCCCTCTCCCTGGTCTGCCTCATATTGAGAACCTTCTCTGGTAAAATATTCCATCCTTTCCTCCCTCTCCATCATTTGAAAATATTATTCATATTTTACACACTCCCATCTAGTTTTCCACTCCCTCACATCTCCTTCTTATTGGTCCTCTCTTACCCCATGCTTCATAAAAAAGGAAAAAAGTATTTTTGGCACATTTGTTTATGAAAATAAAGGAAATTATGAGAAAATGAAGGTGAAAGCTGACGTGTTGCATGTCAGGAGGAAATTGAAGGAAAATAATGGAAATGAAGAAAATAGAGGTCCTCATTAATAAAATTGCTTTTGTGGATCAATTGGTACGTTTTGTATGTTCAATGTTTTATAGTTTAATTTTGGAGCTCTCCCTCTCTATCATCTCTCTCACACACTCCTAGACACTTAGAGTTTTCTTAGAGCATTTTAACATTCAATCAAGAAAGGAAAAAGTAAGGAAAGGAAGCACAAGGAAAGGAAAGAAAAGAAAATATCAAGCAAGGAAAAGAAGGATCAAGTAGCTTCAAAAAAGATAATTACATGTATGATTTCCTAGCTAGTTTTTACATGCATGGTATGTTCTTTTTCGTATTTGGTTCTTTGGATGCCGACGACATGGCTTCGTTGGGTTTTGATGATGGTTTTCAACCTTTCCTTGAATTTTTTTGAATAGACATAGTGTGATGGGATTTTTCTCTGTTCTGAGCTTTGGAATTTCTCGATGGTTTTGGAATCCAGGGTGGAGGTGGTCTTAGGTTAATTTCCAGAGTCCTAGGAACCCCTTGACCAGTTTTGGCGGGATACACAGTAAAGCCTAAATGTGGTGCATTGGTAAGGGCCTAGTGATCCAGTTTGGATTGAGGTAAATCATAGAGACAAGGAGACATAAAATTCCTAAAGGATAGTGATGAGATCTAAAGGTATTCCAAGCTCGGTTTAGTTTTGTGATCATGGTGCCGGTTTATGTGAGATCATAGTATGGTGAGGGTGGAGGTGGTTTCAACTTTGGATTCCCTTGGTTGTTTTTGGATTGGTTTATCCATGATATCCCACATTCATGCTTGGAATATGGCACAGGGGTGACTAGTTGAAAGAAATATTTGGTTGAGCCATGTCTATGGTCGAGTGGTACATGGAAGTCCCGAACCTGGTTGGATGTTGCCTATGTTTAATGAAAGTTAAGTTCTCTTCACTTTTTCTTGTATTTATGTGGATTTAATGGTTGTTACCTTGTGGTTATTTATGTAGTTATATGTTGCTTATAACCATGGTTATGTGACAGGTTCTAGTCAAAGTTCATTTCATGTTTTTACTTGTAATTGAAAGAAAAATGGATGAAATACCTAATTATTGATAAGAAAGCTAATGGAAGAGGGTGGTGATCCTTCTTGATAATTTTAATATGAATTTTCATTCCCTTATGTTCAGTCTTGTATTCATGACTTGTATATTTCATTGTTGCCAAGTGTTTGACAGAATGTCAGTTTCGATTGGGGATGGTCCGGCCTAATCCTGGACTTATTTTTTGGTTTACAATCACTATCCTTGTGTAGTTTAATATTTTTAAAAGTTATAGGGATTTTCGTGCAGAGGTATACCCTCGGCCCTAGAATTAGCCTTAATATTCATAGTTGTAAGAATAATAGTGAGGGTTTTAGTCCTTGGTTGAACACATATAGGCTTATGGGAGTGATTGGCAGGTTTGAGTTGCATCGATGCTTTGGAAAGGGTGTGACATGGGGTAAAAAATAGTTAAAAGTCATTTTGGATCAGGGGAGGGACAACTGGAGGGATTGGGCTCCTCCTGGAGGGTCTTGTGGATCCTTAGGGAAGTCAGTAAGGGTTTTTTGTCAACTCCATTTCCTTAGGATCACTTAGGAGTTTGGGTTTGGTCATAATTGCCCCTCATCTCATGTTTACAATCTTGGCCGACTACTTGGGTGGATGTGAGGGGAGTGGTGCATTACACAAATTTAATGAGAGGAATATAATTATTCTTCCCATTCTATGAATTCTATGATTATTTCAAAAATTCAATTTTGTTTCAATATTAGGATGTGGTCATTACTTCCCTCATAGAATTATTCCTTGTATTTATTGAATGTCTCTTTTTCTTTTTTTCCAAAAAGTTTGAGGAAATTTTTTTTGTCTCCATGTGTAGTTCTATAAACTATATAGGGGGGAGGATGATTACAGTAATGACAACTTTCAAGACTCCTTTCCACACATCCATTGGAACGATTGGTCCCCCAAAAATAATTATAAATATAGAAATCATTATAATATACTTCAAAGATAGAATTATATTTTTCTTTGAATTCCACTCTATTAATGGTACACCCTATCTATAGGATATTTATTATCGACAACATATATATATCTCCATCCATATAAGGAAAAATTGGGAAAATGAAGATATTTATTGCAATGGACATGTTTATTTGAATAATTAGACAACACTTAAATAAGTGGTTTGATCTAAATTACATTTCTACCCCATAATAAGTCATTTAATGTTTCTAAAACATATGAAAGTATTGAGAATTCATTTTTCTTATAAGACATGGTGAGGTACAAGTACACCTTTGTGATGAAGAATGGAAATTTCCAATGACAATAATGAGAGATAGTCAAACACCTATGAAATTTTGTACCCATTCCACTAGTTGTATGAATTTATATTTCTATTGACTTCTTTATGGGGTTACTAAAACATGGAATTTATTTTTTAATTGTGCCAACTGTTCTTGATCATATTTCCAAATATTTTCATTATTGTGCTCTTCATCAACCCTTCAATATGTCTATAATGGATCAAGTAATCATGAAAAATATATTTAAACTCCATGTGATGTCACACTCGATGGCAATAAATTATCACCCCACCTTCCCTAGCAATTTTTACCAAGACTTTTTTGGACTAGGGGAACTAAGTCTAATATCAACCCTACATATCATTGTTAAACTCATAAATAGTTTAAATATATCAATACATGTTTGGAAGAATAATTAAGTTCATTTACTTCAAAGAGACAAGTAGAATAGGTCTAGTGGTTACCTCTACCCAAATGGAGGCATAATACAACTTACCACGAGACCACTTAAATGGATCCTTCTTTTGTTTCCTATGGAAAAAATTTCCCATCATTATTATCCTAGCTACTAAAAGACTCCAAGGTGTAGGAGGATAAGAAAACCCTCATATTTAGATATAATGAAGTAATGCTTAAGATTCAGGTTAAGCAATAGGCTAGAAAACATCATTCTAAATTGTATCTTTATAAAGGTGATCGGATATTCCTTCATCTATAGCATTATTTTTTAGACCTCACTGAAATATAACCACCCATACAAAATTGTTCCAAAGCTTCATAGCCCCATTAACATCCAAATAATTGTTGGACCAATGGTTTAGAAATTGGATCTCCCCACCCATTCTAGAACTCATCCAATATTTAATGTCTCTTTCTTAAAGAATTTTTTTTCTCCAATTCATATATTCAAACTTACCTTCCATAATTATAAGAATCAAGTTCCATTTTATCAAAAATATAGGTCTTCCTTAAGAAAAGACAATAATTATTTTTCCATCGCACTATATGAGAGGTCCTAATACAATAGAAGGATACAATACCTAAAGATACCACATGGGAACAAAAAAAGATCCTTAACTAGTTCCATTGTCTCCAATGTTGAGTAAAATGTTAGAATATAATGGGGATGGAATGTTAGAGTTATACCTTAACCCTCTTAAGTAGATAGATCAATTTTTATGTATGAAATCCATATTTATTAAATAATACCTATGTTGTACATATAGTGTGAAATAGATAATTTTAATAAGTCTTACTAGACTATTTTTCATATTATAATTTTTAGTTAGTTGAACATTCTTAGGGCGATGGATATAAACCATATAATGTTGTAGAAACAAAGTAACTATATGCCTTGTGAAGCATATTGGAACAAGAACCTTTCTTATTTGAATGGTTTCCTTTTTAAGTGGCAAGTGAAAATATTTGTGGTAATATATATCTTGTACAATTTCTTATTTCTATTATAATTTTTTCATTTCCACTCTAAACCTTTTTATATATTGGTATTTTTGCACCAGATCTTTATTTTGTTGAAAAATAACACAATACTACACAACTTCCATTTACAGGTTGGAGTACTTCACCATTCATTGTTTTTTATTATATGTGCATTATCAATGCACCAACCCCTTAGGCCAAGTGTTAAATATTTATCATTAAAAAGGTATTGGAATAATACACAATTGGGTTTTCTACATAATTACAAACAACAAACATCTATAACATGAGGTTTTTTTCTAGTAGATTCTAATTATTCAGGGAACTCATGATATTGGGACCATTTAGTTATCCATTTTTGGTGCCTCAATGGCAACACCATAAAAAAATATTGCTACTAAGGTAGTGTTTGTTGCAAATTTCATAGTGATTTTTAGTGTATTTTCAGTTAATTTAGTTAGATATTTATTTATACTTGGTTAAGTAATTTTTTTTGTTAAGTCAATATTCTATTAATTTCTTAAAAGAGAGTACATAGATGTCGTCCCAAAATAGGTGGTCTCACCTCGACCAGATTTGTTAACCAAAAATTTCATTAGATTACTAAAATGAAAAAGTGTTGCTAAGGGAAATTTCTAGAAACAATTGGGACATAGGAACCAGAACATAGCTAAAACAAAAAAGACACCAAAATTCATATTAATCACCAGATGTAATAGATGAAGGGTCATCCGGGGACATTCCAGGAGGTGGTGGAGGGAGGCATTTCCCAAAGTTGGCCTCCAAATTAATGCAATCGCTCCAAAGAGGCCATCTTCATGGAATGCTCCTCTTGCTAGATGTGTTCAACATCATCCACCATGTCCATCAGACTAACAAGGATTTCTCGACAATTCTTCAAGAAATAATGCTAGAGACCTTACCCTCCTTGGCTTGAGGGGCAACCGACCCATGCTTCACCTTGCTGCCATGATTGTCGCAAGCCCTATGGCTCTGAGCCCAACCATCCACCCCTCCACCATGTCATGCCACACTCTTTCCTCCACTGCGTGATCCTCCACCATGACACAACCCTTGCCTACCGCCACCTCAGCCGCCTCTCGAAAGAGCAACACCTCATCGCACACCCCTTACTGTCTTACTACAATGGCTAGGCGAAATGGTGACCAGGGCCTTAGCATATGTCCCTTTATAATTTAAAGGGGAGGAGGAGTTAAAATTTAGCATTGGTGTATTCATAGTTTCCAGTGATGGTAGAACACTGTGCAAAAACACCAGATAGAGACTTCTCCACTCAACAGGACACTCCCCCCAAATTTAAATCCTGAGAAACATGACACAACTAAAGCTGCAAAATTCCTGGAAACTATCGAGATTGGAGCAACACCCTAAGATACAAGGTTGTTTCCAATATGGGACAGGAACGCTGAAGGCACAAACCCACCAATTTCGATGAACAGGAGCCACAAATGAACCCTCCGGGCTCCCTCCCTCCATAGCACTATAATATCATGAAGGTAAACTAGTTACCACTGCCAAGAGCAGTGTTTCCAGTCTAAAAACCACCACCACCCGATGAAACAGAGGTAGGACCCATGCCCCCCCTGGTTGTGAGGTTTTGGCCTTCCAAACCTAGACTTTTTGGATGCCCTAGATAACTCGAATTCTCAGACAATTGAACCAACCAAATACCTGACCCATGTCAAGATTCCCTATTAGCAGCCATAATTCACTACCAACAAATAAATTTTTCCTCTGCTTCTCTCGCCTTCCTGACAACCATCCAGTCTCCCATCGCCATAGTCGAGCACAAAGGCATATGAAATTTCTTGGAGTGTACATCACATGATTTTTTAACATTATTACACCCTTACCTGCTACATCGATGTTAGATATTGCATGAACCATTACCATAATGGTGGTACCACTCTCGTCGTGTATTAGTGTGTGAAGGGATGGGGGGGCCCTCCCCCCCCCCCCAACCAAGACAACCTATGTTCATTTATGTGGATCCTACTCCACGTGTTTCCATATAGGCATCCCTATCAAGGAACCTAGCTAAGTAACATTACCATCATCATTTTTGTTAAATATTTCATTCGTAGAGGTATAATTATTTATGTTTATGTTATTTAATCATTTAGTATGAATTTCGAAGGACATGTAACCTAAAAATTATAAATCTAGCACTAAATACCATAGCTTTGAGTCAAAAGCACTAAAACAAACTCATGTTTTGAAAAAGTGTGCTACGGGTAGCAAATTTATATTTTTCCAATAGTAAAATTATTGCCCTTTATATTGTGTCCTTAACAACATCATAATATTGTCAACAAAAACCTCAAAATAAACCTTCAAATAAGGAATGTGATTAAAAGAGACACCATTTTTTTCAATTATCACATTTTATTAGGGGTTAAAAACATTACCAACACTATTTTTTTTGGAAATTTAAAATTATAACAATTTAGAAACGATAATTGGAAAGCCACAAACAAAATAATTAAAAAAAAATTAAAAATACTAAAGAAAAAGAAACAAATAAATGGAAAAAATGTCAATTAAATAAAAATGACAAAATGAAATACAAGCCTTTTATAACTAGGAAATCAACTAACATATTTTGCCAAATTTTATAAATATTAAGAAACTATACATTTAGAAAAATTACAAAACAAAAATGCATTCAAAATTTGAAAATACTATTTGAAAGATTAAAAGGAAATTTAAAAGTCAATTTTAGATAATAATAATTAAAGGTAAGAAGTTTGGATTAATATGAAATAATATTTTTTTTAATTCAAACTTTATTTAATTTACATGAGTGGAGAGACAATGTATGAAAATATGATCAATTGATTTAGAGTAATTTCGGCAAAGTGTGCACCGAGAGGGACCATGGATAGATGATTTGTACAAGTTTTCCATAGTGGGAGCAATGTAATTGAGAATGCACCACATGAAGAGTCTGGTGCGCGGGGGTGCCTTGAGTTTCCGTATGAGCTTTCACTTGTGGGAGGTGATCCAAAAATATGAATAGGTAGCCTTCCATTAATGAATATAGCCCAGATTTTGAAGGGGCCCAGATTAATTCATCATCCCTAGTGCTAATTCTGGTATGACTTTCAGATAGTGCAGCTGTGTAAGCTTGCTAAGCTTGGTGCATTGGCCCTGAGAATCCAAGTTGATTAGCAGATTTCCATCCTTGCAGGTAGAGGGTCGAGGACAGGGGGTCAGCAATCTGTGCAATGAAATGGATGCCTTGTTCTGACAGATGGTTTATGATATCACATGGTAAAGTGTGTGTGTTCCCACTTCCTGAGCAGGGATCAATTCTAATGTGCGCTTTATTCCTAGCTCTGATTCTCCAAGTTAGACCATTTCGAATGTGCTGGAGTAAGGTGATAACAACCTTCCATATGGTTGAAATGTTTTGGTGGCTCCAAAAAGGTTGTATGATCCAGTCAATGATGTTCATGGGCTGGATATATTTCATGTATACCACCTGCATCCAGAGATTCTTGGATTTCATAATCATCCATCTCATTTTTGCAGCAAGAGCTTTGGCGAATATATCCAAGTTTTTGATACCCCATCCCCCCCCCCCCACCCCCCCATTTCTTAGGGAGAGAAATGCTATCCCATTTAATCCATGCAAAAGTATGTCCTTCTCGATTCTCATTTTATAGAAACCTACTGCATAATCATTGTATTCGGTCGATGATGGCTTGAGGTATCAAAGTAAGAGACATCCAGTAAACTGGAGTGGCTTCTAGGACAGATTTGAGGAGGGTTAAACGACCAAGCCGTGATAACCATCTATTGTGCCATATCAATATCCTCTTTTCCAATTTGGCAATAATCCAAGTCCAATATGCAATGAGATAATCAAGGGGTTTTAGTCTAAACCTGAGATATTTGAGGCCATCCAAAGCATCCAAAGGAGTGAAGGGAAATCTGCTCAGAGAAATTCTTCTCTTCTAAGGAGTGCATCTATTAATAGTTATGGTCTATTTTAGAGCTTTAAATACCATACCAGTTGTGATGCTGAATTCTGCAAGGACTGCTGAGAAAGATAAAATGTCACCAATGGAGCCATTGAGCAGAATGAGAACGCCATCTACAAATAGAAGGTGGGAGAGTGTACATCCTTCAACGATTTTGATGTTGTGTAGATGACCCTGATTCTTTTCATTCATAATCAGCCAGCTTAAAGCTTCCATTATGAGTAGGAAGAGGAGTGGGAAGAGGGGGCAGCCTTGTTGAAGTCCTCTTTCGTAGTGGAAGAAATGAGATGTAGAGCCATTGATGAGTATACTGAATGAAACATTGGTGATGCAACACATGATCAATTTCATGAAGATGTAGGGGAAACCCAGATGGGCGAGTATCATGCAAATGTAGAACCAATTTAATTGGTAAAATGAGTTAGTGAGGTCCAGTTTGAGGATGATTCTTTTGAGCTTCTTGATTTTAATAGAGTGGAGCACCTCCTGTGCTTAGCTTGATGAATCTGGCGATGATGGAGGAAGGAAAATTGTTTAGGCGATATGTGGGCAGAGAGGATGGGTTTAATGTGATTGGCAATGTTTTTGGCAATGATCTTGTATATAGTGTTGTAGAGAGATATAGGTCAATAATCAGGAAAATGTTGGGGATCATCAGATTTGGGAATAAGGGCAATAAAGGTGGAGTTTTAGGCATCATATAATATTCCTAACGTATGACACTTTTCGATCAAATTGAGGATTTCTTGTCCCATAATGTCAAAAAAGGCAAAGTAGAATTCAATGGGCCAGCCATCTGGTCTAGGGCTCTTATCTTTATGGAACCATTTCAGGGTGTCATGGAGTTCTTGAATGGTGACAGGTTGGGTCAATTATTCTTCATCATCCAGATGCACAAATCTGGGAAATAATCTTGCCACTCTTATGATTTCATCCATATTAGTGTTGGCAGGGACCTTGTAGAGGTTACGAAAGTGCTCAACCCCCATGTGAGCCAACTAATGAAAATCATGGGCTTAGTTACCATTTTCATCCTTCATAGACCAGATGGTATTTATGGCTTTATGCCCATTTGAAAAATGATGGAAAATTTTGGAGTTGTCATCAGCAGATTTTAGCCAAATGGCTCTGCTCCATAGGTGCCAGATTTACTCTTGATCCTTGAGTATATAGTTTCATTTTGCTACAAGAAGAGTGAGTTGTGTACTGGTAACTATAGTGGCTGACCCGTCCAACAAGGCAGATTCAATCCCAGCAATGTCACATTCAATTTTTCGAAGAGATTCTTCATCCTTTTTCCTTCTATCCCAAACCCATGGCTTGGTCAGTTTCTTGGCGACAGTCATCTTAGCAGCGAATGATGCTGAGGGTGAGGAACTAGGATGAATGGGGTGGGAGGTCCAAAAACTGGAGACAAGTTCAATGTACTCTAGATGGGTGAGCCATGTGGCATTGAACTTAAATGGACGACAAGGATTTCCATGCCCAGGGGCAAGTTCCATAAATATGGGGAGATGATTAGATAAACCCCTAGATCCTACCCATTCTCAATATGATAATACAGATTTGATCGGGGATTCATGGATTAGAAAGCAATTAGTCTGCGAGCAATGAAGGCCTCTCCAATCTTGTGGTTGATCTAAGTGGGGTGGATCCAAGGCATAGGGATATCGACCAGGTGGTGGGCCTCCATGAGTAGTGCAATATCGATAGCCAAAGGGTTGAAATGTGCAAGGGGACCCCAGGATTCAGTAAGACCCAAGGAGAAGTTTAAGTCCCCACTGAAGATAATATTGTGTGCAGAAAAAAGGGAAGTATTGAGGAGATGGTTCTAGAAGGGAAGGCGGGAGCTACAGGATGCATAAATGGTGATCAATTGATATTCTAATCTGAACTCAGAGGAGAAGACATCCACACCCACTAAACCATACCCACCCCATTGATTCAGGACACTAATGGTTTCAGGGTTTGTTCCAAGTAAAATTCCTCTATAGTTGCCACGAGCATCCATTGTCTAGAAGTTCCAACTTGAGAATATGGATCAGAGAGTTGAAATGAAATGATCAGAGGAGTCAAGGGTTTCCTAGAGAAATATGATGTGAGAAGGAGTGCTAGTCAATAATCTTCACAGGGGCCGTTTCTTTGTAGGGCTGGCTTGCCCACGACAGTTGAAGGATATAATTTTCATGAGGTAACCAGTGGCTAGGTCATCCGAGATCTAAAGACCCATTCAAGAGTGTTTTTATTTCCATCCATCTCATCCATCCCAGCCTAAATAATTGCCTTATATATATTCCTGTGTCAGACCCTACCAAATTTAGGTTGAACATGGTACAAAAGTAGTAGGCCACGAGTCACAGAGGAAATGGGATGTGGATGAGTGAGATATTGGAGGAGGTAGGAGTGTGAGCTCCAAGAGAAAAAAGATGACTCTAAGAGGGATAGGGTAGGAGGTGGACCAGGAATAGTGGGGGGGAGATCAATAGTGAAGGGCAGGGAAGTAGGTAAGGCATGTCATAGATCGGACGGGCCGAGTGGCCGATAAGGTGTATGAGGTGCACTATGTAATCAAAGAAGCACATGCAGATGTGATAAAAAGTGAAACAGGGAAAGAGGATGGAATATTACCCGATGTAAGTTTGGTCACTGCTACTCAAGACCTTGTCATCCAGGGGGAGGGAGGTCCAAGAAGTGTAGAGGTAATCTTGGGCTCCTGAACAGCCTTCTTCCCTTTGTGACGGTCTGCCGACACATTAAAAGGAGGAGGAGCTATCAAAATCTTCGGTGCTTGCACATGATCTAGTTTTCCAACATCAGATGCACCTTTGAGGAGTGGGAAATCCTTTTATAGGTGTCCAACTTGTTGTAACTCCTAGAGACAGCCTAGAGTTGTGATAGATCAGTGCCTAGGACATCTTAGCATAGAAAGGAGCATATAATATAATGTATAAATTTGTCAGCTTCAGTTCACATGCTATCTCTTGAAAACAGGGAAATAAAATAGAATGGGACCAAACTTCTCAGAAACTGACACAAGAAAAGATAGTACAGAAGAAAGATGCAGAACTCTAATACAAAAGCAACAGACAATTTAGAGACAGTTTACTGCAAAGCGGGCCGATTCAGAAACACTTCACAGACATAAATTATCAAAAGGTGTATGTAGTGAAAGAAATATTGAGAAGATATTAGTTAACATTGAGCTGATACCTAGATATACAATACCACCATGCATGGGCTTACCAATCTAAGAATCCATACAAGATAATAGCATTTTAAAAGCACCCTCCCAAAGCAACTAATATAGCAGAAGTATGGTTAGCTGAATAATGGAAAAGAATATCATGCATGAGCCATATTTAAAGCGCTTGACTGATCCAAGCATGGGCATCAACTAGGATGAATCCATACCTAAAATCAGTGAGCCACTCGCATTCCAAAACATGATACAAGAAAGATGGATGAAATGTAATGATGTATTAAAATAACATATAAGAGAAAGTTAGAGATTGTGAAATACAAAAGACCAAAATCCTCTTTGACAGATAGAACTCCTCCTCACTGAGACCCTATGGGCTCTGAGCCTTCATACAAAGTTCTACAAAGTGTATACAAAAACCTTTCACTACATGATTTTCTGATAAAATCTGGAACCCTAAATAATTTGTTCTCCTGGAGTTATATAGGAGAAATAGAAAACCTAATGAAAGAGGTAGATGTTGATCATAATCCATTCCCCATAAAATTTCATAGGCAATCTGGTTCAGAGCTCTCAAGTTTCCTCCTTACAGCCTTGGAAAACCATTCTTACGCCTATCGCTGCCATTTCCCACCTCCAAAACACACTATTAAAGGCTGAAAATCCATATTTGAAATATTTAAAGCATAGCCCCTTCGTCCCTAGACCCTCTGTATTTTTCTCCATGTAACCTGAGCACCAGACCAAGTGCTAAAATCAGAGACGCTCATCACTTATGTATACCAGGCACACCCTCGGTCGTTGATCTACACAGATTGAATTGCACTCGCATCACTCCACGATGCCCATGGCCCACTTCATCCATCGTCCAAATCACATCTTAACCGTCTATTCACCTGTAAATTCAACGATCTGTATCGTGCTTGCCCCGACGGTCCCCACACCCGCTCACTGTTCAAAACTACCCGGTATGTATCGCACCGCTTTTCGGCGGAGGGTAGTAATTTCCATTGGGCCAGCGATTCCATACATTGCGTGCCACGTGTCCCAACGTATGGTTTCAAAACCACTGTTCATCGCGCGTTATTTTTCGGATCAGGATGCCCAATGATATCGCTCTCATCCATCAGATCTGGAGATCTCCATCTAACGGCCATCGCGCTCCGAAGCTGCATGAGTTTTAGTCCAAGGGTATAGTGCTCCTGGCCCACAGTCCATTTCCTCCGGCGCTCTTTCAACCATCGATCTCCTCCCGAGATCGGATGGTCAAGATCTTCACACTGCGCTTTTGACCAACTCCCAAATTCAGTCCTCCACGTCATCCATTCCTCGTTGTTTTGATATCATGCCACCTGTCCTCCAATTTTCCTCCACGTGCTCTCCGTCACCCCAGACCTATATTTTTTTCATTTCTTCGTTCCTTACATATTTTCACGTTCATTTCCGCTTTCCATTAGTTTTCTCTATGGTCATCCCACACTGTTGCACTGCATTTTCTTCATCACCACCTTGCGCCACTTCACCATTTCACTAGTCTGTACGACCGCTTCCATTAACCCCGCCACATCTTCCATCCTCATATGCTTGGATTTCTTAACATGTCCTCGGGTTTTGCAGGTTTATAGTTACGGAGAATTACCATAAGTTCTAGCCTTGATTACAAAAGCCGAGTACACTCCAAAGGACCATTTTTTAGAGAAGAATTATGAAGAAAGTCCTCGGAAGCCAAATCGACAAGACTCCAATTTAAGAGGCAGGATTCAAATTCATCAAACCCTGTAGGGACATTCAAGGCACCGATTTCACAGATGAAGATATCAATGGGACAGATAAATAATATCAGTGATCAGTAGAGAATTAAAGGCAGGTAGCTGAAGGTTTTGGGGGCCTAGTTCTAGCCTTTCGAAGCAGAGTACCAAATTGAAGATCCTGCACATCATTTGAAAGATCTATACACAGAAAAAAATGTACTCAAGGCTTTATTTCAACAGATTTTTCTTTCCAGGAAAAGACAGATATTTGTTTTGGCTCCACCTGGGGACAACACGTTCATCCCTGAATGTGTCGAGAACTTGTAGACCTTCTGATCATCATGTATGCAGACTTTGCTTTTCAGCACCTCCATTTTTCACTTTATAATTCATCACAACACCAACATTATTCATACAAAACAAAGAAGGAAACTATCATACAATATAATACATCAGGTTGTATTTGCCTGAATCAGAACTGGAAGTAGGGCTTAAGGAATTAACCGTTTACAAGGGCGTCCAGCAAGTCACCCTGTAAATTCTCCAACCTGAAAGTATTATTTCCTCCCTGTTCCATAATTTTGAAAGGGCCAAACCATAGGGGGTCGAATTTACCATGTTTTCCCTTTTCATCTCTTCGGATATCCCACCTAAGCACGAGATCACCAATCTGCAGCTTCCTGTCTTTTGCATGCTGATCGAAAATGTGTTTCATTTTCTCTTAATATTCTATTAACCTCTGATTCACCTGGCCCCATGTTTCCTCTAATTCCACCAATTCATTGATTCTCCTGACTATATCATCAGGTTCCTCCTGGCTTTCTTGCATGAAGCGGGCCACTGGTAGGGCTAGTTGTACAGGAAAAACTGTTTCTTGTCCATATACCAATTCATAGGGAGATTTCCCAGTTTCTCTCTTGCTGGTGATTCTATTAGCCCATAGAGAAAACTTCAATTGTGAATCCCAATTCTTCTGATTCTCATTGATAGTCTTCTTCAAGGCCCTCACCAGAGTTTTATTTGAGGACTCTACCAAGCCATTTCCTTGTGGATAGTAAGCTGTAGGGTGACTCAGTATGATATTATATTGCTGGCAGAAATTCACAAATTTTGTGGACTTGAAGGCCTGTGCATTATCAGTCACTATCCTAGTAGGACAGCCAAACCTGGATATGATGTTTTCCCTCATGAACTTTATGATCACAGTATCTGTAGCATTCCTTGCAGGTATAGCTTCCACCCATTTAGTGAAATAATCAGTGGCTGTTAATATCCATTTATGTTTTCCACTCGATGGAGGATGTATCTCACCTATAAAATTGATTCCCCACTGTTTGAATGGTTCATCCACATGCACTGGAATCAGGGGAAATGGTGCCGATTTCTGTCTCTCAGCAAATTTCTGACATTCATCACATGCTCTTACTCTGGAAAAAACATCTCCAAATAGTTTAGGCCAGTAAAAGCCAGCCTTCAAAATTTTATGAGCAGTGGCCCTCCAACTGTAATGTCCTCCACATATCCCTTGATGAAATTCTGCTATGATACTCTCAAATTCATTATATGTGAGACACAGAAGTAAGATGCCTGAGGGGTCTCGCCAGTATAGCCGGCCATTGGAGACTATGTACTTCTGTGATTTCAATCTCAGCGCTCTCTATTTAGTTTTATCACAACTTGGGGGACAATTGAGTGTAAGGAAATATTCTACTATCTCTTTGTACCATGGACTGGTGAGGTACTTTATATGTGTTTCCGGAGTAGGTACCCCAATTCCATGTCATTCTTCTTTCTCCTTGGATTCCTCACCTGCTATAATAGACAAATGTATGCCCAAGGCTTGATAGTTTGATTCAGATAACATTTTGGCAAGCCCCTGCCCTTTAATTAGCTTGGTAGGGCGGATGTCTAGGTCATATTCCTGTATTTTAGCAATCCAATTGCCCCTTTTTCCTTCACTATCCCCCTGAATAAGGATATCTTTTATGGAAGCTGCAGGCACAAATGCAGTGATATGAGACTGTGAGATATATACACGAAAAGCTCTGAGGGATTTCACTAGTGCATATGCTTGTTTTTACAATATGTTGTATTTTAATTCTGCATCACAGAGCTCCTGGCTGAAAAAGGTAATAGGCTGCTCATACCCTTCCTCACTTTTCTGCAATAAAACTCCTGCTATTGTATGAGGTGATGCAAACAAGAAAATCATGAAAGGTTTATCATAATCTAGTCCAGCCAGCACAGGGGCTTCTACAAAAGCATTATTTATCCTGGTAAATGCCTCCCATGATTCCTGTGACCACTTTACCTCATTATTATTCTTTATCATATCTGTTATATGCCTAACTATCTCAGCATAGTCAGGAATAAACCTTCTCAAGAAATTTATGCGCCCAAGGAATACTTGTACCTCTTTCTTATTTCTGGGAAAAGCAATACTGTTTATAACCTCTACTCTCTTAGGATCTATCTTCACCCAATCTTTAGTCACAATATGGCCCAAAATATTTCCCTCTTATAATGCAAATAAAGACTTTTGAGGATTCAAAGAGAGACCATACCTTTTGCATTTATCAAAATTTCTCTGCAGATGTTCAATATGCTCAGCATCATTCTTTGAAAATACAGTGATATGATCAAGATATACCACTAGGAATTTATCTGGCTCCCCGACAAAAGTAATGTCCATGGCCCTCTGAAAAGTGGCCCCTGCATTAATCAATCCAAAAGGCATCCTAGCATACATAAATGTACCCCATGGTGTGGTGAAAGCAGTCTTCTTTTGATCCTCTGGAAGTACAACCACCTCGTTATAACCAGAGAATCCATCCATTATTGACATCCTAGAAGCTCCAACCACCTTCTGTAGGATGTGATCCATTTTAGGCAGTGGGTAATTTTCCTTTAAGGATGCTCTGTTTAAATTTATAAAGTCCACACACAACCTTATTTCTTCATTATTCTTTTGTACAGGGACAAGATTTGCCACCCATTCAGAGTATCTTAATGGTACAATTATTTTGGCCTTCAACAGCTTCTTAATTTCTTTCTCAATAGAAGGAAGCAGCAAGGGATTGATTTGTCTGAGCTTCTGCTTATGGGGCTTTGCTTCTGCCTTCAGTGCAATTTTGTGTTGCATAATATTGATATCAAAAGTTTTCAAATCCTAATAGGACCATGAAAACACATCTTTGTAAGACTGAAATAATTTATGATATAGATTTTTATATTCTCCGAGGATCTTTCTAGATAGTTTTACAATTTTGGGGTCAGCCTCGGTACCCAAATTCAGGTCTTCCACCTGATTTTCTTCTACCACTTTGCCTAGCTACAGTGGGACATCATTTTTGTCAAATAATATTTCTATAGGTACCAGCCCTCTAGGTATAATGTTTCCCTTTAACTGCAACACCTTATTACCTGCCACTTTATCCTCCCAATTTCATTCTAAAGTATCTTCAGATTCTACCTCTTCCTCATCATCAATCTCCATATTGGAGAATTCCCCCACTGTTTCTAGAAATCTCTTCATCTGCTCTTCATCTTCAAACACCTGCCAGTGTTTGATGTTATATGGGATTGAAGGCCGATAATGCACCTCAACTTCATATCTTAAAAGAGGTTTCTGAGGTAGTTGAAATGTACTAGAAGCTACAGCAAGAGAATCAACCATCCTATTCTGTTCTCGGGGCATGAACTAGATATTAAATGCCAAGAAGAAATTTTCTACCATGTCCCAAAATTCATTCTTATAAGCCCTTAGCCTAGGATGTTTTGTCTGACACTGATTCTTGACTTTCCTGACCACCAGTTCTGAATCTCCCAGAGCTTTTAAACTTTGTATACCCATGCTTATGGCGGTTTTCAATCCCAACAAGAGTGCTTCATATTCAACCACATTATTAGTGGCTTCATATTCTAGCTTGAAAGACAATGGCACCCATTTTCCTGTAGGAGAAATTAATAATACTCCTGCTCCATTACCTTCTTTAGAATTTTCCCCATCAAAATGAAGTATCTAGATTCCTGTTTCCTGACTCTTTGAAGGTTGCTCAGTCCTGATCTGATAGAAGGATGGTTCATGAGCATAATCTTGATCTTCTTCTAGCATTAAGCATGAGAAATCTCCCTCTTTATTGTAGACCGGTGAATTTATAGAATTGTCAGCCTTAATCACCATCTTGACAAATCTAGTCTCCCTGTACAATCTCCTCTCTTGGCCACCAAAAACTAGGATAGTGCCATATGTTAGATCCATCTTGAGCGATCCACCAATTTTTGTTCCCCAGGACCTTGACAACAACATGCCAAAACGAGCTGGGATGTCAGCCACCACAATGTCCATTACCACACTTTTTTTTGGGATTTGGGCCAAATTGACCACCAAATACTTGATCATCCCCAAGAATTTAACTCTTTTAGAGTCAAATGAATAGAGGTCCTTATATGGACATGTGATTTGCAAACCTAGTTGTTCCATAACTGACAGAGGCATAAGATTATGGGAAGCTCCAGAATCTAACATGCAGTTGTGTAATAGCGGGTCATGGATTACTAGAGACACATAGAAGGGAGGAGTAGAGGGATCTATCTCCTCAACATGTGGGCCAAAAACTACAATGGTCTCTCTTCTTGAAGGTTGAGACTATCTGGGATGATTGGTGCTTCTGGAGAGAGCATGAAAGAGGTGACGTGAGCTTGATATGCTGGTTGTTTCAACAGTTCAGTCAAGGGGACTGGGATTTTGACTTTCTCAAGTTATTTTTGCAGACTAAAAATAGGAGAAGAATTTTCTATTACAACTTCTTTTGACTCTTTATTTTCAGCTAGGGGTTTAACTTCTTTAGACAGAGACTTGACATTAAGGAGAATGACTGCTTTTGAAGAGGAAGGGGTTTGATCACTAGACTACAAAGGTTTGTTTAGAGGTCCCTTACCTTTGTCTGTGACTTTCTGTATTGTAGCCTCCTCCTGAGCAGGTGCTTCCTTCTGGAGTGGTGCTTCTCCTTATTGATCTTGAGTATGGGTCCTCTTCCTAGAGGATCGGAGGTCATATCTTCTATTGAAATGTGCTTGCATGAAATGATTAAAGTGTTTACAATAATGATCAATTTCCGCATCTTCTGCGTCTCTGGCCCTTTCTTCTTCTAGCAATGGGCATTCATCCACATCATCCCCTTGCATAGGACATTCTTCTCCATCACTATTTGAGAAGGCCAAATTTGCATCCTTCAGTCTATAGGCAGTGTCCTCAGTAGAATCATCTACTGGACCTTCCAGGTACAGTGAATGTGGCACTTGATCCTGTTGCTCCTTTGCTTCCCTTGGCAATATTTGCAAGGGTGGTTTCCTATATTGAGGATTGTAACCTCTGTTTGGAGCATTTTGGAAATTCTTGAAGGCTAAATTCTTGGCTTCCAATTCAAGTTTGACCATTTTCTTAATTAATTTTCTCATTTCTTCCATTTTTTCTGAGTCTCTGTCCTGACTAGAAGTAGACACCTCTTGTTTTCCCCTTCTTCTAGAATCTTGTTCAGATTTTCCTTTTAACTTACTAGTGGAGGCAAAGTTTTCTTCTAACTCTAGTGCATCTGCCTAAGCATCATCCAGAGTAGTAGGCTTTCTTTCTCTGAGAGAGAAACAAAATTCTGAATCAAAGGCTGCTACAAAAACAACTTTAGCAGCAGTTTGATGGGGTTTCATATCAGCAGGGAAGCTCAAATACAATTTATTAAATCTCTTAATAAATTCTGACACTCCTTCATTATGTATTTTCTTTAGTGTGTTGAACTCAATGAGACAATTTCCATGATCTTTCTTCTCTCCCCATTTTCTGAGAAAATTATCTTCCATATTATCCCAAGTGGTGATAGAACAACCAGCCAATGTCTTAAACCATTTTCGAGCTTCACCATCTAAAGATTGCACAAATAGTATTAAGACCACATCTAAATGTTCAACATTGAAGTTCTCTGCAAAGGAACAGAAAGTCTCAAGATGATTTTGAGCATCAATCTCATTTTCTCCATTAAATCTGGGCAAGATCTTCAGATAATCTTGGGGCATATCATTCAACACTTGGGGTAATGCCAGGGGAGCATATTTATTTATCAAGAAGGCCGGAACATTGGCCATTGGATGAGGTGGAGGTAGTACAATAGTATGATGAGTCATAGGAGGAGGAGGAGGATGTGGAGTATGGAGAATAATAGGAATATACTCAACTGCAGATTGAGGGGTTGAGGGGAACAAATGTCTATTAACAACAGATACTTCGGTTACTTCCTTGACCTCTTCACTCTCAGGAGTAGGATGAAGACTGTCTTTAAATTGGACACCTCCTCAGGGTGGACTGTCTGAATAGTAATAATCAGTATCTCCAACAGTGGAGTCGGGAATTTTCAATTGAGAATCTTGAGAAGAAGAGGATGGAAAGTCTTCTATAGACACTTCAAGGATTTCGGAACGGACTGATTTTCTTTCCCTCCAATTTCTTCTATGTATGATCTTTTTAGGGTCAGAAACTGAAGGTGTCTTTGGCTTAGACGTATCTGACCTCAGTTGTGGCTTACGAGGAGCCAGGACTGCAAATATATTTATCAATTAAACAAATGTGGAGTCGCCAAGGTGAGGGATCTACAACTCCCAACTCTCTGTGCTCACCTACTTGAAGAGTGAATAAAATTTTTTCGAGGCCCAGGGATTCTAATTTTCTTAAATTCATCCCCGAAAATGGCACCAGAAAGATGTTGTAACTCCTAGAGACAGCCTAGAGTTGTGATAGACCAGTGCCTAGGACATCTTAGCATAGCAAGGAGCATATAATATAATGTATGAAGTTGACAGCTTCATCTCACATGCTATCCCCTAAAAACAGGGAAATAAAATAGAATGGGACCAAACTTCTCAAAAACTGACACAAGAAAAGATACTGCAGAAGCAAGATGCAGAACTCTAATACAAAAGAAACAGACAATTTAGAGACAGTTTAATGCAAAGCGGGCCGATTCAAAAACACTTCACAAACATAAATTATCATAAGGTGTATGTAGTGAAAGAAATATTGAGAAGATATTAGTTAACGTTCAGCTGATACCTAGATATACAATACCACCATGCATGGGCTTACCAATCTAAGAATCCATACAAGATAATAACATTTTAAAAGCACCATCCCAAAGCAACTAATATAGCAGAAGTATGGTTAGCTGAATAATGGAACAGAATATCATGCATGAGCCATATTTAAAGCACTTGACTGATCCGGGCATGGGCATCAACTAGGATGAATCCATACCTGAAATCAGTGAGCCACTCGCATTCCAAAACATGATACAAGAAATATGGATGAAATGCAATGATGTATTAAAATAACATATAAGAGAAAGTTACAGACAGTGAAATACCAAAGACCATAATCCTCTTTGACAGATAGAACTCCTCCTCACTGAGACCCTATGGGCTCTGAGCCTTCATACAAAGTTCTACAAAGTGTATACAAAAACCTTTCACTACATGATTTTTTGATAAAATCTGGAACCCTAAATAATCCGTTCTCCTTGAGTTTTATAGGAGAAATAGAAAACCTAATGAAAGAGGTAGGTTTTGATCATTTAATTTACATAATTAAGGAAAAATGGCAGAAACATTTGTGCCCATATTGTTGAATGAATGTGTTGTGTTGTTTTTACTCTGTGGCCTGCTCTCTGAAATAAATGCACTGGGTAGAAATCTCTCCAGGGACATGGCAAGGCAGCAAAATCACAGAAATATCTGTCCTTTCCTGGAAATAAAACTCTATTGAAATAAAGCCTTGAGGACATTTTTTTCTGTGTATAGATCTTTCGAATCATGTGCAGGAGCTTCAATTTGGTACTCTGCTTCGAAAGGCTAGAACCAGGCCCCCAAAACCTTCAGCTACTTGCCTTTAATTCTCTACTAATCACTGATATTCTTTATCTGTCCCATTGATATCTTCATCTGTGAAATCATCGCCTTGAATGTCCCTGCAAGGTTTGATGAATTTGAATCCTGCCTCTTAAATTGGAGTCTTGTCGATTCGGCTTCTGAGGACTTTTTTCATAATTATGCTCTGAAAAATGGTCCTTTGGAGTGTACTCGGCTTTTGTAATGGAGGCTGGAACTTATGGTAATTATCCATCGCTATAAACTTGCAAAACCCAAGAAAATGTTAAGAAATCCAAGCATATGAATATGGAAGATGTGGCAGGGTTAATGGAAGTGGTCGTACAGACTAGAAAAATGGTGAAGCGGCGCAAGGTGGTGACGAAGAAAATGCAACGCAACAGTGTGGGATGACCATAGAGAAAACTAATGGAAAGCGGAAATGAACGTGAAAATATGTAAGGAACGAAGAAATGAGCAAAATATAGGTCTGGGGTGGTGGAGAGCACATGGAGGAAAACTAGAGGATAGGTGGCACGATATCAAAATAACGAGGAATGGATGACGTGGAGGACTGACTTTGGGAGCTGGTCAAAAGCGGGGTGAGCAGATCTTGACTGTCCGATCTCGGGAGGAGATCGACGATTGAAAGAACGCCGGAGGTGATGGACTCTGGGCCAGGAGCACTGTACCCTTGGACTAAAACTCGTGCAGTTTCGGAGCACGATGGCCATTAGATGGAGATCTCCAGATCCGATGGCTGACAGCAATATCGCTGGGAATCCTGATCTGAACAATAGCGCGCGATGAACAGCGGTTTTGAAACCGTACACTAGGACACGCGGCACGCAATGTATGGAATCACTGGCCCAACGGAAGTTACCGCCCTCCACCGAAAAGCGGTGCAAAACATACCGGGCAGTTTTGAACAGTGAGCAGGTGTGACAACCGTCGGGGCAAGCGTGATACAGACCGTCATATTTGCAGGTGAAAGGACGGTTAAGATGTGATTTTGACGGTGGATGAAGTGGGCCAAAGGCATTGTGGAGTGATTTGAGTGTCGTTCGATCTGTGCAGATCAACGACTGAGGGCGCGCTGAATATACATAAGTGATGAGCGTCTCCAATTTTAGCACTTGGTCTGGTGCTCAGGTTACATGGAGAAAAAGATAGAGTGGCTAGGGCCAAAGGGGCTACGCTTTAAATATTTTAAATATGGATTTTCAACCTTTAATAGTGTGTTTTGGAGGCGGGAAATGGCAGCGATAGGCGTAAGAATGGTTTTCCAAGGCTACAAGGAGGAAACTTGAGAGCTCTGAACCATATTTCCTGTGAAATTTTATGGGGAATGGATTATGATCAACACAAATCATGACATATCTGACATATATAGGGTACTCCTTCATAATACAGGATCTACCATGAATAAATTACTTCCATCACAGATTAATGGCCTCTTCCAATCCTTCATGAGTGTCTAGGTGTACCAGTATCCTAGCCATCGTCATAATGCTAGAGGTTAGCTAGGATTTTTCATGGTCCAAGTAAGTGCCAAGTGTGTTGCCAATGTGCTGCATGATGTCTTCAGAACAAAAGTGAAGCGAGAGCCCTGGAAACCTAACCTAACTCGGCCCTACTCCAAGTTGTTCTCTTTCTAGGTCAAAAAGGGGGCTCCACCTTTTGAACATGACCGACACTTGTTCTATTTGCCATAGCTTCTGGAGCACCCATGCGACCTGTTCAAGTCAATGGAAGTGTAGGGAAAGCCATCCACAAGGGAGAATGACAACCCATGACATCTCCTCCATGATATGTCCCTAGATCATGTTCATCCAAGTGCGTAAAACGTCGAGACTATATCTTTGACCCCAAACATGGCCAACCAGGACTCGGTCCACCATATCCATTGCTTATCCCATAAGAAGCCCTTCTCCAAGGTTCAGTTCAAAATTCCAGTTGCCCGTTTTAATGCATTTCGAGCACTGATTGCTCTGATGCGTCAAGATATATTCCCTCTGGTCAAGATGGGGTTCTATCTCTTGGTCAGAGGCAGCAAGGTTTTGGTCATCTGCAAGATAGAATATTGAAGGAGTAGAGAAAAATCCTAAATATGCGAAGCCAGGTCTTGACAGGGCCACGTAAGAGGGAGCTTGCAGAGGCGCATCTGAATCTTCAGGAGGTTGTGCGCCAGGAGGACCGTGAGGGGGTGAAATAGAAGTGCCTTAAAGGTAGCTGGTGAGAAAATTTAAGGATTTCGGAGAGAAAATGGTTCATTCGATCATCAGCGAGGAGCTTGGGGGTATTGACGATAGGTTGGCAAAAGAGAAGGGAGGGGAGTTGGTAAATAGGGGAAGGTCAGTGGGAAGGGGGCCAAGGAGAGGATGGGGAAGAGGCAGAGGAAAATAGGGATTTTCAGAGGCTACCTCAGGAATATGGAGGGCCATCAAGGTGCTAGGTTGCATAGGGTAATGAGGGGATCCACAGATCTCGACACCTTTGAGTAGGCCTGTCAACATCGGGACCGACCGAGTGCAAATGGTGGTTACAGAGGTGCACTGTATGTTAGCCGAAGGTTGCACGATGGAGTTATTGCGACCATTATCCTTGCTGTTCCTGCTTGAAACCCTAACCCTTCAGAAACCCTAACCTATTCAAGTCGATTTAAAGATGTGTGCGCAAGGAGAACCTCCATTTCTCTGCTTCTTATCCTTCGAATGGATAGTGTTATTACCAACTCTTGAAATTTTGTTAGTACCACTTATTTTTAGCAGCCATAGTGTAGTTTGTTGTAACTGAAGCACTATAAGCATGCTCACAACTATTACTGCAACCTTTTCCTAATTTCAGTATTCTCTTCATGAACAATGAATGAATCCTGCTTAGAAGCATGTATGGCCTTCTCCAAAGTGGATTCCTTCTTCAAACCTTGAATGAATGCACAAAGGCCGGCTTATTTATTTATATTCATATATTTTATTATTTTATTTTATTTTATATATTTTATATTTTTTAATTAAAAAAATTATTATACTTTTAAAGAGAAAACTATGAAAAATATGTTAATTAAATAAATAATAGGAGAGGAAATTTTTATCTTGGGAAATTATTAAAATGATGCCAATTTTTTCAACAATAATATGTTTTTCTTAAGGTCTAGTGGAAGCCTCAGGCTTAAAATATTAAGAACATTATAATGTTGAGGCATTTTAAATTAGTTATGAAAAATATGCTCAAAGATTTTTCTTCCCTTGTCCCTAAAACATTTGTCTCTTAACCATAATTCCCAATATTTGATACATATATGTGAAGTTTCATGCAATTGAGTGGTTTAACATTTTCCATTTTCATAATAAAATAGTATATCCAAAATCTTATAACACGTCTAAGCACGAGTAAGGATTTTATATATCAACTCTAATGAATGTATTCATTTCATTCCTTGGTCATATAGTTAATAATATTTGTTTTGCTAATATTTTTATGGAAAAGGGGTCTTTTTCCACCCCTCTTCATATTATATATATGATTTACTATGACAAACATCCTCTACCATTTAAGTTCATATCATTAAAGATGATGGAGCTAGGTAACATGATCTATGCACTCATCATAAGGATATAAAATATTTGATAGAGTTAGTTCTGGCACAACTTATTGTAACACTATTTTCTTTTATATGTAATTGTTGAAAAAATAGAAAATAGCAATATGAATGAATGTGTAAGAAAGGAAAATATAAAAATAGAAAATAGAAAAAGGTATAAAAAAATAGATATATTTAGAAAAAAGCAACGAGTTATCAAAAACTCTTAGAAAAAACAAAAATATGTGAGCTCATTGAAATATTGCATTAGACATCAGATTAATTAAGGTTAATTATTTAAATCACAGTTTTTTTTGTGATAAAATAAGTTGTAATAAATGTTTTATTGATACTACTCTTTGTCATATTTTGTATCAATTTTGCCACTATAAAGCTCTGAGATCTCGCTCCATCCAGATCGACGAATCATATCATTTTAAAATGCCCCTTGCCCATACGACAGTTAAAGAAGGAGGGGCAGGGGTTGGGTGGTCCGAAAAGTGGATTAGTGCCAATCCTATTTCAAATACACATTTCCCTCTAACATAGTTCAGATCCACCCCCCTCACTTGAACTACTTACCCACCCCCCCCCCCCCCCTCCAAAATCCACTTTCCCTCGCTCCCACCAAAATGAAAACCGGCATATCTCCTTCCTCCACATCCACTCCGCATCTACCACATATCCTTCTTCCCTTCTGCCACATGTATCTGTCCTATTGCAACTTTCACTTACTGTTAATAAATTGTTTGAACATTATTCGTTGCTGAAATCAATGAACCCGCTCCCTTAACAGACCATTCAAAAGGTGAGTTTCATTTATAAAATAAAATTTCCCTATTCAATTGTTTCCTTTTTCTCTACTTTTTTTATCAAATCAACATTTTAGTTCGCTACTGCAACTGAGTGATCAAGCCGACACTATTCGTCTTCATAGAACAATTGCAACTACAAAATTCCGAGTAATTAAAGTCTCTTGTCCATTTTTGTCTTTCAAGATGTCTTCTAAAGGTAAATATAAAACCATAGTGGAGACCCCAATTCTTCCCCCTGTGATTAATCTAGACCACCAACCCCTAGTAGACCAACATTATAAAATCTCTTAAACTAGTTGTGAGTTTGATCTCTACGAACTCCACAATTGGTTAAAATAGAAATTTATTGATCGCAATGACAAATTGTATTTGTGGGACTCCTTTCCACCTCAATTAATTTTTCCACAAACCCACCATTTTCCATAATTTCTCCCATGGTTCCAGTCTAGGTACATGACAAGTCAGAGAGCCATTGTTGCTGAGAATAATGACATTTTATTTACTATTTCTCCTGAATCCATCTATCGGGTGCTTCAAATCCAAAATTCATCCCCTATTCACCTCTTCTATGTAGGTTCCCTCATCAAATTCTACAAAAACTTGAAATTTCCTCAAAGAGCTAAATTTTTTTTAAGACATTTCTACTTGAGGATGTCCAATTTCTAAAAGAAAACCCACCTTACTCATCCTCAATGTTTCTAGAGATGACAAAACAGATCATTTATATAGTTTCATGATTACTGGGCTAGAAAATTGATCAATGGCTTAATGAAGCTATTATAGGTTTTCTATGAGTGTTTACAATAGATGAAAAGCCTTCAGTTACATTTCATTACAGTGAATTCTTGGTAGAGGTTATCCATGGACAGTTTCTTAAATTTTCCATTGAACACGTCTTCAAGAATGCTTCAGTCTTTCCTTATTTGTTTCTATTATATGAAGCAAACATATTTCAATTCCCACTACAAAAAAATAGGTGATCAGGGAAATTCATGATCTGTGATTCGTTGGACTTCCTTGGTAAGGATTAATACCAATAAATTCACATTTAGGGATTATGTATGTCTATTTTTGTGTACAGTTTCTTTCCTACTCAACAATGATGCTGAACCTAGATTTAGACCTTAGATTAAGAGATTTCTACACTTTAGTGAGCAGACAAAAAGATGTGATTGGTACGTATATGAAAATTACACAGATATCAGAGTCTATGGATGTGAATTTCCTCCATACAAATTACCTAAATTTGTTCCTACAATAATTTTTTCACTAGATTATGTTAGGCAAATGATAAATATGGATGAGTTTCACTTTGTGTCAGCCAAGAGGAAATCACAGTTTAAAATTAAAACTTAGGTTGGACCTTTCATTTGTAATTATAGAAAAACAACAAAGGAGGAAGATTTTCTCCTTAAACAAATGAAATTCAAACTCAGTTTTACATGGTCATCTGATCCTTTAGGAAATTTTTCAAAGTTAAGGGTAAAGAAGAAAACTACTCCTCATTAAAGAGCTTTTGAGGGATAAAATGGGCCTCCTAAGAAAAATGTACAACCAAAATAAACTTTATAAGAACCAATAAGATTCAAGATGATGATGTCAACCATGGGGGATGATTCACTGTTTTTA
Organism: Pinus albicaulis; assembly: GCA_034641835.2. Classification (NCBI taxonomy): domain Eukaryota; kingdom Viridiplantae; phylum Streptophyta; class Pinopsida; order Pinales; family Pinaceae; genus Pinus; species Pinus albicaulis. The sequence goes on from CM076570.1 coordinate 1,019,998,274, forward strand.
GGGTAAAAAATTAAAAAGATTAAAAAATAATAAAATAATAAAACTACTTCTTCAACTTGTATTTTCAACTTATATCCCTATGATTTTACTCAAATTTTGAGTTGGAGTACTTGTTGGATGAAAAAATTAATTCCTCATCCAAGGAGTACCACCCATGTTGCATACTTTCGATGAACCCTGCTACACTAAAAATAAGAAATACATGAAAAAAATGTGATTTCAATAATGTTTTCCATGTATTTCTCATTTTTCGTGTAGCAACGTCCATTGAAAGTATGCACCATGGGTACTCCTTTGACGAGGATTCAAATTATGCATCCAACGAGTGTTCCCGCTTGAAATTTGAGTAAGCCCTTAGGGTGCTAAGTTGAAAAGTAGTTTTTTTTTTCCCTTTAAAATTTGATGATGTAATCTAATATTATTTTATTATTTCTGCTATTATTTTATAATTTCCTTAGGAAGCCCATTTTAGAACTCAAAACTCCCCTAATGTATGCTTGCACTCCTAGACCTGAAATTCAGCAGTACATGAATCTGATTGAATGACAAGAAAATACATTGCAAGAAGTAGAGAAGTAGGTACTTTCTTCTACAACATCACAGACACTAGTACCATAGAAAAAGTAGGATAAAATACCAAGGGAAAATTTTTCTCATCTCGTCACATAAATACCAGGGAAATAATTTCAAATATATAAAAAGAAGAAGAAAATGAATCCTACAAAACAATCTATACAGGAAGAAAACACACAAACTACAGTAGTCTTAACAGGTTCCTATACTACTTCTTTCCTTCAAAATGAAGAAATTTTGATAGGATCACTATCATCATCAACTTATCAAAAGCCATTGGAAACACCTCAAACAAGGGAATTAGCCCATGATAAGGCTGAACCAAGTGTATTTTCAAGCTTTAAGGAAATTAAAACGAAGAATGAAATGTGGAAGAGTACAAACTATTCTCACTTCTGGAAACAAACAATGTCATCACAACACAAACTTATCTAATATTTTGGCACTGAGAAAGGAAAAATGCAGATAACTTTCCTTGAACCTAAAGTTCCTTATCCTAAGAATGCAAATGGCTACAAAAAAATCTATCTTTTCTTTTGATGTTGATCAAATAGATTTACATAAGCAGACAAGTGAAATGTTATATTCTACTCTCAAAAATTTAGCAATGACATAATCTAGACTCTAGGCTTCATTTAATAACATTAAGTCTCAATTGAAATTAGAAAAAATATATCCTTTGGATAAAGGCACTAAAATAAAGTGTTTAGAGGATTTAGTGATTAAACTGGGATATGATCCCAATAATGTAAAGGCTATTGAAGAGATAATTAAAAGAAAGAATGTTAATATTGCAACTTTAAGATCCACAAATAAAGAATGTCAGTGAATTATGAAAAGAGAAATAAGGTATGTTCAAAATAATCATTGAACAAAATGAACACATTCAGAAAATTGAGACTGAATAGAAAGACTACTAAAAGAGGAGGAGAAACAATAAACTCAACCAACAACTATTCCTCTAAAAGTAGTTCTAATCACAAGAACATCAACAACATGAGTCTCTACATCAACATCCATTACGACAAATGTTGTGAAACCAGCTCCAAAAATAGAAGAAAAGAGATATCAACGCCTTAGAAATAAGCCACTTCGAGGGGGCAACCTCCAATACATTACATGAATGAACAATTCTTGGATGATAAAAATTACAAAACATCCTTTCTATATATAGGAGTCCATGGGGCCACATTGTAATCCTAGTGGGGCCACAATGTAATCCTAGCTAACCTAACAATAATAATTTAGGCATAATAATAACAATATGGGGGTTACAGGGGTACAATAATAACAATAAGGGGGTTACACTAAAAACAATAAGGGACTGTACTAGTAATATAGGGACCTAACATGCCCCTCTCCTTCAAAATAGTGTTGTCCTTAATGCTTCAGTAGCTCTGGGTGCTTCTGTATAAAATTCTCATCCTCCCATGTAGAATCTTCAGTGGGTAAGTTCTTCGACTTGACGAGATACTCTGAAATTGATCGATTTCGTAGCTATCGAGTTCCTGTTTCCGTGACTACTTCAGGTTCCAATATGATTTTTCCTTCCTCATCAAGTTATGGCAATATTGTTTGAACAGGAAGATTTTCACCTATAACCTTATTTAAGCATGAATCATGGAAAACTGGATGCACTCATGAAAATGCAGGAAGCTCCAATTTGTATGCCATAGTACCAAACTTTTGCAACACCTTGTAAGGACCATAGTACTTTTGCAATAATTTATCATCCTTCTTAGCTTGCTTGAGAGACATTTGTTTGTATGGTTGTAGTCGTAAAAATACCCAATCTCCTACATCAAAACTTCTCTCACTGCGATGTTGATCTGTCTGTTGTTTCATTCGATTTTATGCCAAATTTAGGTTATCCTTTAAGAGTTGGAGAAATTCTTTTTGATGCTAAATATTATCTTCCACTGCTTGAACCTTCGAATTTTCTCTTAAATATGATGCGATGGATGGTGGATGATATTCATAAAGTGCCATAAATGGGGTCATTTTTGCTGTAGTATGGAAGGAAGTGTTATACCACCATTTAGCGAGAGGTAACCACTTGACCCATTTTGTTTGTTTATCAGATACTGAACAATGAAGATATCCTTCCAAACATTTATTTACTATCTTAGTTTGACCATCAGATTGAGGATGATAAGATGAGCTATGAGCTAATTGAGTACCTAAACAAGAAATTAACTATGTCCAAAAATTTCTAGTAAAAATGGGATTTTTGTCACTCACAATAACCCTTGGGTTTCCATGTAGCTTTTGAATTGTGTCCATAAATGTAGTAGCAATTGTACTTTCTTTAAATGGATGAGATAATGCACAAAAGTGTGAATACTTGGTAAGTCTATTAACTACCACCATGATGACAATCTTTCCTTTGGACTTAGGTAAACCTGTGATAAAATCCATTGAAATATCGTCCCAACGTTGGCTTGTAATGGATAAAGGTTGTAGAAGATCCGGGGTCCTAATTGTCTCAACTTTATTCTGCAGGAAAACTAAACATTCCGCGACAAAATTTTTAATATCAAATTCAAGGCCATCCCAAAAAAATTCTTTCTTCACCCCGTGGTTTTTTTTTTTTAAATCCTGAGTGTCCTCCTAAAGGAGAAGTGTGCAATTCCAAAAGAATATTTTTTTTAGTTGGGAATTCTTACAAAGATATAAGCGATCTTTGTACCATAAGGAATCATTTTTCCAACTAAATGCATCAAATGTACTAGGATATTGTTGTAAATTGTGAATGAGTGTCCACACTTCTTCATCCTTCTTTCATTCATCCCTTGCTTCGATTATCCAATCTAGTTGGATAATAGATATGGCACAAAGCAATGATTCCACCTCTTCATTCTTTCTTGAGATTGCATCTGCAACAACATTTCGCTTCCCTTTTTTGTAGATTATTTCAAAGTCATAACCCAACATCTTTGTGACCCATTTTTGTTGATCTTTTGAAGATAGTCTTTGTTCCAAAAAGTGTTTAGGACTATCATGATCATTTTTTACCTTGAAGTGTCCTCCCATTAGGTAATTTTGCCATTTCTTTAGCGCATGCAGTATTTCTAACATTTCCTTCTCATAAATAGCTTTCTGTAAATACTTTCCTTTGATTGGATGACTTTCAAAAGAAATGGGTCTTCCTTCTAGCATTAAAACAGCACCAATTCCATTTCCTGAGGCATCACATTCCACAATAAAGGTTTTTGTGAAATATGGTGTAGCTAAGACCAGTCCTAGGCACATTGCTTCTTTAAGATGTTAAAAGGCCTTAGTTGCTTTAGTAGTCCATGAAAATTCATCTTTATTCAATAATGTTGTTAGAGGTGCTGCTATTCTCCCATAATTCGTAACAAAATTGCGATAATACCCTGTTAATCTGAGAAATCCTTGCGACTGCTTTATGGTTGCGGGGACGTTCCATTCCTTAAACAGTGTTACCGATGAAATAGGTAACTGCACTGTTACGTACTTTTTTTTGGTAGCATAAAAAGCACCCGATTTTGAAAAGTGGTGATGAAGAATCACCTTTTTTTTTTTGGAGCACATTTTCGACACTCTAATATTTTTATTTATAAAGTATGAATATTTGTTTTAAAATGTTAGTGATTTTCATGCTAATTTTGGAACGTATTGATGCAGATCAATTTTTTTTTTTAGAGCGGTAATTTTCATGCTAATTTTGAAATGTATTGATGTAGCATCAACCTTTTTCTTTTAGAGTGGTGATTTTCATGTTGGTAATAAAACACAAAACTTAGATAAAAATATATATATATATATATATATATAAAAACAATAAAAAAAACTAATAAAAATGTTAAAAAAAACAAAATTAACTCGTAAAAATAAAAAATTTAAACAAAAAAAAAAAAACAAAAATATTCGAAAATTATATCAAAAGAAATGACAAAATTTGAAAAAAAAACACATAATTTAAATATAAAAAAAAAAATTTAACCAAAAAACTTAAAAAAAAAACATCAAAAACTTTTTTCTTTAAGTTATTAAAAAAAACCATATAATTAAAAAAAAAAAATTAGAAAATTTAAAAATAACTTAAATTACAAAATTAAAATTTAGATAAAAAAAATAAAATACAAAAAAAGAAAAAATTAAATTTAAAAATTTAAAGTAAAATAATAATAATAAGAAGGAAAAAAATACAAATTTTAAAATTAGCAAAAAAAAAATTTAAAAAAAAAAACAAAATTAAAAATTGAAAAAGAAAATTAAAATAAAAAAAAACTATCATTAAAAAACAAAAAAAATGAAAAAAACCACGTTCAAATAATTAAAAAACAAATATCCATAAATTTACTGTTTTTTTTTTTAAATGAAACAATTTATAAATTTTAAAAATGAAAAATTAAACAAACTAAAAGATTTTAAAAAAAAATTAAATTAAATTTAAATTTAATAATTTTAATAAATAAATTTTAAATTTTAAAAAATAATTAATCTAAAATATTAAATTTAAAAACAAAATTAAAAAAAAAAACAATAAAAAATTTGAATTAAAAGAAAATAATTTTAAAATTTTTGAATTTAAAAAAAAATAAAATTAAAAAAAATAAAAAAAAAAATTTGATTGTGGTGGCAGAGGCCGACTGTTTGGTGGGAGGCCGATTCCAGGAATCTCCCTCCTTCCGCGGGAGGCCGATTCCGGGAATCGCCCTCCCGCCGCGGGAGGCCGATTTCGGGAATCGCCCTCCAGCCGCGGGAGGCTGATTTCAGGAATCACCCTCCCACCGCAGGAGGCCGATTCCAGGAATCACCCTCCCGACATGAGAGGCCGATTCTGGGAATCGCCCTCCTGCGGCGGGAGGGCGATTCCCGGAATCGACCTCCGCCGCAGGAGGGCAATTCCCGGAATCGGCCTCCCACCGCGGGAGGGCGATTCTCCGAATCAGCATCCCGCCCAGCCACTAGCCTCCGCTGCCACCTGGGAGGGAGGCCGATTAGCGGCGCCACCACAATAAAAAAATTGTCTTTTTTTTTTTAAATTTTTTAACTTTTAATATTTTTTTTTTTTCAAAAAATTTAAAATTTATTTTGTTTGAATTTAATTTTTATATTTGAAATTTAATTTGTTTTATTTTTATTTTTATTTTTTTTAATTTCTTTTTTTATTTTTTATTCTTTATTTTATTCATTCTTTTTTGTTTTTAATTTTTTTTTTCCTAAATTTTGTTAAAAAAAATTATTAAATTTTGTATTTTTTTTTATTTAATTGATTTTTTTTTTCATATTTTTTTATTATTAAATTTTATGTTTAGCTTTTGCATTTAATTTTTTAAAATTTAATAAATTTTGTATTTTTTTTTTAATTTATTTGAATTTAATACCTTTTTTTTTAATTTTTTAATTTTTTATTATTATTTTTTAATTACATAAATTTTTTATATTTTTTTTTATTTCAATTAAAATTGTGTATTTAAAATTATATATATATATATATATATATATATATATATATATATATATATATTAAACTTAATATTTTCAAATAAATTTGTTTTTTATTTTATTTTTTATTTAATATATATTTATTTAATTTATTTTTTTTCAATTTTTCAATTTTAATTGATTTTTAAAGTTTTTTAACTTTTTATTTTAACAATGTTTTTTTTGCTTTATATTTAAAATTTATTTTTTATCTCAAAATTTATTTGTTTATTCATTTATTTATTAAAATTTAATATTTCTTTTTTTTAATTTAATTTGTTATTTTAATATTAATAACAAATTAATATTATATTATATTTGTTTTTCTTTATATTTGTTATTTGTTATATATTAATTTGTTATTTGTTATTTTAACATTTTTTTTTTAAATTTAATAAAATATAATATATATATTTTTAATTTAAGTTCATATATATATATATATATATATATATATATATATATAATTTAAATTTAATTTATTTTTTGAAATCTATTTGTTTTTTTAATATATATTTTTTGAAATTTATTATTTTTATTTATTTACTTTTAATTTCAATAATGTTTTTTTTTTTTTTTTTAAGTTTTAAATTTGTTAAAATTTAATATATTTCTTTAAATTTAATTTTTGTTTTAATTTTTTTTTTCTAATTTAATAAACATTTTCTTTTTCTTTTTTAAATTTAATTTCTATATTTTATTTTTTATAATTTCTTTCCATTTTTAACTTGTTTTTTTTTAATTTAATATTTTTATTTTGTTTTTATCTTTATTTTTTTATTTCTGTATATTTCGAAATTTTATCTTTAAATTTTTATTTTTTATTTTATTTTTTCTTAAATTTTAGATTTTTTTTAATGTTTGAATTAAAATTTTTTTTTTTTTTTTTATTTCTATATATTTTTAAATTTTAAGCTCTAAAATGTTGTTATTTTTAAAATTTATTTTTTTTCTCAAATTTTAGGTTTTTTTTAATGTTTGAATTTTAAAAACTAAAAAATGTTATTTCTATTCTTTAAAATGTCAAAAATATGACACAATTTTTTTTTTTTTATTCCAGCATCAACTGGTTTTGTTTTGAGGGTGTTTCTTCAATCCTTTTTTCAAGAAACAATTTTTTTTTTAGCATAATTTTATAAAATGTTGAAATTTGACCTTCAAAAAAAACCAAGTGCGTTCTAGAATACACTTTTTTTGTTTTTGGGGAGTTTTTTCATGTTTTTTTGAGTCTTTTTGGGTTAGAGTTCCCGTTTTGAGGTCAGGTTACCTATTTCATTAGTAACAGTGTTCTTAATGGCTTTAATTTTGTTAGGGTCTACCTTAACACCCTCATGAGATACAATATGACCCAAATATTCCACCTCTTGCACTCTAAAGAAACATTTGGATGTTTTCGCATATAATTGTTTCTCCTGCAATAGTTTGAGCACCTTGTCAACATGTTGAAAATGATCCTTCCAAGACCTGTTGCAGATTAGTATATCATCGAAAAATACTAGCACAAATTTTCTAAGGAAGGGTTTGAAAATGAAATTCATCAACCCTTGAAATGTAGAAGGTGCATTGGTAAGGCCAAAAGGAATGACCAGAAATTCATAATAACCCTCATGAGTTCGAAATGCTGTTTTCGGAATATCTTCAGTCTTCATTCTAATTTGATGATATCCTGAACAAAAATCCAACTTGGTAAAATAAATTGCTCCATGTAATTCATCCAGTAATTCATCAACCACAGGAATGGGAAATTTATCTTTAATGGTGAGCTTATTGAGCTCCCTATAATTCGGACACATGCACCATGATCCATCCTGCTTGTGTACCAATATTATAGGAGCAGAGAAAGAACTTTGACTAGGTTGAATTATACCAGCCTCTGACATTTCTGCAATCATACGTTCAATTTCGCTCTTTTGGACATAAGCATATCTATAAGGCTTGATGTTTGGAGGAACACTTCCTTGAATCAAATGAATGGCATGATCATGATCATGAATAGGTGGGAGTCCTTTGGGAGTTTGAAACACCTTGGCATGATTGTCCAAGACTTTTTGGAGATCTGAAGAAATAGTTGATTTTGATATTGGAACTTCTGGTGAGCATAATTGTGCACTTACGCCTCGTTGTTCCTTCTTTAGAAGCTTTGTCGTGACCTTAGAGCTTATTATATTTCCTGGCTTCCCTGCAATACCCCATAATTCGACTTCCTTTCCTTCTGAAAAAAAATTCAAGAAAAGTTCTTGAAAATTAAAAGCCATCGTCCCCAAATATTGTAACCATTGTACTCCTTGTACAACATCAGCACCTCCAATGGGAATGGAAAGCATTGGACTATTCAATACATATTCCACCATGGTTAGCTTGATATTATGGCATTTTCTAGAGCAATTTATAGTTCCTCCATTTGCACCCATCAATTGAAATTATGTGCTGGGTATAGGAAACAATTCAATTCCTTGGCTACCTTACAATGAATAAAATTATGGGTACTACCTGAATCAATCAACACTATTACCTTTTTCTTCTTGATATTTACTTCTGTCTTGAGATTTTGAGGAGTGGTAATTCCTGCCAATGCATTACACGATATGGTTGGACTCATTTCTTCCTCTTCTAGGGTTGGTTGGTGGTGTATATCCTCTTCTTTTGAAGATTTTTGTTCATTTTCTTCTTCCTCTTCACAATCTATGTAAAATAATTTCTTCTACGCACAATTATGACCTCTAGTATATTTTTTATCGCAACTATAGCAAAGACATTTTGGTCTTTCTTCTTCCAATTGTTGTGATGTCAACCTTTTAGGTTGTGCAAATCTAGGATTAGCAACACTTACCTCTTTATAGAAGTGAGTGATAGGCTTCCTTGTCGCCATGATTTTAAATTCAATTTTTTTGACCAACCTGAATGCCTTCTCCAATGAATCATGTTCCAAAACGCGTACTTCATGTTGGATATTATCCTTTAAAGCACCTATGAAGAGATCAATTTTGTGTTCCTATGAAATATCAATTATCCTTATATTCAATTTTTGGAAATCCTCAATGTGCTCCCCCAATTTACCCTTTTTTTTTAGATTTATCAATTGGCTAAATAAGTTGTTGCTCTTCGTATCCTCATAATATGCTATCATTTCCTCCGTAAAAATTGACCATGTGACAATTTTTTTACGGAAGCAAAGCTATCGATACCATACAAATGTATTTTGTTCTAAATGTAAAGTTGAAATGCGTACCTTTTGTCTGTTTTGCACATTATTGAGATCAAAATATTGCTCCATCTGTAGTATCCATGTTACAGGATCCTTTCCATTAAACTTCCTCATATCCATTTTTGGAATATGGTGGTTCTTCCCTCCATCATTAGAGTTTATGAAATCATGATTAACATTTATTTTGTTCTCATCATGAGTTTCCTCTACTATCTTTTCACCATTAGGAAACATTTCTTGTACCAACTTTGCCAAACCTTTGATTTCTACTTTTAGATCCTTCTTCATGTTTTCCATGTTGTCTTTCATTTTTTCATCGATCTTAGCTTCCATGTCATCCATCTTAGCTTCCATTCCCACCTCCATGCCATCCATCTTAGCTTCTAAACCATTCATCTTAACTTCCACGCCTTTCTTCAAACCATACATCTTAGTTTCCACACATTTCTTCAAAACTTCCATTTCATTTTTTGTTGTTCTTTGCGAGAGAGAAATTTGTTGCACTTGCTGTTGTAATTTTGATATGTCATGTTGCCATTCTTCGTCTTCGTGAGTAATAGTATAGCCTTCTAAAGGTTTAATGGGTGTCGAATTATTTTTAGGGGCCATTTTAGAATCCAATACTGATATCTATTCTACAATATGCCCTTGGAATCAATTGAACTTGATTCTTCAAACAAGACTTATGCAATTTGGAAAAAAATACACACCTTTTACTTTTTTTTGACGAGCTCGATATTGAAATTGAATTATCTCTATAATTTTGGTTCCTCAATATCTTCAATTCATCCCTGTTTAGCCCTCTAAAGCTTCTTTCTAATGCCACAGGTCTAATCTAATTTGGATTCTTCAAGACAAAGCTATGTCCAATCTCCCACAATGACCCAATTTTGGACTGGTTCAGTAGAGAAAACTTGTACGACTTGCCACGTGTCACAATTTTCTCTTTTGGCTCTGAAATTGATAGATTGAAAACTAAGGTCTGTGTACTTGTGGCCACTTTTTACATCATTCCAATCTGATGCTCATAGAGAGAGCTATTAAGATTTTCCCATGATCACCTCTTTGATATGAAATTCAGAAGCTTGAAAAGGACCTAACTTCCATAGATCATATCTCCAAAAATATTGTGAACCAATATCTGATATTTTGTGACACTTTTCCTCAGGATTTTAGCTTCACACTCTAAAAATTTCAGGTTATGAACCTTCTTATAAAAAAATTTATTATGAAAAGACCATGATGACATGTTTAGGTTAAATTCAGGAGCCTGCAAAATGACCTAAGTTGCACAGATCATATCTCCGAATATGTTATGAACCAAGCTCTGAAATTTTGTGACGACGTTCCTTAGAATTTTTTCTTTGCACTCTAAAAATTTTAGATTTAGAGCCTTCATAGAAAAAATTTATAGAGAAAATTCCACGATGACTTGTTTGGAGTAGCAAAACCCTAGAATCTCAAAGCTCTAATACCTAATGTTGTGAAACAAGCTCCAAAAATAGAAGAAAAGAGGTATCAACACCTTAGAAATAAGCCACTTCTAGGGGGAAACCTCCAATAAATTACATGAATGAAAAATTCTTGGATGATACAAATTACAAAACCTCCTTTCTATATATAGGAGTCCATGGGGCCACATTGTAATCCTAGTGGGGCCACAATGTAATCCTAGCTGACCTAACAATAATAATTTAAGGGCACAATAATAACAATATGGGGGTTACATAGGTACAATAATAACAATAAGGGGGTTACAATAACAACAATAAGGGACTATTATAGTAATATAGGGACCTAACTTGTCCAACAATTGATCTAACCAAGGCCATGGGAGATCTGTTTTTAAAGGGAAAAGAAATTGAAAAATTGAAAGCACAACTTCACACCCTCTATAAACATAAAATTAAGATTGATAATGCATGTGTGGTAGAAATCCAAAAGAGTGACAAATTGACTCAAATAATAGATACTTTGGAAAATGAATCTGTTATGGCTCAAACAATTTCACAAGAAAAAGAGAACATCTGGATAGAAATAAATGAATCCATAATTGAAGTATGGCCCTCAGTCGAAATTATTTTTGAGAAATAAGAACTAGTGAAGAGGTCAAAGAAGGTCATAGAATAAATAAAGAAGGATTTAGTACAGAAACCAGGAGAAGCTACTTCCTTAATAAGATAAATTCAAAGGAAATAGAAGAACTCGAGCAAAAAGAGATTGAAGATAGAACATAAACCATTCTTCAAGTAAGAAGAGTACATCCTAAAATAAATTTACTGTTACAAAATTTAGATAAAAAATGTCACAATATGGAGGCCAACATTCAAAAATTCCATAGAAAGTTCAATATATTGCATTAGAAGGGACTGCCAGGATGATAGGGGATTGGAGACAGATTAATTCAGCTGGAAAGTTATGAACAAAAATTATTTTCCATAGAGAAATATAAGTCTAAATTTTCCACCATAAAATGAATTATTACAGGGAAAACTTTCATGGAAGGATTAAGTTTTGACTTAATGATCAAGCATGAAATAAAATATTTTGTTATAATCAAGCCCACTTCCCAAAAATATACCGAAGTAGATGAAAAATATAGAAAGTTAATCAAATATTATACTCCTAATGAAGAAATATGGAATAAAGTATGTCAGATTCTTGATTAAAACAGACATTGATCTTGAGTAGCAAAGCAACAACCTTTTCAGTTCGAGTCATTACCATAATTCTTGAAATCAGTGGTAGATATTTTGAGCAGTTCAATTTTCCTATATTTTTGAGCTATTTATGTAAACAGTTTTGAGGTATTTTGCAAATAAATCTTGATATTTGAATCAATATATTTTTTAGGAAAATTCTATAAATATTTCCTAAAGCAAAGTACAAAGGGTTGAACCCTTGGCATAAGCTACTAATAAAACTTGTATTCATCTAAAGTTTCTCTGATATAAATAAAAGGATTCTGGATTTGCCTCAAAACAACTTGTGTTCTTGTGAATTCTTCATTGTTATTTCATTTCATACTGTAAAATTTCTACAAACATTTAATTTTGATTGAAGAAATTTGGGTAAGATAAGGTTGAGCGTCAACCTGTCTGAAATCCCCTGTTAAGTTATAATATATTAAAGATATTAATTTATTGGATGGTTTGTCAAAGATAACTCTTGTACATTATTAAATTTTCACTGCTTCATCAAGTTGAATATATCTTTGTTGGGATGTAAAAATATTTTTCATGCATCTTTTCCATATGGTTAATTAAATGCATGGTCTGAATATTCAGTAAACTATAAACTCTTTGATTTCTGACCTGACACATCTATTTTAAATCAATCTTTTTTTAAGTGGTAAAGTAACAACCATGATATTATATCACAATTAATTAATATTCAACACCTATTGAAATTGTCTTAGAACATTGGTCATCAAAATATTTAAAAACAAAAAAAACATTTTAGATGCTTTGGCATAATTCCTTAACCTAGAATTAACTACGAAGGTACAACACAATCCATCTTTCTCCCATGAATGTTAATGATGGAAATCACTTATTTTGTATGTGGGAAGTGGTGGGATATTCCATATTTTCCTCTTGTAAATGAGATGTATCATTCTCAATTTCATTATTCACTCTTTTATTCAACAAAAAAATATTTAGTGAAGAAGGCGTCTCTCTTTATTTGGATGAGATTTTATTTTCACTTATTAATTCTAGCACATTTGACCCCATCTTATGTTGGTGTGAAATGTGGGAAAAATCATTTAGACTTCCCAAATATCACTAGTCATGACATGTCTAATAATATTGTATTTTCTATTTGACTTTTCCTCTCCATTATGTTTTATGGTACTAGGCCTAGTCTGTATGAATCCTCCAAAAATTATGGGAACTCATCTAAAGAAATTGAGAATTGAGGTTGCATTAGTGGCCATGTCCACTTATTTTTACGAAATAAAGATGAAGTAGGAAAATAGGAAATTATAAATTACTTCAAACATGATCATCTAGTAAATCCTTTTCCATCACAATAAATCATTGGCCATGCTGGAAGCTTCCCATGGAGCCACATCTCGAGAATTTAAAGTGTCGCTTGTCACAAATCCTACAACTTCTTTTACTTTTCAACCACTTTTCTCCATGTGGCTTTAACTTCAACTAACTCCTCTAGTCATCACTAAAGCACAACACCAGTATAAAGGCTTGAAAAACATAATGGAGGTTGTAAGGATGCCCCTCAACTAACAAAAACTATTCAAAATACTTCTTAATTATATATCTTACAATATGAATTCTACTATTTTTCTAGACTATATAAGAATAATATTTTCCAAACTCTTTTATGAATCAAACTCTTTTATTACATTTTGTATCATTTTTTTAAGCTATTGGCTTTCGATAGCAATGGTAAATGTTTATGTACACCATTTTAAAGGAAACATTTTTTATATACTAATTTACTAGGTGCTTTAGATACAATTTTGTTGATTCATATACTTTATTGAAGTATTTATTACTTATACTTCATATTTCATTATGATCATAATATCATATATTTATATAAACAACCTATATTCATTTTAAATCCCTATCTAACAATGTTAAGAGGGATCAAATCTCTTTTCACTCTAAAAGTATATTGCATCTAAAGAGATTTGATTGCTCTCAACTTTTGGTAGATCTAGAGTTAACATGGATATAGGCTAGTCTAATTTCTCCCTTTAAATAGGTTATTTTCTACATGAATACCATGCGTCAATGCCAATTCTCATAAACTGCTAAAAAACCACTAGTAACTTAACCAAGTCAAGTTTACCTTAACTAGCCAACAAAAAATTAATAATTTTTACTATTTTATTTTAATGTTATTTTTAATTTAAAGTTATTTTGATTTTAATGGGTTAGTTTTATTTTATTTTTATTTTAAAGTTGTTTTGATTTTAACATATTATTTTGACCAAGCATTAGAGGAAATTACATCTCTATTTATGATTTTAATTGTTTTTTTTAAATAAAATTAAATAGTATATTTCATATTTCATTATGAGTACAATATCACATATATGTACAATAAATTTAGAATTAAGATAAATTAATTTTAATAAGATAATATAATTCATTAACTACGCAATAATACTTAAATTAGAGGTTAAATACAACCATCTAACACTCAATTTAGAGTAATAAATATCACACAAATGTAGGAGTTAGTATCTCTAGAATAATGTCTTTACCCTTTTTCTAATAAAAATCAATTAGATCTCTAATAATTTCGAAATATTATAAATCCAATCATGGGTCAAACTCTCTCCTAACCCAACTTAGAACTTGATAGGTTATGGCATGTATTTGTTACTACAACCCATATTTGACAAGGATATATTAAAATGACATGCCAATTATGACATGCTATAAAATATGATGTGCTATAAAATATTGATTTTGTCAAGTTGAAACTTAAATCCAATCCATGTGATACCATCATCAATCATATGAAGGATAACAAATATAATTTTAAGTATTAACCTTATACATTGTAACTTATGCAAATCGCAGCATCCCATATTGTTTTAACTATTCACTTTATACCTTGCAAGTTGTGCACATCACAATATCGAGTGTGTCCACGTTATCTCTGTTTGATATGTTATTAATTAAATATAATTTTGGATAACTATTTCGATGTGGTTGGTATGGTCTTAATTAATCCATTATTTCAATCCTCAAAACGCCATACCATAATACCCTATCATCCTGTTAAATTCACATAAAATTTTTGGTTTCTAGTCTATCTTCAATGTTTGAATTGTTTACTTCATAGTATACTCCAACCATACCCAAAAATAGAGGGCTTGAACACTAAACCAAATCCCTCAGGTGAGGGATAGGAGAAGAAATAAATAAAAGGGTCAAACCATGTTTAAGAGTATGGTATTTGTATTTGTAGATGTCCATTGTTTGTGACCATTTTATCTCTTCCCACTCGCTATCGAAAAGTAGTGATTTCCTGCTAAGAAGGTAGATAAATGTGCTTCCCAAGGGGACCCTCCACAAATTTTTGATAAATTAGATTCAAGTTAAGAAACTATTGAAGGTGCAAAGAATGCATCTTTACTCTCGAGTTAACACCGGACTATTAGTGAGATACTAGACAACCCCTCTGGGTGTGTTTTTGGAGCGGTTCAGATGGTTTACTCTACAACTTGCTCCAACCTTGATGGAAGGTTTTGTTTCTTCTAAAAAGTAAGCATAAATTGGAAAAACCATGATATTTAAAGTTAAGATGGCATCCTCGATGACATTTTTGTTTGAATCACGATAGGAAAATGAATTCAATTCATAGTAAGAATGGCGTACATATCAATACAATGTTGAAACAATTGGATTTACTTTCTAGGTTTTCTTAGACTCCAGTGACTAAGTACATGATGCACCATAACCCTAATGGATTAGGAGTCCAAAATTCTCCCCCCATAATCCGAACTGGTGTATATGAGAATCCAAGAAGAGAGATAAAATGGAAAAATGAATAACAACCAATAACTAAATGTTTTCTTTGAAATGGCAGTTTCAGAAAAAAGCCACAAATTAAAAGTTCAGAGAAATTGAGGTCATAATCGGTGGAGGTTTAAGTTGCACCTCCAACCTTAGAACTAATTCTTGAATCAGTTCCTAGAACAATTCCAAATCTTGCTAGAAGCCAAAGTCTACTACTAGTGGAATGCCCCCTTAAAACAGTTTGAAGATGACCACAAACTATAGTAGAAACCAAAATATTTTTCAAGTGGAGGTTTAAGGTAGGCACTGACCAAAACGAAAGCCCATGGAGCATGAATCTATCTCCAACGAAAACCATAACTATGGCTATGGATTTTCTGGATCTAAGCTCTGGCAGTTGGCTTAGGTTCAGGTTATCACTTAAGCTTGATGATAAAACTTCGAATGATGAATTATAGAAGCTGGTAATTGACCATCAATTCCCTCCATGTTAGATATAATGTGAGAAGATGAAGAAACCATTATTGCAAGAATAGCCAATACTTGAGAATAAATTATGTGGTATGACTGGTATATCTTCTGTAATATTCCCATTTAGCGATAACTAATTGGAAATCTTAATTTTGATCAATTTTTCCCACTATAGTTAAATTATAATAAAAGTGAGTGGAGGGGGGACATAACTCACTCTAAACATAAATTTCACTCCCTAGTAGACACAACGTTGTAACTTAAGTGGGCCAAGGGGGGAAAGAGACCATGTAGAGAGGGGATCCACTAGAGCACGTGGAGGGAGCATGCAGGTTGAGTTGGCAGTGTGGGGCCAAGAGAGGCTACGTTGGAGATGATGGGCCTAGGGTTTGAGAGAGAGTCCAACGTTATAAAAGGAGGAGAGCCTCCTCATTTTGGTCATTCGATGTTTATGATATTGAGCTGGTCACTTCGAATTCTTCAGCACATTGGTTGTTTAGCTAGTCTATAGCATTGTTTAGTGCACCAAGTGTCTCCATTCAGAGATCTCACCCTCAGCCCTGGGGGACTTTGAGTGCCTGCTTGGGTGAGGTAGTCCCATTAGTATTTTTGTAGGAGGATCGAGTTGAGGCTTGGTGGTGGAGCTTGGCATCTAGTGACTATGGTGTCTTGAGAGGGAGGACACAATCCATTTCTTGGGAGCTCCGGATTGTGTTTCCTTTGGAGGTTTCGGGCTTTGAGATTGAGCAAGGGGCCATCCCTTGTATATTGGAGGATTTTGGCAGAGTTTGAGGTAGAATTTTGGTGGATTCCCTTCAGTGTCAGCGTAGAGCCTTGGAGGATAGCGTAGATCCTCAAGGGGGTGATTTTCGGAGGTTCTCCATTGCCAAAGCACTCTCTGGGCTTTTTTGGGTTTGGTGAGTAGAGGCTGATTCCAGAGGTTCAACTTATTCTGAGTAGGGGATCAGCCCAAAATACTCATTTTTTTCCAGCAGTAGTAGCTAAATGGCAGTTTCCCAGTAGCTTGGATGTAGATCAGAAGAGCAGCCATTCCATCAGCATCCTGAGAGTATTTCTTCACTTGCCTGGTGCAAGTCTAGGTGCCATCACTTTGATCACCTATTGTACTCACTTATATTTCTTAGTATAATAAAATGGCTTAGCAGTCTCTTTGCATTTCTTGAGTATCTATTACATGTTAGATATATGCTATTGTATGCTTACATTACTATTATTTTTCTCTATGAGTATTCCAATTACTATACCACTTGGTGTGTTTTCCCCATACTCTTAGACAGAGTCTGGAAAGGGCCAGGTAGCCTCCAGATCTCACCCTCTTTTCAGAGGTGAAATATTTGGTAAAAGCCCTCCCAGACCATCTTTGGTTGGAATTTTCTTGTGTTTGAGGGATATCCCTGAAAAGGGATATTACAGTGGTATCAGAGCATAGATCTAGCTCAGCCTGTGGAGCTAGTTGTCTATGACACTGGGGGAGAAAACCTACATCTGCTACAGAGGTAGGAAGTATAGAGATATTGAGCGTAGGTTAGAGAACACCTACGAAGAGGTTGACTGCGTTTGGGTGGTGGACGTAGAACAGGAGGTGCCTGTGGTGGACACAGAACAAGAGGAGATTGTGGTGGACACAGAACAGGAGGAGCCTATGGTAGACGTAGAACAGGAAGAGCCAATGGTAGATAATATTGATGCAAAATAGTTTGGGGAATCACTCCTCAAATCAGTGCAGGATCTGGCGAGGCAGATTGAGGTGATGGGTCAAAGATTCACTGCTGTGGAGGCTAGACAGCGTGAAACCCCAAGGGGTTTCCATGTTGGTGAGGGGTCAGGCACATCCCATCATTTGCAGGAGCGATATGCCACTCTGCACCAGGCATCACATGCACCCACACATTCCACTATGTCCAGTTTTTTGGGTGCAGACACAGGGGCAGGAGCATAGCAAGAGCCAGAGCCTGGCCACATGGGTGACTATTTTTCTGAGTATCAGGCATATGGGTAGGAGTTCAAGGATGCCCTTTCATTCAGATATTTTGTGCAACTCTAGTGGGATATCAAACCCCGCGACCATCACAGAGGGCACCAGCATTATCATTATGGGGACACCCAACGTACAGCGAGTCAATTCCATTTGCCTACATTTGATGGTTCATCAAACAGTTCGGAAAAGTCTTGGGTGGAGAAGCTGGACATATATTTCCAGCTCAACCAGATGGCAGAGACGGAGGCCATCAAGGTGGCTACGCTGCATTTGGATGGTGAGGCCCAGGATTGGTGTTTCCATGGGATGGTGACACTCGGGCATTCGACAGTGACTACATATGCCGATTTCACCCGGATACTGATAGAGAGATTTAACTGGAGCGATCCGGAGGAGCACTTTGTTGAGCTAACGAGGCTCAAACAGACCGGGAGCTCAGAGACATATATTGCATATTTCTTGAGGCTTTTAGTGATGATGCCTGATCGTTCCATGACATGGATTATATATATGTTCATTGAGGGGTTAGCAGAGCCACTTCAAGGTTTGGTTAGATCCACCAGACCAGCCACATTCCAGGACGTAGTTGGTAGGACCCGAGATTTGCAAGATGCTTTACCCAGGACTAAGAAACCTTACCCTCAGAGATAGGCTTTCTTGCCAAAGGAGAAGGATGTGAGGATTCTGCCTCCTAAGGGGAATCCAAGTAGGGGACAACTAGATGATGATTCCAGGAGAGATTTTAAGAAGAAGAGGTTGTGTTTTACCTGTCAGGAGCCGTAGGCACCGTCACACAGATGTGCTACTGGCAAGGCACATTTAATCAAGGTATTCTCCAATAGTAGCAGGAATGAGTATGAGGATGGGGAGGCAGGAGATAGTCAGACAGCACAGGACCATTTTCCACCTCCACCTCCAGGAGCAGGAGGTGCAGCTTTTGCACCCACAGGGGGGACCCTTGTATCATTTTGAAGAGTACCTAAGTATTTGATACTGCGTGCCTGAGGGAGAATATGTGGGCAGAAATTTTTAGTTCTAGTAGACAGTGTGTCAACCCACAACTTCATCGATGCATAGATGGTTGAGCGGAGAGGCATACCGACAAAGAGCTTCGATGGATTTTCAGTGTTGGTCCCAGGAGATCAGATGATGCAGTGTGCCTGATATGTTCTAGAGATAGCTGTGATGATGGGTAGCTACACAGTGATCGACCACTTTTTTTTGGTCAGCATACCAGATACCAATGTGGTATTGGGTGTACAGTGCTTTATTACTCTAGGGAAGGTCACCACGGATTGGGAGGCCTTGGAGATGGAGTGGGATGATAAGAAGACTAAGAAGCATGAGAAGATACGTGTGATGCACACTTACCCACCCCAGACTGTTTCAGCTCACCGGATGGAGGCAGACTTCTGGAAGGGAGACATAGAGTGGGCAGTAGAGTTGCATGCATCAGAGGCAAGGACTATCGGGTAGACAGTTCATCTTGATATAAAGGCCATCCTTGACATATATGAGATAGTGTTTGGGGAGATACCACCAGGACAGCCACCAGATCAGGGGTTTGACCACACTATTGAGCTAAAGTAGGGCATCCAGGCCATTATTACCACACCCTATAGGCACCCCAAGGCCTATTGGGATGAGAGTGAGTAGGCCATCCAGGATTTGCTAGCTCTTGGACATATTTTGCCTAGCACCAATCCTTTTACTTCTTCGGTGGTGTTGGTGAAGAAGAATGACGACACATTGAGAATGTGCATTGATTACAGGGCCCTGAATAAGAATACCATGAAGAACAGGTACCCCATACCATGGATTGATGAGTTGATGGATGAGTTGAGAGGAGCACAGTTCTTCTCAAAGATCGATTTGAGATACGGGTACCACCAGATTTGCGTGAGGGAATAGGACATTCCCAAGGCCACTTTCAGATGCCTTTATGCCCACTTTGAGTTCTTGGTTATTCCTTTCGGGCTAACCAATGCCCCAGCTACTTTCTAGTCATGCATGAACCATATCTTCCGCAGTCATCTAAGGAAGCTTTTGTTGGTATTTTTCAATGATATACTGATATACAACAGGAATTGTGAGGAGCATCTCCAGCACACAGAGGCAGTACTGCATATCTTGGAGGAGAAACAGTTCTATGCTAAGCTCTCCAAGTGTGAGTTTGGGTTGATGGAGATGTTGCATTTGGGACACATCATAGGAGTGGACAAAGTGAGGGTCCATGAGGAGAAGATCAGGGCCATCAGAGATTGCCCAGAGCTAAGAAACGTGACGGAACTTCGACGATTTGTTGGTATCTGCACTTATTACAGGAAGTTCGTCAAGATTTTATCTTAGCTTGCTACACCCCTTACATATTTGACGAAGAAGGGGGAATTTAGTTGGTTAGATATAGCACAGTGGGCCTTTGATAGGCTCAAGGAGGTTATGAGCAGCTGCCCAGTACTTACATTTCTAGATTTCACGCAACTGTTTCTCCTAGAGTGTAATGCATCAGGAGAGGGGATCGGTGCAGTGTTGATGTAGGGAGGCCACCCTGTAGCCTATGAGAGCCTGAAGCTCCTTCCTCATGAGCAGTTGTATCCTATATATGACAAGGAGATGCTTTCCATTATGCATGCATTAGCCAAATTATGGTAGTACCTAGTGGGTAACAGGTTCAGGGTGAGGACTGATCATAATAGCCTCAGGTTATTTTTGGAGCAGAGGCAGCTACAGGAGAGGCAGCAGAAGTGGATCAGCAAGATCTAGGCTTATGACTTTGACATTGAGTATGTCAAGGGAATAAAAATGTGGTAGCCGATGCACTTTCACGTAGACCAGCGACATTGTCTCTGATGAGTTTGGATACAGATTGGAGGGCTTGAATTTTGGTGGAGTACTCCAAGGACAGGTTTTCTTGTGAGGTTCTCGATGGTCAGGTGGTGGATGATAGATAGAAGGTGATAGATGAGATAATATACTACAGAGATAGGATCTTCTTAACTGAGGGCTCTCAGCTGAAGAAGAAGATACTTCAGGCATCACATGATTCCCCATTGTCTGGCCATCAGGGGTTTACCAAAACCTACAGGGCCATCAGAGAGAGAGTCTCATGGAAGGGCCTCAAGGAGGACGTGCTCCAGCATATCAGGGAGTCTGAGGTTTGCCAGAGAAACAAGGGAGAGATGAGCCATCCAACAGGTTTGTTACAGCCTCTTGTTATTCTGGATGGGAAATGGGAGAGCATTTCGATGGACTTCATCACAGGGTTGCCTACGGTTCAGGTCAAGGACTGTATCTTTATCATCGTTGATTGGCTGACGAAGTATGCACAATTTTTTTCCATATCCGCACACTATACAGTAGCACAGGTGGTAGAGCTGTTCTTTAGAGAGAACTTCAGGTTACATGGTCTTCGCAAGACCATCATCAGTGATAGGGACAACTGCTTTATGGGTTGATTCTGGCAGGAGCTTTTTCGGCTGGTGGGGATAGAGTTGACACCGAGCACAAGCTACCACCCACAGATAGAAGGGAAAAAAAGATAGTTAACAAGTGGTTGGAGGGCTAATTGCGTAACTATGTTAGTGAGTAGCAGAGAGCGTGGTTGAAGTGGCTGCATCTGGGGGAGTGCTGCTACAACAACACACATCACATATCCATCGGTATGTCTCCTTTCTATGCCTTAAATGGATATCATTCTTTATCTTTTGTTGATGTGATGTTTGGTGCTAGCAAGGCTTCGAGAGCCAAAGATTGGATCTAAGAGAGCTAGGACATTCTCCGAGCTCTCAAGGATAACATGGATACAACGTAGAATTAGGAGAAGTTGTATGCTGACAAGGGTCGGGTGGAGAGATAGTTTGAGGTAGGAGACTTGGTTTACCTAGGTTTGCAGCCATACCAACAGTCGTCACTGAAGCAGAAGGGAACTGAGAAGCTCAAGCCATGTTTCTATGGACCATACAGGGTGATATGTAGGGTTGGACAGGTTGCTTATGAGTTAGAGCTGCCCCAAGGCAGCAAGAGTCATAACATTTTTCATGTATCATGCCTGAAGAAGGCATTGGGGTAGCAGGCAACAGTGATAGGTGAGCTACCACCTAGGGATGATGAGGGGCATTTGGTGTTGTAGCCAGAGGCCATTATTGATACCAGGGAGAGGCAGTTGTGGAACAAAAAAATCTGGGAATTTTTAGTGAGGTGGAAGAATTTTCTGGATGAGGATGCCATTTGGGAGAGTGAGAAAATCTTGTAGCATCCATCACTACAGTTGCTTGGGTTCAAGAAAAATTTTTCCAGGGGAGACTGCAATATTCATAATTAGCGATAATTAATTGGAAATATTAATTTTGATCAATTTTTCCTACTATAGTTAAATTATAAATAAAAGTGAGTGGAGGGGGGACATAACTCACTCTAAACATAAATTTCACTCCCTAGTAGACACAACGTTGTAACTTAAGTGGGCCAAGGTGGGCAAGAGACCACGTAGAGAGGGGACCCACTAGAGCACGTGGAGGGAGCACACAGGTTGAGTTGGCAATGTGGGGCCAAGAGAGGCTACGTTGGAGATGATGGGCCTAGGGTTTGAGAGAGAGGCCAACATTATAAAAGGAGGAGAGCCTCCTCATTTTTGTCATTCGATGTTAATGATATTGAGCTAGTCACTTCAACTTCTTGAGCACGCTGGTCATTTAGCTAGTCTACAACACTGTTTAGTGCACCAAGTGTCTTCGTTTGGAGATCTCACCCTCAACCTTGAGGGACTTCGACTGCCTGCTCGGGTGAGGTAGTTCCATCAGTATTTTTGCAGGAGGATCGAGTTTAGGCTTGGTGGTGGAGCTTGGAGTCTAGTGACTGCGCTGTCTTGAGAGGGAGGATGCAGTCCATTTCTTGGGAGCTCCGGATTGGGTTTCTTTTGGAGGATTCGGGCTTTCAGATTGAGTAAGGGGCTAGCCCTTTCCAATTGGAGGATTTTGGTAGAGTTTGAGGTAACATTTTGGTGGATTCCCTTCAGTGTCAGCGTAGAGCCTTGGAGGATAGCGTATATCCTCAAGGGGGTGATTTTCGAAGGTTTTCCATTCCTGAAACGCTCTCTGGGCTTTTCTGGGTTCAGTGTGTAGAGGTTGATTCTAGAGTTTCAGCTTATTCTAAGTAGGGGAGAAGCCCTAAATACTCATTTTGTTCCAGCATTAGCAGCTACACGTCAGTTTTCCAGCAACTTAGAAATGCAAATCAAAAGAGTAGCCATTTCATCATCATTCTAAGAGTATTTCTTCACTTGCCTGGTGCAAGTCTAGGTGCCTTCACTCTGATCACCTATTGTACTCACGTATATTTCTCAGTATAATAAAGTGGCTTAGAATTCTCTCTACATTTCTTAAGTATCTGTTACATGTTCGATATATGCTATTGTATGCTTACATTACAGTTATTTTTCTCTACGAGCATTTCAGTTACTGTACCACTTGGTGTGTTTTCCCCATACTCTTAGATAGAGTCTGGAAAGGGCCAGGTAGCCTCCAGATCTCACCCTCTCTTCAGAGGTGAAATATCTGGTAAAAGCCCTCCCATTCCATCTCTGGTTGGAGTTTTCTTGTGTTTGAGGGATATCCCTGAAAAGGGATATTACATCTTCTTGGCTATTAAAGACCATTTCCAAGAACTGATCCATCCTAGGTGAATCTTTTTTCTTGCAAGAGTTTTGTTTCTAGAAAATTTGTCTAAATGATGTGTGTGCTTACCACATTTCTCACAAGGTTAAAGATCAAAACAATAATATTTCATATGGCCAACTTGATCAAAATGTTGACATTTAATAATATATGGCTACTATGAAACAAGATTAAGTGAAGGTGGATAACCCTAAAGGAATCCAAAACTACAAAACTAGATGGGCTTGGAATATTCCAATATATGAAAGGACACATCCTTGTCATATCTTAGACTAGTTCTATTCTTGTTGTTCACAACTTCTTCCCATTGTCTGATGAAGGTATTGCGAAATGCATGTTGAACCTTCACATATTTATTCAAATTCACTCATGAAATGGCTCCATTATTCTGATCAATCTCCTACCGTTCATGGAATTCAAGCTCAAACAAGGATTTGTTATAAATAATAACTGCTTCAAAATTAAAACTCTTTTTTGTAGTTCATCTCGTTATGTAATATCCTGTTTCAAGGATATCTTTAGAACACGGAAAACTCCAACCAGAGATAGACTGGGAGGGCATTTACCAGATATATCGCCTCTAAAAAGAGGACGAGATCCGGAGGCTACCTGGCCCTTTCCATACTCTGTCTAAGAGTGAAAGATATATGCACCAAGTGGTATAGAACTAGAATGCTCAAAAATAACAATAGACATATAATAGAAATAGAATACAGCAACTACGGCAAGAACGACATCTGAGAAATGTAATGAAGTAAAGGAGGCGATCTTGCGCAAGGCAAGTGAGAAAACACTCTTAGAAAAGACAGGTAATGGCTGCTATATGAAATGTGTCCCAACTACTGGAAAAATTCCATGTAGCTGCTACTGCTAGAATCGACTGAATATTAGGGGCTGATCCCCTTGCCGGAATGAGATGAAAATCCTCAAATCTCCTCTCCTCGACAACCCCAACAAGATCTACAAACCATTCCAAGAATGGCCAACCCCTGAAACCACTAGAAACTACCTCCCCAGTGAATTACACTGGCCTTCAAGGTATAGCGAAGTGGCTAGATAGAAACAGCCAAAATACTGCCACAAACTCCGCCAAAATCCTCCGATGGGCAAAGGTTGGCCCTCTGCTCGAAATCCTGGTGAAATCACCTATAGAAACCCTAATCCGAAGCTCCTCCACGATGGACTACTTCCTCTCTCCCAGTGACTGCGCAGTCTATATAAGCTCCAGCTCTGCAACAAACCTAAACAATGAAATGACTCACAAAATACTAAAGAACAAACCTTGCCCGAGCAGGCACTTGAAGTCCCCCAGGGCTAAGGGTGAGATCTCCGCATGGAGACACTCGATGCACTAAATAGTGCTACAGACAGGCTAAAAAACCAATGTGCTAAAAAAGACCAAAGTCTCACTCCGAAATCAACAACTCAAGAATGATCCAAATGAGGAGGCTCCTCCATATTTTATAGCATTGCTTTCCCTCCAAAACTCGTCGTAGCCTCTCTCTCCTCCACATCCTCATCCTTATCTGTGTAGAAGCTTCTAGAGTGCACGTAGGCTCCCCTCCTTGACGTGGTGTGTGGTCCCCTTGACCCCCCTTGAGTCACAACGTTGTGCTACTAGGCAGATGTTTTATTCTACTAAAGTGATTTAGAACCTCTTTTCTCAGTTTTTATTTATTTACAAACCATAAATGGAAAAACTATACAAAGTCAAATATTCCAATTAGTTGTCACTAATTAGGAATATGACTGTCCCCCCCGGAAAAATGTTGCTTGCCCTCAAGAAACTAAAATGGTGGATGCTCCAGAATCTTTTCGCTCTCCCAAGTGGCATCTTCATCCGGAAAATTCTTCCACCGCACCAAGAATTCTCGGACCATCCTACTCTGTAAACGCCTCTCCCTAGTATCAATAATGGCCTCCGGCTACAACACTAAGTGCCCCTCATCATCTGTTGGTGGTAGCTCCTCTGTCACTATCACCCGCTATCCCAGCGCCTTCTTCAGGCATGGTACATGGAAAATGTTGTGGATCGTGCTGCCTTGGGGCAGCTCCAACTCATATGAAACCTGCCCAATCCTACGTA
Organism: Pinus albicaulis; assembly: GCA_034641835.2. Taxonomy (NCBI): domain Eukaryota; kingdom Viridiplantae; phylum Streptophyta; class Pinopsida; order Pinales; family Pinaceae; genus Pinus; species Pinus albicaulis. The sequence goes on from CM076570.1 coordinate 1,020,024,234, forward strand.
TCACCCTGTATGGCCAGTAGAAACAAGGCTTGAGCTTCTCGGCTCCCTTTTTCTTCAGCGATGAATATCGGTATGGCTGTAAGCGTAGGTAGACCAAGTTCCCTACTTCAAACTGTCGCTCCACCCGACCTCTGTCGGCATACAGCTTCTGCTGGTTCTGTGTTGTAGCCATGTTGTCCTTGAGAGTTCGGAGGATATCCTAACTCTCTTGGATCCACATCTTGGCTCTAGGAGCCTTACTCGCACCGAACATCACATCAACAAATGATAAAGGATGGCACACATACAAAGCATAAAATGGTGACATACCAATAGACATGTGATGTGTCAAGTTGTAGCAGTACTCCCCTAAATGCAACCATCTCAACCATGCTCGCTACTGCCCACTAACATAGTTACGCAAGTAGCCCTCTAGCCACTTGTTAACTATCTTCGTCTGTCCACCCATCTATGGGTGGTAACTGGTACTCAGTGTCAACTCTGTCCCCACTAACCGGAAAAGCTCCTACCAAAATCCGCCCATGAAGTGGTTGTCCCTGTCACTGATGATGGTCTTAGGAAGACCATGCAACCTGAAAACCTATTGGAAGAATAGCTCGGCCACCTATGCTGCTATATAGTGCACAGATATGGAAAAAAAGTGCACATACTTTATCAATCGATCAACGAAGAAAAAGATACAATCCTTGCCCTACACCATGGGCAACCCTCTGATGAAGTCCATTGATATGCTCTCCCATTTCCCCTCCGGAATGGGAAGAGGCTGCAACAGTCCTGCGGGATAGCTCATCTCCCCCTTGTTACTCTAACAAACATCGCACTTCGTGATGTTTTGGAGTATGTCCTCCTTGAGGCCCTTCCATGAGAACCTCTCCCTAATGGCCCTGTAGGTTTTGGTAAACCCCTGATGGCCTGCCAACGGAGAATCATGTGATGCATGGAGTATCTTCTTCTTAAGTTGAGATTCCTCAGTCAAGAATATCTTGTCCCTGTAATAGATGATCTCATCGACCACCCTGTACCGGTCATTCGCCACCTATCCATCCAGCACCTCACATGAAAATCTGTCCTTGGAGTACTCAACTAAGAGTCGAGCCCTCCAATCTACATCCAAGCTCATAAGAGATAACGTGGATGGTCTACATGAAAGGACATCTGCTACCATATTATTCTTACCCTTGGCATACTCAATGTCAAAGTCATATGATTGGATCTTACTAATCCACTTCTGCTGCCTCTCCTATAGCTGCTTCTGCTCCAAAAAGAACCTAACGCTGTTGTGGTCAGTCCTCACCCTGAATCTATTTCCTACCAGATAATGCCAGAATTTGGCCAATACATGCATGATGGCCAACATCTCCTTGTCATATATGGGATACAACCTCTCATGCGGAAGGAGCTTCCAGCTCTTAAAAGCGATAGGGTGTCCCCCCTGCATCAACACTGCGCCGATCCCCTCTCCCAACGCATCACACTCCAAGACAAATGGTTGCGTAAAATCCAACAACACAAGCACTCGAAATCTACTCGTCACCTCCTTGAGCCTATCAAAGGCTTGCTGTGCTATATCTATCCAAACGAATGCCCCTTTCTTCGTCAAATATGTAAGGGGTGCAGCAAGTTGTGAGAACCCTTTGACGAACTTTTTGTAATAGGCACATATCCCAATGAATCCTAGAAGTTCCATCACATTATTTGGCTCCAGCCAATCTCTGATGGCTATAATCTTCTCCTCGTGGACCCTCACTCTATCCACTCCAATGATGTGACCCAAATACAGCATCTCTGTCATCCCAAACTCACACTTGGAGAGCTTAGCATAGAACTGTTGCTCTTCCAAGATGTGTAGCATTGTCTCTATATGCTGGAGATGCTCCTCCCACGTCCTGCTATATATGAGTATGTCATCAAAGAAAACCAATACAAACTTCCTCAGATGACTGTAGAAGATATAGTTCATGCAAGACTGAAAGGTGGCTGGTGCATTGGTCAGCCGAAAAGGCATAACCAAAAACTCAAAGTGCCCGTAATGACACCTGAAGGCGATCTTGGGAATGTCCTGTTCCCTCACGTGAATCTGATGGTACCCTGATCTCAAATCAATCTTTGAGAAGAACTTAGATCCTCTCAACTCATCCATCAGCTCATTGATCCTAGGTATAGGGTACCCATTCTTTAGAGTCTTCTTGTTTAGGGCCCTATAGTTGATGAACATCCTCAAAGTGTCATCCTTCTTCTTCACCATCACTACAGAAGAAGCAAACGGACTCGTGCTAGGTCTGATGTGTCCAAGAGCCAACAACTCCTAGATGGCCCACTCAATCTCATCCCGATAGGCTTTGGGATGCCTATAGGGTGTAGTGATCACTGCCTAGATACCCTGCTCCAGTTCAATGGTATGCTCAAACACTCTATCTAGTGGTCGTCCTAGTGGTATAGCCCCAAACGCTACCTCATGCCTATCAAGGATAGCCTGTATCTATGTATGAACTGCTCAACCAGTGGTCTCTACCTCTGATTCCTGCAACTCAACCACCCACTCTATGTTTCCTTTCTGGAAGTATGCCTCCATCCGGTGTGTAGAAACTGTCTGAGGTGGGTAAGTATCCATCCCATGGATCTTCTCATGCTTCCTGGTATTCTTGTCATCCCACTCCATCTCTAAGGCCTCCTAATCCATGGTGACCTTCCCCAGGGTAATCAACCACTGAACACCCAGTACCACAATGGTATATGGTATGTTGACCATGAAAAAGTGATCAGTAATGGTGTAAGTACCCATTGTCATTGCTAACTCTCGAACATACTGAGCACACTGCATCATCTGGGCTCCTAGGACCAAGACTGAAAACCCGTCAAAACTCTCAGTCGGTATGCCCCTTCGTTCGACCATCTGTGCATCAATGAAGTTGTGGGTTGCCCCACTATCAACCAAGACTGATACTCACTGGCCACGTATTGTCCCATGTATGTGCAGCATCAAATACTTAGGAACTCCTTGCAAAGTTGCAAGGACCCCTCCTGTAGGTGAAAAAGTTTCACCTCATGTCCCTGGAGGTGGAGGTGAAAACTAATCCTAGGTAATCTGACTATCTCCTACATCCTCATCATCCTCCTCATCCTCTTCCCCACTATCATCGAGGAATACCTCAATGAAGTGTTCTTTGCCAGTAGCACACCTATGCTCTGGTTCCCACGACTCCTGACAAGTGAAGCACAACTGCTTCTTCCTCAACTCCCTCCTGGCCTCATCATCTACTTGTGCCTATCCTGGATTCCCCTTTGGAGGAGGAACCCTCAAATCCTTCCCCTTGGGCTGGAAACCCTATCTCTGGGGGTAAGATGTCCACGTCCTAGGTAATGCATCCTGCGAATCCCTGGTCCTCCTGATATCATCCTAGAGTGTAGCTGGTCTAATGGATTTGACTAGACCTCGAAGTGGCTTTGCGAATCCCTCCACAAACATATAGATCATCAATGTCGCGGATAGATCTGGCATCATCACCGAAACCCTCAAGAAATCTGTAATGTATGTCTCTGGGCTCCCTATATATTTGAGCTTTGTCAGCTCAACAAAATGTTGTTCGGGATCACTCTGGTCAAAACACTCTATCAATCTCCTGGTAAACTTGGCATATGTCATCACTGTGGAATGCCCGAGTGTCACCATCCCATGGAACCACCAGCCTTGGACCTCACCATCCAAATGTAACGTTGCCACCTTGATGGCCTCTATCTCTGACATCTAGTTAAGCTAGAAGTAGATGTCCAGCTTCTCCACCCAAGACTTCGCTGAACTATTTGATGATCCATGAAACATAGGCAAATGAAATCTACTAGAGGCATGGTGGGAATCTCCATCGTAGTAATTCTGGTGCCCTCTATGATGGTCACAGGGTCTACTATCCTGCTGGAGCTGCAGAAAATATCTGAATGTGAGAGCATCCCTGAACTCCTACCCTTAGGACTGATACTCTGTAAAGTACTCATCTAAGTGCCCGGGCTCTACCTCCTGCTGGGCTCCTATCTTTGTATCAGCTCCCAAGAAAGTGGGCATAGTAGAGCGGGTAGGTGCACATGACGCCGTCGGCTAAGGAGTATCACGGTGAGTAGCACCCTACTCTAGCAAATGGTGGGATGCACCTGATCCCTCTCCGACCTCGAAAACCCATGGAGTCTCACGATGCATAGCCTCCACAGTTGTGAACCTCTGGCCCATCACCTAATCTATGACGATAAATCCTGCACTGACCTGAGGAGTACCTCTCCAAACTTTTTAGCCTCTGTGTCATCTACCATCAGTGCTTCTTGCCTCAAATCTACTATAAGCTCTACCTCCTCTGCGTCCTTCGCAGGCTCTCTCTCCTAATCTGCATTTTCTACATGGGCACAGTCTTCCTCTTCGTAGGTGGCCTCCAACCTATGCTCACAGTCTCTATACTTCCTACCTCTGTATGGTCTCTTTCTTGATGTCATAGACCACAGGCTGAGCCAAAACTATGCTCTGATACCACTATAATATCCCGTTTTGGGGATATCTTTAGAACACGGTAAAATCCAACCAGAGATAGACTGGGAGGGCATTTACCAAATATATCGCCTCTGAAAGAGGAAAAGATCTGGAGGCTACCTGGCCCTTTCCACACTCTGTCTAAGAGTGAAAGATAAACACACCAAGTGGTATAGAACTAGAATGCTAAAAAATAACAATAGACATATAATATAAAGAGAATGCAGCAACTACGGCAACAACGAAAACTACGAAAACTCAACTAGAAAACATGGAGAGAAAATGTTGAGACATTTTATTAATCTGAGAAATGTATGAAGTACAGGAGGCGATCTTGTGCAAGGTAATTGAGAAAACACTCTTAGAAAAGACAAGTAATGGCTACTCTATGAACTGCATCTGAGCTGCTGGAAAAATGCTGTGTAGCTGCTACTACTGGAATCGACTGAAGATTAGGGGCTGATCCCCTTGCCAGAATGAGATGAAAATCCGCAAATCTCCTCTCCTCGACAACCCCGACAAGATATACAAACCATTCCAAGAATGGCCAACCCCCGAAACCACCAGAAACTGCTTCCCCAGTGACTTACGCTAGCCTCCAAGGTACAACATAGTGGCTGGATAGAAATAGCTAAAATACTGCCACAAACTCTGCCAAAATCCTCCGATGGGCAAAGGCTGACCCTCTGCTCAAAATCCCAGTGAAATATCCTGCAGAAACCCCAATCCGAAGCTCCTCCAAAATGGAATGCATCCTCTCTCCGAGTGACTGCGCAGTCTATATAAGCTCCAACACCACAACAAACCCAAAGTATGAAATGACTCACAAAATAATGAAGAACAAACCTTGCCCGAGCAAGCACTCGAAGTCCCCTGGGGCTAAGGGTGAGATCTCGGCACGGAGATAGTTGGTGCACTAAAAAATGTTGTAGATAGGCTAAACAGCCAGCATGCTAAAGAAGACCAAAGTCTCACTCCAAAATCAACAACTCAAGAATGATCCAAATGAGGAGGCTCCTCCATCTTTTATAGCATTGGTTTCCCTCCAAAACCTAGCATAGCCTCTCTCTCCTCCACATCCTCATCCTTATATGTGCAGAAGCTTCTAGAGTGCATGTAGGCTCCCCTCCTCTACGTGGTGTGTGGCCCCCTTGACCCCCCTTGAGTCACAACGTTGTGATACTAGGCAAATGTCTTATTCTACTAAATTGAGTTAGACCCTCTTTTCTTACTTTTTATTTATTTACAAACCATAAAGGACAAAACTATACAAAGTCAAATATTCCAGTTAGCTGTTGCTAATTAGGAATATTACACATTATATTTGAGACTCAATTTAGAGAAACTCAATCGTCTCCTATGCATGTTGTAGACAAATTTTAATATCAACAAGAGCGAGTTTTTGATATTCAATGTTTCCTAAGAAATAGAAAATATGATATTATTTAGTAACTCTAAAACACTATCAATTTGAGCCAATTTATAATATTTTCTTATTTGCAAGCAAATTTTGCAAATAATCTACTTACTGTAATGCAAATGAGAACTCAAAAAACAAAAAAAATTATTAAAGAATATGACAAGCCTCTTCACTAATGATGATCAACAAAAAAGAAAACGTTTCTTAGAGGTCCATGTGTAAATGCTTGAAACTAATGCATGTCCTAAAAACCAAAACAATGAAATTAAAAAATTAGTGTGAATTTGGTCTTCATGATCCACCATATTCTGAGGGTGTACCAATATTCAGGAGATTTATGCCTTGCAATCCTTCATTCACCATTGTTCTTTTGCTTCAATAAATTTACAATAGAACCACTTATCTTCACAGGAAATGGTTGAAGCTAACTCTTACGAGGCTATTACTATAAGGTTTTAGTTCTTTTTCTATGCATGAGAGAGCTAACCATGATTGAGGAAGATCTAGGAATGCAACATCCATGTGCCCACAAAATGTTTCTGGAAATTTCTTCCCTTGAATGTCTCGAACTTCATTCTTTCAAAGTTTTCGCTCGATGCATGTTAATTTTCATTAAGATTTATAAGTTGTAGCTCTACAACAACACATTGTTGTATGACATATACCTCTCATCTCTAGGTTGCATACTAACATAACTTCTGAGTCATAATAATGGTGAAAACGATTTCTAAAAATACTTGAGCGACAACATGGATGACATTGTGTGCTTGAGAGAGATATTCAGTCATCCCCAGAAACCTTTCTCATCCAGTAGATGATTGGAAGGTTTCGAGACATATCTCACCCATACAACGACCGAGCAAAGAAATTGGGACCATATAAGATGATAGTGCCCTTTCTCTAAATGTATATGCATATGTAATTTTCCTCAGTTGCAGATAACATAACTTTATAGAGCCAATCTAGTCGATTAATTAGAATGATTTCATGATCGCTTCAATTATAATAAATAAATTTGTTCCTTTTGTTTAACAGAAAAGCAAAACTATCAACTAACAACCTTAAATCTACAAGCTTCTTGATCCTAGAAATAAAATAATATATACCTTTATCGCAAAATAAGTTTCTCTAATTCCTTCTCATGTTCAATAATTTTAGTGTATATTTTTAATTTTTTTCGAATATGCAAATTCACTTAGTGGGAAAAATCTCAGATGTTCTCGAAGGGATTCAAGTTATAAGTCAATGCTTCTAAGTTTTCATCATAAATCATCACAATAACTATATTAGAGGAAATTTCAGCCTAAAAGTGGCATCCTAAGGAAAAATATTAAAATTATAAAATGCGAGTTAAATATTTTGGAGGGAAAATAAGAAAACTATTTTTTAAATTGTATTTTTTGGCCTATCTACCTATAGGTTTATTCAAATTTTAGGTGTATACACTCGTTTGAAGCATAATTAAATTACACATCCAACAATTACCCACAATGCATACTTTTGAGAAGACCCACATTGATAAAAAAAAAAAAATGCAAATACATTAAAAATAAGTGTTGAGCATGTTTTTTTAATGTATCTTCACTTTTTATCATTTTGGGTCTTCTCAAAAGTATGCATAGTGGACACTCGTTGGATGTGAAATTTATTTTTCCATCCAACGAGTGTCTACACTTGAAATTTGAGTAGATATATAGGGAGATATGCCAAAAATACAATTAAAAGTAGTCTTTTTTTAGTTTTCCCTCAAAAATATTTACATGTACCTCTTTTTAAATTTAAATAATTTTTATTGGTTTACATATTGTGACATGGAAACTACACGAAAATTTCATGGGCACTTTAGACTAAAATTTCATCTAATATGATACATGAAATGAGTACCTCCACTGGTGCTAACTATGGACATACAAGAACAATCTCCCTCAATAGTTCAAAAATTCAGAGATGATGTGTGTCCTGCAATTCAGAAGGTCTTTAAAATTAGACACTTCTCCAGACTATAACAATACGATGATTACAAGAACATATGATTCTTCACAAAAGCCTCCAAATCCAAGTGATTTGAAGAAGAGATATCCTCTATGCACAACCAACACATTATTCTATTGGGTCACACAGGAACAAGGATTGCGATGTATGCAAAACAATGAGACATATATGCTCTAGAACACGACAAGACTATTGGATCAATCTATTCAATAGGAAAGATAAAACACTACTCTGATACCACTATTGGAATCACGATTGGAAAATGAATTCAATTTGTATTAAGAATATTGTACATATAAATACAATGTTGATATAATTGGATTCAGTTTCGCGGGTTTATTGTAATTTATAATTGATTACATAATGAACCAGAACCCTAACGGATTAGAAGTCCAACACTTTTTCTCTCTTTTTTATTATTATAAGAGGTTTTGTCCCAAACCCGAATACATTCATGTAAATATTTTCTTTCTCATTGTTACAGAATTAATTTTTTCTTATTTTAGTTTTGTTTATACAGTAATTTGTTGATGTAACGAGGAAATTTTTTTCTCCATGTTCAATGGTTGATCCTGTTGGTTCCTTGAAATTTGCAAGATTGGCAAGAAAAAGTAGCAGGGAACCACATCAATGGTGACCATACTGGGGAACCTGAGTTATTTAAAAAGCTTAATGTTTCCTCAAAGAACTCAGAAACCCCACTGAAATTTAGATGACTCAATTATTAGCCAAGACTGGTATTTGGTTGTTGATGGTGGACAACAACCAGCCTCCAGAAAGTTGAAATCATCCACCTGGTGACTCCATTGGTTTTCACTAGGCTTGAACACTCCATTGGGAAATTATTGAGAAAAACATAAGATTATGAAAACTCAAAGAAACCCATTCAAAATAATGTGTGAATATAGTATTTTATTTTATATATTGGTTTGTTTTCAAGATATTATAAAACATTCAATCTCTTTATGCCTTGAGTCTAAGTTCTAGCTTCTAAAAGAATCTGTACTAGATCCCATCCTGACCCAAACCCTCCTACAATAGTTGACAATCTTGAGCACATCCTAAGGAAAAATCCTAGGTCTAAGAATTCAAATGTTAGAAAACCTATTCACAAGGAAATTTCCCTACCATAAAACCTCAAAAACTTGCATGATATCCAAGTTGACTCACACTTAGAGAAAAGCTTGTTCAAGAGTAGGTCCTAGAATTGGATAACCTAGATAATTTTGGACCCATCCATCTTATAGAAGAGCCCTGTTGTAAAATCCTCAACCACCACTCATACACCCACTACTCACCTTCCCCCATTCAACCCTCCACATCATTTTGTCAACACTCCACTTGTTAACCCCCCTTTGTTTCCCCAACCACCAACCATGTGGCAACCTAGTATGCCCCATTAGTCCTACCATTACCTTTAGTGCCTCTACCACAAGACTATTAGTCAAAAATCCCCCTATTTGATGCAAGTGGTTCTACAACTACCCAAAAACATGTGGATAAAATGGATCACTCTTTTGATAGACAAGAGATAGAGAATAAAACTGTTAAGATCAGAATGTTTGCCCAAAGATTAGGGGGAGAAGCAAGAAAATGGTTTAAAGGCATAACCCCTAATAGTATACATGACCTCCCAGCTCTTCATCAGTTATTCCTAAATAAATGGGAAGTTAGAAAAACCCTCTCCAAATCTTATCAGAATATGAAAAAATTAAGCGAAATGTTGGAGAGAGTGTCCAATATTACTGCACTAGATTCAACAATGTATATAATGACCTCCCTCCCCACATAAAACCCGCACAAGGTCTACCCCTAATGAAATTTCCAGACGGTTTTGACTCAGAGAGGGCTTATCAACTAAGAGAAAGAGGCCCTCTTAGATTAGTAGATATGCAAAGGGGTGTAGTAAGTGTAGAAGAAAATATGATTGCCAAGTGGGCTAGAATGAAAAATGAAAAAAGAGTCACATATAGGGAAGAGGCTATAGCCTCCACATCTGATACTAATATTGGTAACCTTGTTAGAACCATGGAAAGGATGATGGAGAGAATAAACATGAATGAGAGAGCTTTCTCTAGAGAAAACCAAGCAGCTCCTCAAAATAGAAACCAAAACCAAAACCAAAACTTTAGGAGAAACCCCCCTAAAATAAGACAGAGATAACAGAGGGAACCTAACTAGCAAATCAAGCCTCGTTTTCAAGAAAAATATGCTGATGAGGATGAGGGGGTGATTGAAGAACCAGAGGAGAGTCAAATCAATATAATGGGAGTTAATAATTAGGATATTGTTTTCCTCAGTAAGGAAGAACAAGGCATGTTTTATCCAACTCAAATGGAAGAAGAATGCATAGAATCTAAGGATTATAAACAAGGATTCAAAAATTCTATCATGGAAGTGCATAGACAATATGACCTCAGAAGAAAGAAAACACAAGACACCCCCAAGAGAAAGAACCCTAAAATTTTTGTTAGGAAGACACCTGAAAATGACCCTAAAAGGTAGCAGAAATTTCAACTCACTACAAGGAAAGAACCCTCTAGCATATTTTTTCAAGGAAACCCTTATAAAAATACCCCAGACATCTGTTTCTAGTGGTAGTTCCTAGAGGAGGTTGGCGGGCGGAGGTTTTTGTGGATGTATTGTGTCTGGTGCTCTTATCACTGTAAAACGCACTAGTGCGTTAAACATGAGAAAGCACTGGTGTAGTTAAAAAATTGGCACACTCGACACAGTTTTCTTTGTACACACCCGCCTGATGTGTTGTATTTATGTAGAGCACCAGTACTTCACATAAATTGCGCACTAATTCCTCATAAAAAAAGCGCGAAAACTGAAACCGCCCGTCTTGCCCTTAAATGCACTGGTTCCACAACACACAGAACTGCCGTAAAATCCCCACGCACTAGCACAATGTTAAATAAATAAAAAATTATGGCAACAAAAATGCACAAAAGATAGGCACACCAGGAACCGTGTGCTCCTAACACACTTGCCCCGTGTGTCATATTCATGTACAACACTGGTTCCTTACATCTATACCGCACCAGTGCTTCTGAAAACATCCACGAAAACATATACCACCCGGTGTGGAATAAATCAACTAAATTGGGGCTCCCATAAACCCAGTGCACTAGTAGATGGTTAAATAAAAAAAATTACAGCCAAAAAAATCGCACAAAACATTAGCACACTAGAAACCATGCGCTCCGTACACACTGCACCAGTGCATTTAATTACAGAATAGCATCAGTGTGTGTCAACATGTCAGCCCTGGTGCCTCATAAAAAATGATCGAAACAAAAATTGCCTGCGGCCGAATGACAGAAACTCACCGGGATCCCCATAAATATCGCGCACTGAAAAAGGGTTAAATAAAAAAATAAATTGTGGCCAAAAAACTGCACAAATCATTGGCTCGCTAGACATCATTCCCAGTGCGTCATATTACAGTAGAGCACTAGTGCATTATAGATACGCCTCCCCAGTGCTACATAAAAGCACGTGAAAATAGAAATGGCCCGGGGCGACATAGAGTCAGCGCGCTGGTATGCCAGTAAAAACCTCGTGCACTGTAATAGGGTTAAATAAAAAAAATTACAACCCAAAAACCGCATTTTTCACTTTGTTTAGTGCTACAGAGCTCTCAAGCACTGGTGTAAGTTATCCTTGTTTGAGCCGCCCTGACATCTGTGCTCCCATTGCACTTATTGCACCCACTGCTATTGTGCATTGCCACCAATCTCCAACTTAAATTTTATAAAACAGTGGACTAATTTTCTTTTGCAAATTCTCTAGCCAATATGCCTCCTCGACAGGTAAATGTATAGGTATTTTTATTTTTCTTCCATAATTAAACCTTTTAGCGGATTATACTTTCAAAAAAACTTAAAATTAACCATTAAAAAAAAAAAATTTGTTGTATGGTGCGCTCGAGCCATTTGGCTCGCAGCAGTTAGCGGTGCTGCCCATAAATTTACAAACTGCACTACAACCGGTGCTAACGGTATCTACAATGGTTCCAAGGAAATACTGCCAGGTGCACCGTGTTATTTTAAAAAAATTTGAAAACTACGGTGCGGTCGTTTACCAGGCCACAAGGTTGACAATGTGGTATCACAGTAACATGGTGCGTTAACAGACATATCTTCCATGGGGCGCGTAATGTGGTCAGTGCACCACATATGAAAATTTTACATTGTCAATGGTCGGCCTGGTAAACCAGTGCTAAGGGTATCCGCACTAGTTCTGGGGCGGTACCAAAGGCACACCATGTTATGTTAACTTTCCTTATAAAAATCAGTGTAGTCGGTTACCTGGATGCACCGTTGACCCAGTTGAATAGTGGTGATGCGGTGCATTGACCAATATAACTACCCCAGGACAACTATTTTTGTTAGTGCACATCTTATCGTATTTGGCCTACATCAGCAGTGCGGCCTTTTAGAATACCGCGCCGACGACTACGTATGGTGGCAAGATGGCGATGCGCTGACTTAGATATACATCTCGAGGCATATATTTTAGTTAGCACACCACTCTCCTGACACTGAATGTAATGAATGGTACAGTAAAAACATTTTTTGGAGCACTGCCCCTAGTGCTTTGAATATCATCAGGGGAACCATAGCCGGTGCGCTCTATTGAAAGATGCACCGGGACCGGTGCGTGATTGTGTTTTTGGCACACCAACTGTTGTTTTATTTATTTTTCAGAAAATATTTATATACATATATTTCTAAATACATGTGTCATTTAATAAAAAAATTGTGTTTGATATGTTAATCACTCAGAGACATGAAAGGAGAGAAGAGGGGCAAGCACAAAAACAACAGGCAGAACAGTATAACATGGTTCGCCTGTGGGAGGCAAGAGAGAGAGAGAGAGATGTGTACCCTCACCCTATTACAGCAGCGACGTAGGGGCTCCTAAGGGAGGTATGCCTCCTCAAGTTCTATGAGGAGGCTATTTCCCGCTCTGTTGAAAGACGGACTGGGAGCTGTGCGTGACTATGTTTTTGGCACACCGACTGTTGTTTTATTTCTTTTTCAGAAAATATTTATATACATATATTTCTAAATACATGTGTCATTTAATAAAAAAATTGTGTTTAATATGTTAATCACTTAGAGACGTGAAAGGAGAGAAGAGGGGAAAGCACAAAAACAACAGGCGGAATAGTATAACATGGTTCGCCTATGGGAGGGAAGAGATAGGGAGAGAGATGTGTACCCTCGCCCTATTACAGTAGTGACATAGGGGCTCCTAAGGGAGGTAGGCCTCCTCAAGTTCTATGAGGATGCTATTTCCCTAAAGTCCCATTGTTTTTTTTGAGACTTCTTATCCGAAGGTGGAATGCCCAAGGACAGGCTTTCTGGGTTGGTATCAACTAGCGGTACATGCCCACTGAGGAGGATGTATATTTTATTACAGGGCTATCAAGGAGAGGAGTGGATTTTCCCTTGTTCCTTGAGGTTCCAGTTGGCTGTGTGGTAGGGAGTCAGTTAGTTTACTCCCAGAGATACATTGGAGAATATTTAGTATCTCCTGCAAATTTTTACATCGCTGGAGGGCAATTGCATATTGGTTCGTTTGGTTGTGAGGAGGTCCAGTGTCCCTCACTTATCATTTCGATCATTTCGTATAACACCAGTGACGGGAAACACATTAGTTGCTAACTTGTATATTATGTTGATTCTTTACTACAACGACCAAGACTTGTCAAGTTGTCTTCCATTTTGTTTTGGTAGTTTTGTACAGCATCAGATAGATGTCATGCTCATGCACAAGGAAGGGTCAACTTCCCTTTTGCTTCAGAGCTTTTTTGTTTATTTTTTGAGAGGTTTCTAGAGACAAGACCTAGTTTTCTTCGGCAACCTCGTAGGCTGGTTACTGAGTCACATATGCACATGTGGGGGCAGATGATGCCCAAGAGGGAGGAGAGTCTTTTTCCAATGAGGATATCAGATGATGCACTACAGTTGCTAGCCAGTGTTGATGAGAATCCCTTCATTATGGTCCCCTGTACTTATGCGGGGTTGGATTGGCAAGGGTGTGCCAAAATCCTCTTCATAATTGATGAGCCACCAGATGATAGAGGTAATATTACTATTTTATTTAAACTTATTCTAACATGTTCTTTAACTTGTTTTTATTAAATTGTGTAATGAAATTGTCTAATTATTTTTGTGTACTTGTATACATTTTGCAGACATTGGCTCTTTTGATGGTGATGAGATGCCGCCACCACCACTTGATTGAGGTGTGGATCCTGATGATCATCACGATGAGGGAATGCCAGATGCCAAGGATGATCATCAGCGGGATGGTGCAGATCAGAGACCTACTCCTGCTAGTGTGTCAGTGTGCGGTCGACTTGATGATCATGCTAGATACAGGATGGAGTTGGCCGACCAACTCATTTCATTGATTGTTGAGGCAAGCATCAAGCCCGCTCATTACAGAGACATAGAGGCTGATGATAGGCTATTACGGATGTGGAGAGGCATGTTGCGTGACATGTACAGCCTGATGCGGCATGTCGTAGGAGTTACGACAACTTTTACGCAACTGATGAGGACTATTGCATGTTACGATCGAGCTGTAGCACGTGATGGACAATCTGCAAGGTGCAGGGTACCATCATGTAGCATGAGTCATGATCATGGAGATGAGGCTAGACCATCAACCACTAGTACTGATATTGATGTTGTACAACCACCAGTTGATATGAAATTCATATTATAGTTATATATTTTTAACATTATAGTTATATATATATATATATATGGTCCATGTATTTTATGTTCATGTTGCAGTTGTACTTAATTTACATGTTGGTGATCATCATGATGTGTATGATGTTAGGACATGTTAGATATGTTCATTTAATGTGCAGCTTGCAGATAGATGTGTATGTGATAGCATGAGTTATTTGACATGAGATGTATATTTGATGTTTGTGTTGTGATGATGTTAATATATAATGTTAATTGTGTTTTGTTAGATGATCATAATCATGATCATGTAGTTAGGGATTTTGCAGAATGTGTTTTTACTCAAGTTTGATGTTTGTACGATAGTTTTTTGTAATTTTTTAATTTGTAAAATTGCAATTATATATATGTAAAATTATAAAATTGTAATTGTATTTGTAATTATAATTCTAATTATAATTGTAATTGTATGTAAAATATTTGTAAAATTTTAATTGTATTAATGTGAAATGAATTATTAAAATTTGTAAATTTGTAAATTTGTAAATTTTAAATAATTATAAAATAATAAACTTAGAAAAATATAATTTATTGTAACAAATAAAGTTTAGAAAATAATGCAAATAAATTCATGTACTTTAGAATTATCATTATTTTATTATGATCTTAGATACAAAAAAAATAATTAATTTATACAATACACTATAGTTTTTGAGATCAACATAATTAATGCAAATTATCAAGTGAATTATTGATTTTAACATTAACACAATGCAAATTACCAATTAATTCAAAATACATATTATATTAATATTTCGAAAAACCAATCTTAAAAAGTATAAATATTGATGAAATAACACATGTACCATATCACTCTCGGTTCTCATGATCACCCTCATTATCTTCTAGATCGCATGGCATGATAACACTATTTTTCTCAAAAATATGTTTTGATCTTGCATCATGTGTCAATATGAACCACCAATCCCTATCCAACACATCTGGCTAAAAAAACACCTGGTTGCAGTGTTTAGGGAAAACATAGGGCTCCTTAGCTTCATCCCACATCTTTCTAGAGTTGATACATATCAGTATACTATCGCAATATTCCTTTACATTATTCCGATCAAAGGTGTCCCACCACTTGCACCTAAAAGTAACACATTGGAAAGAAAAAAAATCACTTCAATGATCTCTTGTATCTTTTCGACGTAACCTAATTTCCCTCGTACTAGGTTTTGATCATGGTGGCTAGATCAACTAGATTGGTCGAAATCAACTTCCACTCCAGAGTCTTGTGTGATGTTTCCGGCATCGGCATTTTATGTGCGAGCATGGTGTCCATATGCCCACATAAATGGGAACAAATGCACCTACTATGAAAAAGTTTAAAAAATCATAGTGTCATGTGTCTTATAAATAATAATCAAACAGTTAAAATATGAAATGTAGATTTCTTAATATAAGTTTCAAATTTACATATAAATTAAAATATTATTACTGATTTTCTACACCCAATCCTTATGTTTATTGCATCCTCTTTAGCACGCGGGTAATGACCGGTAGCATCGTATTTCTCTCTGACTTGGTCAACAACCCAATTGTTGGGGCATATTTTTGGCATCTTTTCTTTTAAATGATCGGGATAAGGCACACTTCTACCATTCAACCATATGAATTATTTCCTGTTACTATCCCATTTCATCCTATTTTTTTCGTACAATGCGACCCACAGTTGTGTCGCTTCAGAATTGTAAAGAACGAATTTATTGATTACTTCAATTTCTACATTCGCTGATGAAATCAAACCAACATTATATAGTAATTAGAGATCAAATTATACATTATATCGAAATTAAACATGAATATTAATTCCTTTTTGTAAATTTGAAAAATTATAAGTCGCTTACTCTTTATCAAGCACTTTTTTCCACTCATTTAGAGCAACTCTCCTTCTCTTTTGTCTTCATCCATTTCATTATCCCAAATCACCGCACCTGGTTTGTTGTCGATATGCTTGATGTACTCACTGGCATAATAGAAAGACTCATATGATATGTACCACTCTGCCATAGACCCCTCGGGTTTTTCCTTTTGTCGAACAAAACCTTTCAATTTCTTCATGTACCTCTCTAAGAAGAACATCCAATGACAAGAAATAACCCCACTAATTCAACCTCATCTACCAGGTGGATTAGAAGATGAACTTGTAAGTCCATGAAACTCATTGGTAGTTCCTTCTCAAACATACAAACAATATCAACTATCTCTTGACGCCACCATGGAATGCTAATCACATGAATATCCTTTAACATGATCCAACGTACAAATGTAGATAATTTAGATATGGCATGTCCTAGGTCTTGAGGGAATTCATGTTTCACACACCCACACACGAACAAAGGATAATGACACTGCAAAGTTATAAACACATGCAATAATATACAAAATTAGTTATGTTTTATGAATATAACAAATAATAAAATCATTCTTTTGACATTATATGTACTCTTAGAAGATTTAAATGGTCATGCGATTTCAACCTCGACAAACGGTCATCCACGGTAAAGCAGTGTCATAGTGAAGACCTGTATGAAGTTGGCACCCTCACATCCATTATAACTTCCTTAGCCAAAGATATATCATTCTTTTTTAAAACTTCATGGGACATCACCTTCTTTGAAAAACCATGAATTAGAGGGACCAGTGCCTGCCTCTGATCTCGTACTTTCTAATCATCTTGTCCAATGTTTCTTTTTAGTTTTTGAAGTAATAATATCTTTCCTAACAGCCAATTTGTCACTTTGTTTCGATGATATGTGCCTCCATAAAGAAGATGAAATTTTTTTAAATATATGCATGGGATCTAATAAGTAGGCAATATTAAGATGCTCCCAATATGGAAGGTCATAAAATATAGATTTCCTTTTCAACCCAATGGAAAATTTCTCAACATAGGTGTCAAATACATCTGGATCATTGAACATAGGCTCTCCATTTCAATCGAACATTTTTATGAACTCCTTCTCCTTCTCTCTCACATATTCTCTAAGCCATTAAGCTGGTGTCATTATTGGAGGCCTTTGGGTTCTCTCTCGTTTACCATTGAAAGCGAATGTTGCTCTTCTGTATGGGTGTTCCTCTTGTAGGAATAAGCATACACTGGCTTTCGTAGGTCCTTGGACCATCTAGCTTTCATAGAAGGTCCACAACATTTACATCCAAAATACCCTTTTGTTATAGGACCTGCGAGATTATATTTGTATAAATTAATTAATATGAATGGCACGTTAAAGAATATCATGAACTAGATCAGAACAAATATTAGAATGAATTAAATAACTAATATGTGAAAGAATATTGTTACATATATAAACAAATCAATAAATTAAACATGTAATCTACCAAAGCAAACTCCTCGGCCTGGATAATCATGTGTTGTGTAAGCACATATTCCATACAATGTTAAACTCCTCTCTGCTGCGATGGGTCTTAATACATTGTATACATTTATCCCATCCCATAATTCTTTAAATTCATCTACCAGTGGTTGTAAGTAGACATCCATATTCTTCACTTGTCTTCTACCAAGGACTATGAGAGCCAACATAAGATGTTCATTCTTCACGAATAGCCATGGGGAAATATCATTATTTATCATTACTACAGGCCAAATAGAATATTTGGTGTTCTGGATGGAATATGGGTTGATGCCATCCATGGTTATGCTAAGCGGTAGACTTCGTACCTCATCCTTGAATTTTTCAGACCATGTATCCTTTATATGCTTAATGGCTATTGAATCAGTTGGGATTCACATAACTCCCAACTCAATTCTATCTAAGGCATGCCATCCCTGCAGCATAGCGAATTATTTGTAACAAAAGAGCCTTTGAATCCTTGGGATTAGCGGCATGTGCCTCAATAACTTAAAAGGAGGACCAGTATGTGATTTACCCTTATTTTTTGATTTATCATACCTATCATGCCCACATTTTGGACACATCTCTTTGTCTGCATATTCTCCGCTATATAGGATACAATCATTTGGACATGCATGATATTATATGTACTAAACACCCAACAATTTCAACAATTTCTTTGCCTCTTCACAGCTACTGGGCAAGATATTATCACTTGGAGGAACCTTATCTTTGAATAACCTGTAGTTGATGATCATGGAAAAATATATTAATAAATGTACGTTAATGTTGATATAATTATTAACATTCATAAAATTTACCATTTGTAATGTTCATTGCAGTGTATTGATTATATTTCAAATTTATATAAGGGGAGTACTTTATGGTAACTTACCTCAAAAGTTCCGAGAAACATGCATTTGACAAGCCAAAATTTTCTTTCAAGTTGTACAGAAACATCGGTGTCCCCAACAAGGTAGAATTTGACTGACAGCCAAGTCCAAAGAGAGGGGTGGTGGAAGCAAATTTAAGGCTTTCAAAAAAGGTGTGAGCGATATGAGCATCATCCCCTAACTGATCATCATTTTGGAATGCATCTAAAAACATTGCCTCTGTTGAGCCCTAAAGATGTCCTTTCCTTTCACCAAATTTCACTTCATTCCATTTGTCCTTTGTCAGTTAAAGGCTTAAAATATCAATAGGAATGATTAAAATTACTTTAAGAATGCATGCAATGACTGACTTACTAAACTTTTGTGGTTTTGTTTTCATAGTGATTTTTTATCAGAATTAGCTACAAAATGCATCCATTCTGTAGCTAGTTGTATATTCCGCAGCCATCTTTATGTTCACACAAGTTACAGGTGTCATTTCAAGGAAAAACACATATGGTTAAATTCCAGAACTCTCCTACATCATTCCTTGCCCTCTACGAAGTCTGAGAAAAAATCTGTAAGTGGTTATGCACGTGGATGAAGACAAAACTAAGAAGTAGACTTCTACAAGGACAAGGACTCTACATATGTCTTTAGCAAATTACGAGTCCTCAAGAGGAGTTTTAATTTGATTTTGATAGAAAAATACACCTATGCCTATTTCTACTCAATGATAGTTATGTATTTCGCTTATAAGAATAACTCGGTGAACCGAGAGACAGTTAGTTAGTTGATGCTTTGTTTTTAGTTCTCAAAGACTGTGATACTTTGTTTCTGAGCATTTTTCCTTTAATGAAAGAAGTACAAATTTGATGCATGATCTGAAGCAATTTTGAGGAGTTAAGGATTCGTGTGCCAATCTGATGGTAGAGGGCCCCTACTTTCTGAAAGGCTTTGTGCATATTCTCTAGATAAGTAACTTTAGCTCTGTTTCATTCTTAATCTAGGCAGTTTTATGAGCATTATGTTTTATGTTTACTTACATCGAATATTGCAATCAATATTGTTCTCATGAACTGTTCCAATATGTCACTAACACGTGAATGAGATAGAGTTGTAGTACTTCGGAGCTTAATTTCATTTTAGTTCAGTTCTATTCATTGTATTTCAAGTTTTATTAGTTAATTGCATTCTAATCCTGTTAATTAGATTTAAAAGACCATATTATTTTACAAGCTTCTCTTGTTCTTAATATTTTCTAGCACATCATTATCATATGGACAAGAATTAGTTATATCATTTTGGGTTCTTGACTATTCTGCAATTTCTCATAATTTTACAAACAGCCTTTTTCCAAAGCTATTCCAAGAGATCTCTAACCCTTGAATGAGGCTTAATAGTAACATTTTGAGTGGCAGAATGGGTTAATTTTACTGTCATAAGTCATTTTAGCATAGGGTTCCTTACTATGTTGTAGATAATCTTTTCTCAAAATGTTCCAACGAATTTCTAACTATGGATGAGATTTTCTCTATGATATTGTAAGTTGTTGTTTACTATAGAGAACTTCATTACATCAAACTTACCCTTTTTCTCAAGTTGTTCCTACATACCTCTAATGAAATGAATTGGACTGAGTTTACTGTTATGAGTTATTTTTATTGTCAAGTTTTACAATCTATCAATTAGCATCTTCTGTTCTTACATGCCAGACATAGTTTAGAGTAGGTTTTGTTATATTTTAGTGTGATCAATAACTTCTCTTTGCCAAAAATTTAGTTCTTTTCCTCTTAGCATGAAAACACAAAACCAAAAAAACTAGAAAAACACTAAACATAACGAAGAAGGAAGAAGACACCTAGGCACATATAGTGCACTTCACTTTAACAGTTTACTAGCCCTCGTTGAAAATTTATGACATCATTTTAGGAACACTAAGTTGAGCAGACATTTTGGCGCCGTTGCCGGGGAAGTGTAACTAGGTAGCCTTGTTTCTTACCTCCCAAAAACAATGATGTGTGTAGAGAAAGAGACTAAAGGGGTAGATTCATAAGAAGCAGAAGCTTGATTCCTATAACATCACTTGTTTCACCAATACCAAGAGGCAACACACCTCCAACTCAAACCCAAATCCCATCCTTTACTGATCATAGACTTCCAGAAGACTTAAGATCAGATATTCCATCAGAAAGACCTTCCACTTCATCCATTGAACCTATCTTAGAATAAGATTCATGAACCCCTGCTAGGGACATAAACTTTTCTACTTCCACAGAAGAATAAACCATGGCAGAAGAAGGGCGAGGGGGAGTCTTTAATGGAGAACATACACTATTTGGAGGGGGTAGAGGTAGAGGTAGAGGTGGAGAAGGACAAGGAGGTAGAGGTGAAGAAGGAGGCAGAGGAAGAGGTAGAAGGGAAATGGGAAGCTCTTTTGGGTTTCCTATAGTAGATGAAGAAACCAATGCAACTATGAAAAACATTTCACCTTCTGTCCTTCCAAACTTCTATGGGCTCAAAAGTGAAGATCATAAAACCTTTCTATTTGAATTTGAAGTCTTATGTAGAACCTATGATTACTTACAAGACGCCCAAAAATGTAAACTATTCCCTTCAACAATGAAAGGAGCAGCATTAAAATGGTTTATGAGTTTGATCAACAGTTCTATTAGGACATGGGAAGACATGAAACATGCATTTCTAGAGAGGTATTTGGATTATTGTATGCCAGTCAACCATAAGGAGGAAGTGTTTAAAATGTTACAAAAAGAGGATGAAAATTTGGAAGATTTGTTGGAGAGGTTTAACTATAACATCAAAAGAGAAAAAATGGAAAACTTAGACCAAGATACTTTGAAAGCTCTCTTGTTGAAGACAATTAGGGATTAATGGCTAGATATCCTTAATATGATGGGAAAACGGGATATATCTCAGCTCACATTACCTGAAATAGTTGAATTATGTATCAACCTTTCAAGAGGAAAATCTAAAACTGTAAAAGGACCAAGAGACCCTGCTCTTGCAAGGGCAAGTAAGTCTACTTCTGGGACAGTAAGTAGGGTATAAATAGGATATATTCTTGATGAATTCAAATATGACATTTTAGGGAGTCTTAGTGAACAAATAGACACCCTTAAATTACAAAACAAGAAAAAATCTGAATCTGATGCCTTAGCAATATTTTGTCCCAAATGTAGAAAGAAGCATGCTTTGAGAGAGTGCTCTTTGGATTCAAAAATAGTAGAGACTTGTGTAATTTGTTCAGAAAAGCATAAGACCAAGAGTTTTCCTTCACTTCCTAGTCTTAAAGCTGTCTTTCAAGAAGAAACCCCTACAAATTCCACAGAATCTCTCAATTTTTTCTCTAGGAGACCTTGGCAAGGACCTCAACCACAAGGATTCCATGATCAACTGTATAATCAACCCCCACCAAATTGGAATTCTTGGCAGCAACCTCGGCCCCAATTCCAAAATCAATCTCAAACTTGGGCACAAGGAGCACAAAATCCCTATGAAAGATACTCTCAGTACTATCAATATCCACCATCTTATCCACCATATCCAAATGTCCCTCCTCAACAAAATCCTAAAAATCCACAACATCAAAATCCACCACTTCCATTACCATTTCCTCAGAAAGAAAATCAGTTACCTGCCCAACCCATACCAAACCCCAACAATAGAAATCCTTAGAATACATACATGATAGAAGGCCAACAGTTTCCAACCTATTTGATTACTCCTTTCGACCTTAATGATGTTCAACTTAGGTCTAGAAGAATACTTGAAAAGAAGAAACCTTTTGTGATCATGCAAGAGCAAAACAAATCTGAGGAAGATTCTCTACGGGTAAATAAAGCTCTTGAAGAGAACACATATTTTCAATACCCAAACATTGAAAAATCAAAACAAAAAGAACCAATAATTTCAACTCCTATATTAGAGCATCCATCAACATCCACCTCTACACCTCCCTTTCCAGAAAGATTACAAATTGGTAGGGGTGTAGAAAAACAAATTATGGTGCCTAATTATGATTTCCTAGATGAGCTAAGGAATTTTTTTATTAAGATCCCATTATTACAAGCTATCAAGAAAATTCAAATCTTAGCAAAGACAATAAAGGAATTGAGCATGAAAAAAATAGGAAAAAGAATCAAAGAGACAAAGAAAATTCAACTGGCAGGAAAAATAATAGACATCATGATGGGTAAGATTTCTATTCCAAAGTATCTATACCCACGAAATCCAGTTGTTAAAATACACATCAATGGAACTGAGATCCAAAACACACTTATTGATTTAGGAGCAGCAATCAATGTCATGAGTAGACAAATCATGGATAAACTAAAACTTCCTAGTCTTCTTTTTACATCCACATTGTTACAATTAACAGAAAAATCTATGATCAAACTTGATGGGGTAATAGAAGACATTCCAGTGTCCCTAGATTCTTGGGAGTATCCTATGGATTTTATGATCCTAACTCCTAAAAATAATCTAGGAGGACATCCAATTATATTAGGAAGACCTTGGTTAGCTACAGCTGATGCTTTCATTAGCTATAGATCCAGTGATATGTACATGTATGATGGTAGTTCAACCAAGAAATTTACCTTTTGTCCTCCAGCGAAAACAATTACAGAATTAGATGATACTCAATGGATTGAGGATGAAGAAGACATACAACCTATCTACAGAATTTTGGAAATTAGTGAAGATAGCCAGATTCTAAATACCTTAGAAAACTTTGAATCCTCTTTAGAATACAAACATGAAAAATTTCAAGAAAAATCCAACATTGAGTTTTTATCATCAATATAGATGTCTCTTTACTCCATGGATAAATTTGGCAGCTCTACAATTGAGATATTTCCAGGTAAAACTTTAAACATAAACAAGAACCTAGAGAAATCTCAACAAAAAAAGCTAGTCAAGACATTACAGAGACATTCTTTTGCATATGCATGGGAGTACACTGATTTGAAAGGGATAAGCCCTAAGACTTGCACTCATAACATCTACATAGAGGAAAATTTTAAACCAATCAGACAACCTCAGAGACGGATGAATCCAAATCTTAGGGAGATTGTTAAAGAAGAATTGCAGAAATTGTTAAATGTCAACTTTATCTATCCCATTTTAGATAGTCAGTGGGTTTATCCTTTGGTAATTGTGCCAAATAAAAATGGTAAATGGAGGGTATGTATTGACTATCGGGAATTAAACAAAGCTACTCTTAAAGATCATTTTCCCCTACCTTTCATAGATCATGTGTTAGATACATTAGCTGGAAAAAAGTATTTCTCATTTTTAGATGGGTTTAGTGGTTATAATCAACTTCAAGTAGCACTTGACGATCAAGACAAAACCACATTTACCTGTCCTTGGGGTACCTATGCTTACCGAGTATTTCCATTTGGACTATACAACGCACCTGCAACATTTCAAAGGGCAGTACTAGGAATCTTTTTAGATCTAATACATGATTGTGTAGAGGTATATATGGATGATTTCACAGTCTATGGAAACACATTTGAAGAAGCCTTAGCAAACTCGGAAAACATTTTAAAGAGATGTAAAGAAGCAAGTCTTTCACTAAGTCATGAGAAGTGTTTTATGATGTTTACTAAAGGAATTATTTTGGGGCATCACATTTCAGGGGATGGGATTAGAGTTGATGAGTCAAAATTTGAAGTCATCTCTAACTTATCTGTTCCAAGTTGTCAAAAATATGTTAGGAGTTTTCTAGGATTTACAGGATATTATCAAAGGTTTATAGAAAACTTCACCAAGATAGCATCTCCACTTTTCAAATTACTTACCAAGGACTATGAATTCAAATGGAATCCTGATTTCCAGTTAGCCTTTGACATCCTGAAAACAAAAATCTCTGAAGCACCCATTTTAAGGGGACCTAACTAGAAATTACCTTTTCATATTTCAACAGATGCCTCATATATAGCTTTAGGAGCTGTATTGGGACAAAAAGACCTGATTCCTTATGCCATCTACTACACAAGTAAAAATTTGACCCCTTCAGAGTTAAATTATACTATAACTAAGAAAGAGTTCTTAGCTGTTGTTCATGCCATAAATAAATTCAAACACTATATAACATGCTATGAAACTTTTGTTCACACAGATCACTCTGCAATTAAATATATAATGAACAAATAAATTACTAATGGAAGAGTCATAAGATGGTTATTTTTTTTATAGGAATTCAACATTACCATTCTAGATAGGCTTGGAAAACAAAATACCGTAGCTGATTTCCTATCTAGACTCCAAAACATTAAAGACAACACTCCAGTTGAAGATCAATTCCCTAATGAATATCTTTTTGCAATTTCTATTCAAACTATTTGGTTTGCTGACATTGCTAATTATCTAGTTTCAGGGAAATTTCCTTCAACAATGAATGCAAGAGACAAAAGAAAGATCATTTATGATAGTGAAAAATATTCATGGGTTGCTAATGAGTTATACAAAAAAGTTCCAGACTTTATCATTAGGAGATGTGTTCGAGAATATGAGATGCCTGAGATCCTCAAAGCATGTCATGATGAACCTTGTGGTGGACACTTTGCTGATAAAAGGATAGCTTATAAGATCCTTCATTTGGGATGTTATTGGCCATCCCTTTTAAAGATGCTAAAGAGTATGTCAAAAGGTGTGACAGTTGCCAAAGGGTAGGGAAACCTTCCCCTTCAGGTGAAATGCCATTGCAGCCTCAGGTACATATTAAACCTTTTGAGAAATGGGCTTTAGATTTTGTAGGCCCTATTAGTCCTCCATCAAGACAAAAGAAATATATATTAGTTTGCACTGATTATGTTACCAAATAGGTAGAGGCTAAGCCATTAATTTCTGCTACTGAAGCATTTGTAGTTAATTTTATTTTTGAGGATATTTTTACTCGTTTTGGTGTCCCAAGAGAAATTTTTACAGATCAAGGAGCTCAATTCACATAAAGTCTAGTGGAACAAATGGTGGAGAGGTACAAAATCAGACACAGAAAATCTACTCCCTATCATCCACAAGCAAATGGTCAAGTGGAATCTACTAATAAGGTCATTGAAGGGATCCTAACAAAGACTCTTCATTTACATACAAGAGATTGGGCAGACAAGTTTCCTAAAGCCTTGTGGGCCTATAGAACTACATGGAGAAGCACAACAGGTCATACTCATTATGAAATTGTTTATGGAAAACAAGTCTTGTTTCTCATAGAGTTTCAGATTCAAACTTGTAAAATGGCAGTCCAGCTAGGCCTTGATCTAACAAAAGCACAAAAGCATAGATTGGAGCAAATTAATGAATTGGATGAGATCAGACAGGATGCAGTCTAGAGAAAAAATATAGTACAACAGCAAAGGACTAGATTGAATTATAAGTACATTAAGGAAAATAAATTCAAATAAGGTGATTGGGCCCTCTTGTTTGATTCAAAGTTCAAAGATTTTCAAGGTAAATTCCAAACACATTGGCTTGGACCATATGAAATTCTGAAATTTTTTGACAATGGAGCAATAAAAATCAGGACAATAGATGAAGAAAATGTCACTTTTCTTGTAAATGGTCATAGATTGAAGTTGTATCATAAGCCACTTTCAAGAGAAGAATTTGTCAAGAGATTCCAAGAGAACAGTGATGTGAAGTTAATGAAGAAGAATCCTTCTTCTTCATCAACTTAATTATAATTTCTGAAATCAGATGATGAAAAAAAAGTATAAATATGAAGACTAATCATTGATCAACATGTTTATATAGAAAAGATAAAGTGAAAATCAGAATCCTTTTGACACTTTAGCTTTTCAAAATTGATCTTTTCCTGCAAACAACTATCATAAAATCATAAGTGCATGCCCACTTTACATATCACATTCCACTTATGATCCATTTCACTTCATCACATCTCACTTCATCCATATTCCATTCACTCCATTCATCCATACTTCATTCACTCCATTTCATGATCCATCTTATTTTCATTTTAGATTTTCAAAATTGATCTCTTTCTGCAATTGAGTATTACAAATCATAAGTTGCAGGCCACTTTTCATATTTCATTTCACTTCGCATTTGTGATCTATTTCATTCCATCATATTCCACTTTTTTCATGCTTCATTCCATTATAGTTCATGATCCATTTTTCATCTTATAATTCATTCCATGTTTCAAAGCTTTCATAGGTACATTATGCAGCCAGACATTCCACAGCCAGACATTCTGCAGCCAGGTATTTTGCAGCCAACTATCCAACAACCACGTGTTCTGTAGCAAATTGATCCTGCACACCTATTTAAACAAAAAAAATCAAAAGGATTATGAATACTGGAAGATCAATGATTTTCAAAGGAAACACCAAGTATATTGAAAAAGAAAAAATCAAAAGAAGGGCTAAGGTAAAATTGTGAAATTATTATGATAACATATTATGAAAGATATAGTATAGTTAAGTTATATGTATGTTTCATAAATTTATTTTGATTATTCGTATTGATCAAGCCTATCATAAAATCCTTGGACAAAATCCCTTCCATTTCTTCATATCAAATCATCATTTATTAAAAGTTAACGGTTAGTACTTGAAGTGACCTATTAGGTCAAAT
This sequence comes from Pinus albicaulis, assembly GCA_034641835.2. Taxonomy (NCBI): domain Eukaryota; kingdom Viridiplantae; phylum Streptophyta; class Pinopsida; order Pinales; family Pinaceae; genus Pinus; species Pinus albicaulis. The sequence goes on from CM076570.1 coordinate 1,020,051,788, forward strand.
CACTAACCCGAAATATTCAGTGATGATTTCGAAATCCTCATGGGATTTTTCCGCGGTCTTTTACTCCATGACAGCTCTTAAACTCATTTATTCGTGTGATTTACCCTCACTATATTTCACTCATTCCATATCCACTTCATGTCATCTTTCCGTAGCCAATTCCTATCTGCAGAAACAAAGAAGTCATCTTTAGGGTGAAAAAAAACCCCTACAGCCATTTTTACCTTGAATAAGAGAGTAGTGACGGAACAGTAAATTGAAGTTGAAGAAGGAAGCCATGGGACTTATTGTGAGGTATGAACTAGTTAGAACCAAATACCTAGAAGGGTACCCACAAATTAAAGAGATGTTACAGCAGGTTGGATGGCTACAGTTTTTGCAGAAGTTCAATGGTTTTCATAAGGAGGTCACCAAGTCATTTTCCTGGTCATTCAATGGGTCAGAAGTTGAAATAGGTGATTTCAAGTTCATTATCACGGAATCCTTCATAGCAGAGGCAATAGAATTACCAAGGCAAGGTGAACGATGGTTCAAAAACAAAGAGTTCCACAATGAAGCATGGAGGCAGATGCTAAAAACACCAGGTATGGATATTTCAGTTTTTAAGAAGGGCATTCCTAGCTCAACATTGAAGAATAAATGACAAAATATGTTGCTAATTCTGCAAAATTTTATAACTTGCGAGGGAAGGTTTGATACCCTATATGTTTATCACATTTGAATTATGATGCATTTCCTAGATGAAGAGATAAATTTACCCTTTTTCTTGCTTCATAGCCTAAAGATAATGGCTTCTAATGTCCAAAAGAGGGTTCAGTTCTTAGAAACCACCCTATATCATCATGGCCTAGTTAAAATCTTAATTGAGCATCATTTAAAAAAGGTGGGAGACAGTTGGGATGAGTTTCTCTTGAGTAATCATTTTGAAGAACCTAAAGAAACTCCATCTGAAGGAAAACTTGTAAGAAGAAGCAGGAGAGGAAAAATTTCCAAATCTGTTGAAATTAAAACTGGTAAATCCATACAAGAAGACAATGAGGAGATTATCTCTAAAAAATTTGTTGAAATCAAGAAACAGCTTAAAAATGAGAAGATAATAAGAAATTATGCTAAGGAGAAAGGTGAGGGACCATCTAAACTAAGAAGAAGCCATAGGCTTAGAGGCATATTGAAGAAGACTGGAGTTAAGCAAACATGAATCATAGATATTGAAGATGAAGAGACACTAACTGATAGATCTCCTGAGTACCAGTACGAAGAAGATCTTGATGGAGGAACTCTAGAGGTAGACCCAGCCCAAAAGAAAATTTATAATTATGTTGAGTCATTAGAAAAGAGAACCTCACAAAGCAGAGGAAGAACTCCTAGCCCACAAGAATGTTCAATTGAAGCACTGAGAAGAGATAAATATGAATTAGAAATACTTAATAGGCATATAAAAAATGAAAATGAAATTTTAAGGGAGCAAGTCAAGCTGAAAAGTGATATAAACACAACTCTCTCTCTGCAAATGGAAAAATTGTACAAGGCTAGTGAGAAGCTGAAGAAGAAAAACAAAAATTTGAGCAGGGCACTTATAAATTTGAGGTTTAAATTGGTCATAAGGAAGCCTAGGATGGCATTGAACACCAAGCAAATCAGAAAAAGGATATTAGATTTCCTAGCGGAAGTTTCAGAATACATGGATTGATTGCATGAGGACATGCAAAAGCTTTGCAGTGGGGGTATGTTGAGCCCTAAAGATGTCATTTCCTTTCACCAAATTTCACTTCATTTCATTTGTCCTTTGTTAGTTATAGGCTTAAAATATCAATAGGAATGATTAAAATTACTTTAAGAATGCATGCAATGACTGACTTAGTAAACTTTTTAGGTTTTGTTGTCATAGTGATTTTTTATCAGACTTAGCTACAGAATGCAGCCATTCTGTAGCTAGTCGCATATTCCGCAACCATATTTATGTTCACATAGGTTATAGGTGTCATTTTAAGGAAAAATGCATATGGTTAAATTATAGAACTCTCCTACATCATTCCTTTCCCTCTACGAAGTCTGAGCAAAAATCTGCAAGTGGTTATGCACGTGGAGGAAGTGAAAAATAAGAAGTATAATTCTACAAGGACAAGGTCTCTACATATGTCTTCAGCAAATTACGAGTCCTCAACAGGAGTTTTAATTCGATTTTGATTGAAAAAGACACCTATGCCTATTTCTACTCATTGAAAGTTATGTATTTTTCTTATAAGAATAACTCGGTGAACCGAGAGACAGTTAGTCAGTTGATGCTTTGTTGTTAATTCTCAAAGACTGTGATACTCTGTTTTTGAGTGTTTTTCCTTTAATGAAAGAAGTACAACTTTGATGCATGATCTGAAGCAATTTTGAGGAGTTAAGGATTCATGTGCCAATCTGATGGTAGAGGGCCCCTACTGTTTGTCTGAAAGGCTTTGTGCATATTCTCTAGATAAGTAAATTTAGCTCTGTTTCGTTCTTAATCTAGGCAATTTTTTGAGCATTATGTTTTATGTTTACTTACATTGAATATTGCAATCAATCTTGTTCTCATGAACTATTCCAATATATCACTAACACGTGAATGAGATAGAGCTGTAGTAGTTCGGAGGTTAATTGCATTTTAGCTCAGTTTTTTTCATTGTATTTCAAGTTTTATTAGTTAATTGCATTCTAATCCTGTTAATTAGATTTAAAATACCCTCATTATTTTACAAGCTGCTCTTGTTCTTAATCTCTTCTAACACATCATTATCATATGGACAAGAATTAGTTATATCATTTTGGGTTCTTGACTGTTCTGCAATTTCTCATAATTTTACAAACAACCTTTTTCCAAAGCTATTCCAAGAGATCTCTAACGCTTGAATGAGGCTTAATAGTAACATTTTGAGTGGAATAATGGGTTAATTTTAGTGTCATAAGTCATTTTAGCATAGGGTTCCTTACTATGTTGTAGATAATCTTTTCTCAAAATGTTCCAACAAATTTCTAACTATGGATGAGATTTTCTCTGTGATATTGTAAGTTGTCGTTTACTATAGAGAACTTCATTACATCAAACTTATCCTTTTTCTCAAGTTGTTCCTACATACCTCTAATGAAATGAATTGGACTGATTTTAATGCTATGAGTTATTTTCTTGTCAAGCTTTACAATCTGTGGATTAGCATTTTCTGTTCTTACGTGCCATACATAGTTTAGAGTAGGTTTTGTTCTGTTTTAGTGTGATCAATAACTTCTCTTTTCCAAAAATTTAGTTCTTTTCCTCTTAGCATAAAAACACAAAACCAAAAACACTAGAAAAACACTAAACACAACGAAGAAGGAAGAAGACACCTAGGCACATATAGTGCACTTCACTTCAACAATTTACTAGCCCTGGTTGAAAATTTATGACATAAATTCGGGAACACTAAGTTGATTTGAAAATATCCATGGAAGTAGTATCCCTTAAGTAATCATTTATACCAACCTCTATTTGATTGCCTCCATTGCCAGCTTGTGAAGAACTACTATTTCTCTAGTCATTCCTAATTGGTGAATCTGGACGTAGCGGGAATTGAATTGGTGGTTGATTCAACCATTCTTGGTATCGTTCCTCTCTGATTTTTTCTCTTAACTCAGTCTTCTCTCGATTTGAGATTTTCATGAGGTGCAATGGAAGATGGTAGGTAGGTCGTTCATCATCACTAGAATCCTAGTAATAAAAAAAAAATTGAATGATTAGTACAAAATATATGATATCAATTAGTAACCACGTTGACGATATTGCATGATTATAAATTGGTTTGATGTTGAAATAATTGCATATTAATCAATATATATACCAAGAAATTATAACTATAATTACCATCATTTTCCCAGGATTATGGCTAGAAAATGCAATGTTGTTACAATTAGCAAGGTGAAGCGGTTGTCCATTTTCATCTACCAAATGCACCTTGCGGTATGCAGCTCCTGATAAGAACTTCCGATGTTTTGGAGAATTTTGAATATTTTGTGCATCTGAACTCAATGTTGAATCTACATGAACCTGAAAATTTGTATACATTATCAATTTGATTAAGTTGTGCATCATTGACTGCATGGATAAAAAACATAAATTCAATTAGACAGTGAAAAGATAAACAAATTTGAAGTAAATATTATGTCTCCAGATGGATAGGGAGAACATTGCGATGTAATTTGAGAAATATTATGGAACGAGCTGGATTTTGAAGAATTGTCCATTCCATATAATATATGATATTTTCTCCCTGCATTTGAGAAAAACAGAAATAAGTTTTGGTGCACAAACATAAATGTAATTTCGGTGCGTAATGTACAGATAACTACACTGGTGCGTTTTTTGTATTGCGCACTAGTGCCGTCTTATAACCCGACACCCTGGTGCATTTCGATTAAAGGACACACTGGTAAACGAATAATCGAAAATAAGAAAAGTGCAACCCTATTTTCTTTAAGTGAAAAAAAAAGCATTAAATTGAAAAATGGGTAGCAAAATATTTTCAAAAATCTAATTTCATAAAACATTTCTTTAAATACTAAACACTTTTCATTATTTCACTATTTTTGCAAAACATTTCAGTGAGAGATTTGCAGGATACATACCTAGAGCAAAAAGAGCACGAGAGCACTGTGAGCAGGGAAATACGTTCGAACTGAAATATTCAGAAAATCAGAATTCCAAACCTTTGGTGATTCAAACCTTGTACAATAGAATTTCAAACGATATGAGTAAAGTTAATTGTTTTTTTGTACCCTTTTCTGCAGTTTTTTTTATGCAGTAAAAGAAAGAATCAAAGTCTATTGCTTTTTTTTACTTTTTTCCTGTATTTTTTTTATGAGGTAAAATAACAAAATAAAATTTTATTGTTTTTTTTACTTTTTTCTATAGTTTTTTTTACCCTTTCTGCAGTTTTCAGAAACAAAATAAAAAAGAAATCCATTTTTAGAAACAAAAACCTAGATTCTTTTTGTTTCTCAATTAGGGCTTTTCAATTTAGATTTATAGGGTTTTTATAGTCATAAGTAATCCAACCCACAGGATGAATTGCATATTCAGATCCCAATCCATGTCGGCCCTTGCGTCAATCTAAAAAAAACATATTTCTTTTCGTTAGTGCGCTCGGTGTAACATAGCGCACCAGTGTGCTCTGTTATACCAGCGCACCGCAAAAGTACAGTGATAAAAAATTAAAAAATAAAGTATCTTTTTTTATCAGTGTGCCATATGTAACATACGGCACTGGTGCCCTATTTCATTATGGCGCACCACAAACGTGTTGTTTTTCAAGAAAACCATTTTAGAAATAAACCCTAAATTTTTCTTATTTTTTCCCTTTCTTCTCCCTCTTTTTGTGATTTTAGAATTAGGGCTTTTCAATTATATTTATAGGTTTTGTATTGTTAAATATAAGCTTAATACATCCAACTGACTAGAGGACTTGCATAGTCAAATCCCAATCCATGTTGGCCCTTGCGTCAATTTAAAAAAAAAAAAAAATTGTTGGTGCGCCCTGTGTACCTAAGCGCCCTGGTGCACTCTATTATCCCAACGCACCGCGCAAATATTGATCAAAAAATTATGTCAGTGTGCCATTTTTAAAATATGCAGCAAGTGCGCTATTTCATTATGGTGCACTGCGAACGTTCTGTTTCAAAAAAGAAAAAAAGACTTTCAAAAAAATATAAACCTTTCATTCTTTTTGTCTCTGCCCTTTCTTCTCCCTCTTTCTATGATTTTAGAATTATGGCTTTTTAATTTACATTTATAGGGTTTGTATTGCTAAATATAGACCTAAGACATCCAACCGATGAGACGATTAGCGTAGTCGGATCCCAATCCATGTGGGCCCTTGCATGAATTAAAAAAAAAACCGATTTTTTTATCGGTGTGCCTTGCATAAAATAGCACACCAGTGCTCTATATTTTCCAAGCGCACCACATAAGTAATGTGATAAAAAATTAATAAACAATTTTTTTTTTATCGGTGCGCCATATGTAAAATATGGCACCAATTTATGCTACAAAAATTAACACTCGATGATTTTTATTACTCTATCATGCTTAATCAGTGCAGTAACTGACATTTAATGCACTGGTGCTCCTTGTTGACATAGAGCACGTACGGTTTATTATACTGTTTGTGCAGTGCGTTTGGAATACAGCCACGCACCAGCGTCGGTGCATACACAATGAATGATGCACTGTTGTCTTGAGATTTTTTTTAATTTGAAAAGTTGACAATTTATTTATAAATATATTAACGAATTATATGGTACATGTTTGAGATTTATAAATAAATGACTAGCAAGAGATCAAGTAAAAAAAATACTAATAACACACCAAGAAAAGAAAAAAAGGCAAGTTCTTTGTAAATTTTTTACAAAAATTATTATTTGTGAACTATATGTAAGTTTAACTAATATGTATTGTTTACTGTGTATCATGCAGAGCCACAAAATGACAAATATCAATAATATTATTTCTGATCTAGGACCAGAAGATAGTAAAAGCTTGATGGAAAAATTGCAAAAGGATGAATCAGGTGAATGAAAAAATATTATCGATCCAATATGAGTTTCTTTTTTAAGTTTTCATTAATAATATAATTAATATTATTAGATAACATGTGTGAAATAGTCTATTAATTCACATCTGTTTAATGTTCTACAGGGACCAACAACTTAGAAAAGGAATGTTGTTCTAAGAAAAGAAAAAAAATAGAACATGAAAATGAAAATTAATTGCTCCTTAGCTCATATGGAGTGGTGCTGGAGGTTAACAAAAAGGGGAAAACTTTTACAAAAGTTTGAGGGATCTATTGGAATGAACGTATATATGTTATTTCCACTTACAATACAAAAACCAAACCAATGATTCCAAGAACCAAATTTTATCTAAACTACAAAAAGAGTTTCCAGAGAATTGGTTAATGAGACATGTTAAACGTTTAGTAGCAAAAACATAATACAACAAAAAAGAAGGAATGAAAAAGTAATATTCCTTTAGATTTTTGTCTAGAATTATTTATAAATATCACTTTGTTATACTTAGTTTTCATATATCAATATAAAAATTAAATATTTTATTGTCATGTTACATTTTCAGGAAGATTATGAAATCTCAAAAGATGAATGAGCTGATATCAAAAATATGCCAGTAGGAATGTCCAAAAAGGTGTACAAGGAGATGGTCAAAGAAATGGAGAAAATTGCATCGTGGGAGGAGCCATCTCAACAACAACGTGCTTGAAATGTAATATGTATTCGTTGAATTTTTCAATCATTAGGTACAATAAATAAAAATTTTAGCATTAAACATTAATTTTCAAGTATTTTCTTGCAGAAAAGAAAAGAAAATGGAACTCATTCAGCACATAAAATAGGACGACGAGGAAGAAAAGGAATGATATCTAAGTTTGTGAGTAATTGTTACTTCCTTGTAATAGCTTAACTATATTTCATTTTTGTATTTTTTAAGTTGTTTTAAAAAATCATAATTGAATGTCTTCAAACATGCACTAACATATAAAGAAGAACCATCAGAGAAATTGATTGAAATTGGGTTAAATATGGGTTGTGGGTATATGTTGGTGTATCAGAACTTAATTGTGGAATTTGTAAGCATCTATCGATCTTGTTTTACTTAGCTCCCTCTTTAATTAATAGAAAAAATAAATCTTTTATATTAAATATATGATTTTTTATGGGGTATAAAACTTGCAAGAAACAAAGTATGGCATTTTGCCAATAGATCAAATCTTGAAAGATGGCATGTTACATGGTTTTGAAATAATGTGTATAGTTTATGAGTCAATTTTTGCATTGGTATGCCATTTATTTTCCATTTGCATTGATGTATAATATTTAATATTGCAATTTTCATTATTCTCACCAATGTATATACACTCATTACAACTTATTTTTATATTTGTAAATGGAAGGTGAAGAAGAAGAAAACAATCAACACCGTGAACAAAACATTCTTGAAAATAACCCAAGTCATGGAAGTAGCTCTAGCAGTGACAATAGTTCAAGCAAAGAATGATGATCACTATGTTTGGATATCAAAGCAAGGCATTATATTTTTTGAAAAATGTCTGCGGAATCAGACATTTTCTTTAATGTAATGGACACAGTGTCCCAATTGAAAGATACTAAGATACCAATAACTCTCCTATTTTGTAGGACAAATAATGTCTTATATATATATATATATATATATATATATATATATATATATATATATACGTATATATATATATATATATATATATATATATATATATATATAATGTTTTAATTTATTCTATTGCATTCTCCATTGTCATTCTCAAATGCACTAATAAAAATTTAATTCATATGAATATTGTTACAAGATGTGTCGACTTTTGATGAATAATGAATTTAAAACAATCACAATAATTGCACTATCGTAGGTTGATTTTTCTAAAAAATACAAAATTAAAACCGGTGTGTGTATTCTTATACTGGTGCGTGTGTATTCTTAAGTGCACCGATGTGTTTTTACGACCTATGGGCACCACACAAATACCAAAACCAATTAAAAATGTCGAGGCATTTGTGCAGTACAATGCTCTGGTCCGTTTATGTTTATATACACACTGGTGCCCTTTTACGACCTATTAGCACCGCATGAATACAGATACCAATTATAAATCTTGGTGCGTTTGTGTGATACTATGCACTGGGTATTTTTGTGTATATATGCACCGGTGCATTTAGATGACCTATGGACACTACACGAATACCGATACCAATTATAAATCTCAATGCATTAGTGTGATAGTGAGAACTAGGGCATTTAAGAGTCTATACGCACAGGTACATTTGTATGACATATTTACACTGCACGAATACCGATACCAATTATAACGCTCGATGCATTTCTGTGAAAGGGTGCACCAGTGCGTTTCTAAAAGTCTATGCACCGGGGCATTGATACAACCTGCAGGCACCGCTCAAATCCCAATACCAATTATAATGGCCCCATGCGTTGTATCACCAACACTATTCCTGGTGTTTTTTTATACCTTAACGGCCCAGTGCATTCTTCTTAGACTACCCTGGGGCATCGTCTATAGGTACACACTTGTGCATTAAAGATTGATTAGTGCACCGAGGAAAAAAACATTCATAATAACCTCCGATCGTCGATTTTTTTTTAGTTGTGTTGAATTTCCATTAAAAGCTCTGCCAAAACCTCCATAACCATAACTGAATGTGGTAGAATATGTTCTTTTGATAATTTTGGCCAATTTTATAACACTAAAAACTTCCTTTCTAACCTCCGCTAGAGGGTCTTTTCCCTGTAGTGACTCAAATGGTTAAAAGTTCAAATAAAAATAAAAACAAAAATAGCCTAGAAAGCAACACTAGTAAATTGGCTAGTAGCCCTAACAAAACTTATTTAACTGATGTGTCTAATGAAAATCAACAATCTGAAATTGCTGTAGAAACAATGTTTGATAAAAATGATTTAAATTTGCCAAAAACACAGACACCATTCAGTATTGAGAATGAAATTTTCAAGATAAAGATGTCCATACCTCTCACTGAATTAGTTGGCCAAGATGCATATAGATCCCATGTTTTGAAAGCTTTAAACATAGGAGAAAATACTGATACTGTGAATTTGAATGACGACAAACCTGAAATTTTCTTTAGTCCTAAAGTAGAATGAAAATTTCAAGATGGAGGTGTAGCTCCATTTTATGTTAGTTTGAACATCCATGATAAAATACTCTATAATTCCATGTTAGATTTTGGAGATTCTCATAACCTCATGCCAAAGGTAGTTCTGGAAAGACTAGGCCTTGATATAACTAGGCTATACAAAGACTTGTACTCCTTTGACTCCAGTAGAGTTAAATGTCTAGGCTTGATCAAATATCTTTGTTTTAATCTAGCACAAATACCAGCCAAAGTCCTAGTAATGGATATTGTAGTGGCTGAAATTCCCCCTAAGTATGGCATGCTCCTATCATGCTCATGGGGAGCCAAACTTCAAGACACCCTCCAAATGGATATGACCTATGATACCATACCAATATTTAGTCAAACAAGAAGATTATCTAGGGAGACTCATATGAAATACACGGTCATTAGTCAAGAAAATACGAATAACTCCCCTTGCTATTCTGTCCACATATCCCTTGATTAATTTATCCTTTACAATGACGAAAACATGAATGAAAAAGTAGCAATAAATGAAAAAACAACTGAAAAAGAGGAAGAACAGTCAGACCAAATATAAAATGAACAACATAAGTCTAAACTTGAACCTCTTTGGAGCATGAGCTTTGAGGGGTCTTGCGGCAAAACTGGTTCAGGGGCACATGTGTGGGTACATAAAACTAAGAACAATCACATAGAGGGTCACTGCTACAAACTGAAATTTCAGTGTAAAGATAATATAGTAGAGTGTGAGGCCCTCCTTTTAGGATTACAACTTCTGAAGAAATTAGAGGCCAAAAGGATCTTTGTCCATGGGGATTTCGAGCTAGTCATTAGGCAAGTTAAGGGAGAATTTTTAACTAATCATTTTAGATTTAGAGCATACAGGAATTCTACCCTTGACCTCCTAAAAGTATTCAAAGAATATGACCTTGCCTCTATCCCAAGAAATCAAAATATCTTTGCTAATGGACTAGCATTTGCAGCTAGTACTTATCAACAACATCATCCTAACAAACAATATACAGTACAGGTTAAATATAGACTAGTATTCCTTGATAATATAACATATTGGCAAGTTTTTGAAGATGAAAAATAGATTGAAGACTTCCGACGGTCCAAATATGAGTTTGAAATGTGAAATTTAGACTTAGATCATGAAGAGGACTACTCTACTAAGGAAAAAACATGTAAGGAGAAGCCCCCTCATAATGCTCATATAAATATGTTAGCAAAAGAAGACCCACATGGGACATAAATGTGTAGAGATCTAGGAAAAGAAGAGGTTGAAGTATTCCAGTTCAGAGATAATACCTTTCCAAGAGGACTTGTCCCTCTAGAAGAACTTTCTGATTTCAATTATGTTGCTAGAAATCCAAAAAAGGAATCCACTGAATCAAATGTAGAAGAGTGCAATATAGGCAGTGACCAAGAACCCAAAATGGTTAAACTATCAAAGCCACTTCCAACACCTATAAAACAGAAATATATTGAGTTATTAAAGGAATTTAGTGATGTGTTTTCCTAGATCTATGAAGACTTGAAGTCCTATGATACTGATATCATTCAGCACAAGATTCCACTCAAAGAAAGACAAAAGCCCTTTAAACAGAAATTGTGAAAAATAAATCATGTCCAAATGCCACTAGCTGAGAAAGAGATAAAGAAAATGTATGATGCTTGAATAATAGTCCCACTCAGGTACTCGGAATGGGTTTTAAATCTTGTATCAAGAAGGAAGAAGATATGGGAGATTAGGGTCTGCATTGACTTCAAAAACCTAAATAAAGAATCCGTAAGGGACAACTACCCTTTACCAAAAATGGATCACATATTACAAAGGGTAGTAGGCTCCAAAAGGATGTCTCTGATTGATGGGTTTTTAGGGTACAATCAGGTGCTAGTACATCTAGATGATCAACAAAAAACAACTTTCCCCACACCTTGGGGCACCTTCATGTATGTAAAAATTCCTTTTGGGTTAATCAATGTTGGAGCTATTTTCCAAAGAGCAATGGATATTTCTTTCTCAGAAGAAATAGGTTTCTTCATTTTGATATATCTTGATGATATAACAGTCTATTCAAAAAATGATGAAGAACATCTAGCTCGCTTAAGAAAATTATTTGAGAAATGTGCAAAGTATGGTCTGTCTTTGAATCCTGAGAAATCCTTATTCGGCCTTCAAGAAGGAAAGCTTCTAGGCCACATCATATCTGAAGAAGGGATCAAGATTGACCCAAATAGGATTGAGGGAATATTGCAAATCAGTCACCCAAGAAATATCAAAGAGCTACAATCTTTCATTGGAAAGATAAATTTCTTAAGAAGGTTCATACCAAACCTTGTAGAACTCCTTAGAAACATCACTAACATGCTCAAAAGAAAATCAGGAGTCAAATGAACCATAGAAGAAAAACAGTATTTTAAATTAGTGAAGCAAGAACTTACACAAACACTAGTTCTGATGAGCCCTGAATTCACGAAGGATTTCATTATATTTTCTTTTGCATGAAAACACACAGTTGTTGTTGTATTACTGCAGAGAAATATAAAAGGACAGATGAAACCCATAGCATTTTTCAGCCAAGCTCTAAGAGATGCACCTTTGAAATATAATATCATGGAAAAGCAGGATTTTTCCTTTGTTAAAGCACTGATGGATTTCAGAGTCTAAATTCTTTATTCACACATCATTGCATTTTTGCCTCATATAGTGGTTAAAGACATCCAAACACAAGATCCTGATGGAAAAAGAGGAAAGTGGATTACTGTCATTTTGGAATATGATCTAGAAATCAGGCCCACCAAATTAATACAAGGACAAGGATTGGCTAAACTAATGGTTGAAACAAATTTTCAAGCACTAGACATCAATATGATTCACTCATTAGATGAACAAGAGGAGCTGGCAACTCTACCTATTGAGGAAGCATTCCTAAATTCTCCCTGGTACATAGATATACTGCATGTGTTTTTTAATCTAAATGTTCCTCATGGTTTGTTTGAAACAAAGGCCAACTTCTTGAAGTTAAAAGTTGTAAATTTCTGCATTTTAGACAAAGCTTTATATTGGAAAAATTTTGGTGGTGTTTTTCTTAAATGTTTACCTAAAGGAGATGCAGATAGGATTATGCATGAATTTTATGAAGGAGAATGTGGAGGTCACCTCTATTGGAAGACCACTATTAATGAGGTACTTAGGGTTGGTTTCTATTGGCCTACCCTCTTCCAAAACATCAACAAAATGGTAGTTACTTCTCATAAATTCCAAATCTTTGAGGGAAAAAGAAAGCCACTCATTTTGATATTATAGCCAATCTCTGTTGAATCTCCTTTTCAACAATGGGGTCTAGATTTCATTGGAGAAATCCACCCTTCCTCCCCTGCCTAGCATAAATGGATCCTTACAGCAATGACTATTTTACTAAGTGGATAAAATCCATTCTTTCCAGAACTGCCATATACTCAGTAATTATCAGATTTATTGAGGTTCATTCAAGAGGTGCAGTCTGAAAAGAATTATATACAAAGAAGGATAAATCAAACTATTCAGCTGTAGCAAACTAGATGAGTGTATAATAGAACACAATTGTTACAAGAAAATATCAAGAAGATATTTGAAAAATGACCAAGGCAAATGATTTTAACATTGGAGACAAAGTGTTGAAGTGGGATTCAAGAAGGGAGGACAAAGGCAAGCATGGAAAGTTTGATAACCTGTGGAAAGGTCAATACACCATTCATTCTGCAAGGTAATAATGCATTTTTCTTACAAGAAATGGATGGAACAGAGTTGTTTGAAGGTCTTTTCAATGGCAGGATGTTGAAACATTATTTTAGTTAAGAATCTCAGTTTATTTTTTCTTCATTGTTTATAACATTTCTTAAACAAAATGTCAGAAAAAAATTGATCCAAAAAATAAAGAAAGAAATGGAACAAAAAAGAAGAAGAAAAGAGGGCAGATAAAAAGAAAAAAGGTAATCCCCATGCCAAAAAATGAATATTTATGAAAGTGTTGCAAGTCAAAATGCCACAAATTTAAAAAGAGGTCATGTTCAATCATACAGTACAAATTTTGAAATTTTTTTGATAAGTTAGAAAATGAAGATTTGCAAAAATGTTTAAACTCGGCTTATCAGTAGGTAGGTAGAAAATGAAATTGGTTCCAAAGCCTAAATTTGAAACCAATAAGAAAAGTAAGGGACAGGTGATAACATAGAGATTAAAAACCAAAACCCTTAGTTTAGTTTACTTTTTGCAAAATAATATTGTGTGTAGCTTGTCCAAAAATGCCACAATTCATGATGATCAAACTGCCTAATCTTAATTCATTCATGCTTTAAATTTCATGTTGATAGCTAGTGAATAAAAATATATCAAACTGTTTAATCTTGGCAGATCGGTAGTTAGGTAGAGAATAAAATAGCTCATCAATCTAATCTGAGCCTTTGGAAGTTATAAGGTTATATTTAGATAGTTTTCTTTCAAAAGGAAAATAATGTCAAGGTTTGCAAGTCCAAATGCATCCAATAAATGAAAATAAAATAAAATGTTAAAGTAGGTGATGGGTAGGCAGAATTTATTTGCAAAAAATATGGTTTTCAATTTTTGAAGGTCACAGTCATAAAAAGTTGCAACAGATCAGCAAATTATTGAAGGTGAATTATATCCTTTTAATTCAATTATATATCTATATTTTATTTAGTCCTTTGTTTAATTAACTAATAATAATTCACCTTCAATAATTTTAGTAAATATTTTTTCTTATTAATTACTTTCTAGGCTTTAAAATTTTTTAATTAGATTCTTTATTAGTTTATTTAGATCATTATCCTTGTAGGAATCTCCTTTTCTAGATTAGTTATTCTTTAAATGAACCTTATAACGTAGATTATTAACCTTGATAAAATAAATTTTATTGTATTAGGATTATAATATATATATAAAATAAATTAATAAATATTTAGAAATTATAAACTCTGCTCGGCTCTTTTCTAGAAAATCTACCTCTACCTATATTAATGGCCTTGGTATTTTTCTCAATTTCTTCATTCAAGAAAGTCCTGATGATGGATCCCCGTTGGGATTCGAAACGTCAACTCTTGTTTTCTAGCAATGTGGATAATCCGGAAAGTTTTTAAAAAAACAGATCAGCAATTACAGAATTAAAATCAGCAAAATACAAACATGCTACTGATCTACAAATGCTATTGACACCTCCTAAAAGAGTTTCCCTCCCTAGCTAGAGCCACTGTTAATCTCTTGTATTCTACAATATCACTAGATGACTGTGGATTTCTTACAGTCTGCTGGAAATAATATTCCCTGATTACCATTTATTTTAAGAAATCTCACTGCCTTCATTATTTTCCATTTAACCTATTCATTATCTCTCATTTTACCTTTTTTGATACCCTCGGGCTCTACAAACCCATGTTTGACCTTAAATCCCCTCATTTAGCCTTTCCCCTTTCTTAAAACCTCTTTCCCTATGCTAAAAACGCCATTTTCCTCACTAAAATCCCTTCCCCTTCAATCATTTCCCCTCTGTCCATTTAAAAAAATGTAAAAACCCATTTTTACATTGTTTTGAAATAAATATTAACCCAACTCCCACTTTAAATAGACCCTGTTTATTTAAAACAAACCCGACCCCTTATATGTTTAAACCCCCACCTAAAAAGATGATTACCCCACTTCAATATGACCCTAGCCCCATCGTATATTAAGCACCTTTGCTTTAAATATTTTCCCCAGGCCCCACATTATTTTAAACTGTTAGCTTCAATTAAACCCCCTACCCCACCTATCAAATCAATCTGTTGTTCCATCTGATCCTGACCACCATTTGATCTTCTCCCCTGCATCCAACGGTCCTTGCTCCGTATCGCAACCCAAACCATCTAATGTTTAAAACCTTGCAGGACTTGCAAAATGGGTGGTTTGAAAACTGTCCCATTCATCATGTAGCGCTCCACCATTTTACCGCATCCCCACGACATAAACCACCAAACTGCCTATGCCCCGTGCGATAAACCACAGACCCCTTTCGCACCATAAGGTGAATCTGCTGACCCCTTTGAAATATTTTGAACTCCATGTTGTTGCGATAAGCCCCTGAATCACCATAAAAATCCCTACAATGTTTCTTGAAGACCTAGAAGGCCCTTGATAGACACAGAAATTAAAAACCTCCATTATCCGGACTCTGTCCACAAATTTCCCTACTACCTGCAAGCCACCATTTCTCTCCACCCTGTGGGATCTCGTTTTTTTATTAATAATTTTTTAAATTTTGCAGGTGATTGATGTACCAAAAAATGCAATAATCAAAATGTGTTTGTAAATTCCAAGATTTGTTTAAAGCCAGGCTCTCTGAATGACGATTTAGAAGCTTTGTTCATCAAAGGATTAAGAGGGCAAGAATAATCAGGAGCAACAATGGATCATGATAAAAAATTATCATAAAATTACTCCAAAGACAGCAAGGTTTCTTCAAAATAATAGTGAAAGGTAAAATAAATAAAAGATCAGTCAAAGGTTAAAGATGAAAGATAGGGTTAGGAGACAGAGTTAAGACAAGGGATAGATAAGAGAGGTTGAGGAAGAGATTACAGTGACAACAAAGGCAGAAGAAGGAAAATAGATAAAAGATACAGATAATGACAGTTTGAAGGTTTAAAAACAAAACATAGGATAAATCAATGAGGAATACTAGGCCAGGTGTCAAGGCCATTTAGCATTTACTTCTTCACCGCCACATTGGCCACATACAGCCTATTTTTTCTTTAAATAAGGGCAGCTACAGTTAATATTACAATCAAAGATATTTTAGCAGCAATTAGAAATTATTGTAAAAGTTAATGTTTAAAGGCAAATTAGTCAAAGATAGTTTAAAGTTAGCTCAACAGTAAATTAGAAATTTATTACTACAGTAAGTCAGTCAAATATATTTTGGCATTGGGCCTTGCATGGTCTCAATTTTCAAACATCATTTACTCTGTAGTAAATAAAAATTTGTCACCCTAGATTAGGGTAACCTCCTCATCTGTAGTTAAATACTGCATGTATTGTTCATTATTACTGTTGGTTCCTAGGTTGGATTTTGATCAGACTCTGAGTTGCAAAGATTATTTCACTAGAGAATTGTAATTGTTTTGATTTGGAAATCAGTAATACAAGCATGTTCACAAGATCTGTAATATTCCCAATTAGCCACTGCTACTTGGAATATTATAATTTCTCCATTTTTGAAATAAGAAGTAGGGAAGACAATAAAACATATCCCAGTGTGAAAAGGGATTGGACGAGGAGGAAAAAATAAAGCCACTTTGGTTTGAAAGAAGGGTAAATAAATGAGCTAGATCCAGCTGACCAATTCAACAATGCTGTTACAAGAGGAGGGAAAGCTACTAGTGCAGCACAGTTTTGAAAGAGGAATCTTCTCAAGGAAGTCACACCACTAATGAGTGGGGTCCGGGGTGGGAAAGCTCACCAAGGATAAGAAGGAGGAGATAGAAGCAAATATATCATTCATTATTCATCTTTGTTTTGGTTTTTTGACTGATTTCAAGCTTCATCTATTTAGCCGGAGTTGTAGCACTATTTAGTGCAAAGAATTCTCATGCGGGAATTCCATCTTCACCTTTGGTTTAGATGATTGGGAGATCTAAGGAGGAGGTCATGAGCTTAATTTTCATCATTTTTCTTGAGGATATCCATTTTTCCATTAACTACGCCATTTCTGCAGTAGCAGTAGCAGCTGGGTGAAATCATCCAATTTTGTGCTTGTTTCAGAGGAGGTGTCTATTTCACTCCGGGAGGTCTATTGAGGAAGGCATTGGGCCAATTTCTGTATCATTCATATATTTCAAATCACATTCAATATTTTTAATATAGGATCGCTAGGTATAATGTTATTTTCTGCAGTGTTGCATTGTATGTCGTTATTTTGCCGGAAAACCTTGTCGGGGTGTTCTGATGTGCTTGTAAAAGGGGTCAAACCTCTTATTTATGATTCCATGATTAATTAAATCTCTATATATGTATGAAAACATATTTTTCTATATATTTCATAATAAAAATTACACTATTGCAGTCTTCAGCAGTTCTATTTTATGAAGTTGTGGGATTGGGGTGTTTTTAAGCATATATGAGCTGGGGAGATTTGTTTAATGTAGCTAGGATGATTTTTTTTTTATAAAATTATATATTTAAGTTACATACAGCATATATAACGGGATCCAAGTATTTTTCTACATTTTTACTGCATGGTGTTCCTTATGGAGTGTCCTCATTGAAGATATTGCAGAGATTCCTGAAAAGGAATATTACAGTGGTATCATAGCTCTGCTCTTGGCTCAGCTTGTGGGGGGAATTTATCTTCAGCATGGAGGAGGAAGAAATTTTGAATCTCCTACTTCAAACCCTGCAGAACATTGCAAGCGACCTCAAGGAGATGAGACATGAAGGGGATTTTATAGAGTTTTTCCATGAGGCAAGAACCAGCACTACAAATGGTATGGGGCATTCAACTGCATCACAAAACTCTACCATGCCTTCATTTCTAATTGGGGGAGATAAGGAGGGAACCTTGGGAGAATTTTTTGAATAATATGAACTCTAATCTCAAGGGTTCAAGGAGCACTTGAGCTTTCAGGAGTTTTTTCGGATCAAGGATGGGAGGAGGATTAATCCTCATAAAAAGGGGGAGAACTTGATGTAGGGATCAGCCCTACAACATAGTATGGTAGGGTTCTTCTTGCCCACATTTTATGGTACACCTAAGTGCACAGCCAAGGCTTGGGTGGAGAAGTTGGACACATACTTCCAGCCCAACAAGGTTTCTGAGATAGAAGCCATCAAGATAGTTGTGCTGCACCTAGAAGGGGAAGCTTAAGAACGGTGGTTTCATGGACTGACCACACTTTGGCATCATCATATCAATTCGTACTCGGCTTTCACTAAGAAGCTATTGGAGAGGTTTGATCCAAGAGATCCAGAAGCCCACTTTGCCAAGTTAACCAAGCTCAAGCAGGAGGGAGATCTTGAGGATTATATTCCTGAGCATTTGCAACTTTCAGTGATGGTATCCAACTTCACTATGAGCAGGAAGGTATGCATGTTTATTAATGGGATGGCTAAACCATTGCAAGGGTTGGTCAAATCCACTAAACCAACCACACTCCTTGAATATGTGGAGAAAGCTAGAGATCTACAACACATCATTCCCATGGAAAGAACCCTTTTGCAGCAAGAGACTTACTCAAGACCAAGGAAGGCAATCCATGTTTGGGATTTGAAGGGAGAATGTGTTGCACGAATGAAACATCATGTCAATACCTTCTCCAAGAAGGATGCCAGCGCTATACAATCCGTGGAAGACCTTTCTCCAAGAGGGGGAGCTATTGCAGTGTTAAGAGGAGTCCCAAGTATCTAACCCTAAGGGTGAGAGGTGCTATCATGGGGCAAAGAGTCTCTGTGTTGATAGATAGTGGAGCCACTCATAATTTTATTGATGTACAATTGGTACAAAGAAGAGGAATCCACATGGAGGAGTTTGAGGGATTCTCAGTTTTGGTCCCAGGAGCTATGACCTTGCAATGTGCCAAGTATATCCCGGCACTAACCATAACCACGGGGACCTACACATTGACAGACCACTTCTTTGTGGTAGACATTCCAGAAACCAATTTCATATTGGGAGTCCAATGGTTAATCATTCTTGGGAGATTTACCACTAACTAGAGAACCTTGGAGATGGAATGGACAAGAGGGAAGGATGGCCAGCAACAAAGGATCAAGGGTATAAACACATACCCCCCTTAGGTTGTTTTAGCACATAGGATGGAGAAGATCTGCGTAGAGGGGATATTGAATGGGTAGTGGAGCTGCATATATCAGAGGTGAAGGGCAAGGATTCACCAGTGCATCCAGATTTTCAGTCTCTCTTGGACCATAATTCTATGGTATTTGGGGATATCCCACCAGGGAGACCTGCTCACGGAGGGTTTGAACACATCATTGAGTTGGAAAAAGGGATCCAAGCAGTAATCACCACTACTTATAGGCACCCCAAGGCTTATAGGGATGAGATTGAGAGGGCTATCCAAGAGCTACTAGCTCTAGGACAAATCCAGCCTAGTACTAGTCCTTTTGCTTCCTCTGTGCTTTTAGTAAAGAAGAAAGATGGCACATTGAGGATGTGCAATGATTATAGGGCCTTGAACAAGAAGACTATGAAGAACAGGTACCCTATACCTAGGATTGATGAACTCATGTATGATTTGAGGGGATATAAATACTTCTCCAAGATTGATTTGAGATTTGGGTATCATCAAATCAAAGTGAGGGAGCAAGATATCCCCAAGACAGCGTTCAGATGTCACTATGTGCAATTTGAGTTTTTGGTAATGCCCTTTGGATTGACCAACGCTCCAGAAACTTTCCAATCTTACATGAACCAGATTTTCCGTGGTCATTTGAGAAAGTTTGTATTGGTATTCTTTGATGATATTATTATCTACAGCCACACTTGGGAGGAGCACTTGCAACATATTGAGACAGTTTTACATATCCTCAAGGAGCAGCAATTCTATTCCAAGCTCTCCAAATGTGAATTTGGCCTCAAAAAAATGTTGCATTTAGGGCACTTCGTAGGAGTGGATTGAGTGAGGGTACATGAGGAGAAGATCCAAGCTATCAGATATTGGCCTGAACCTAGGAATGTTACTTAACTCAGAGGATTTGTGGGCATATGCACTTATTACCGGAATTTTGTGAAAGGATTTTCGCAACTAGCAGCACCACTCACAGACTTGACCAAGAAGGGAGCTTTCCATTGGACACCTACATTGCAAAGGGCTTTTTATAAGCTCAAAGAGGTAATAAGTGGTTGACCTATTTTGGTTTTGCCTGACTTTTCTCAACCTTTTGTTCTAGAATGTGATGCATTAGGTGAAGGTATTGGGGTAGTCTTGATGCAAGGTGGGTATCTTATAGCCTTTGAGATCAGGAAGCTTCTCCTTCATGAGAGGTTATACCCCATCTATGATAAAGAAATGTTGGATATCATGCATGCATTAGCCAAATTCCAACAATACTTGGTGGGCAATAAGTTCAAGGTGAAGAATGACCATAATAGTCTTAGATTCTTCCTTGAACAGAGACAAGTCCAGGAGAGACAACAAAAGTCGGTGAGAAAAATCCAAGCTTATGATTTTGACATATAATATGTTGAGGGAAAGAGCAATGTAGTAGCTGATGCACTATCTAGGAGGCCTACAGCGTTGTCTTTGAGGGGCATGGACGCATATTGGAAAGCTCAAATTTCAGTTGAGTATTCCAAAGATGACTTCGCATGTGAGATACTTCATGGGGTGGTATCGAATGAAAGGTTTAAAGTGATGGATGAGTTCATCTATTACTGGGACCTGATCTTCTTGGCTAAGAATTCCAAGCTCAAGAAGAATATCTTATTGGCATCACATGATTCCCCACTTACCAGGCATCAAGGTTTCACAAAGACTTACAGAGCTATCAGAGAGAGATTCTCATGGAAGGGTATCAAGGAGGATGTGCTCTGACATGTCAAAGAGTGCACCATTTGTCAATAGAACAAGGGAGAATGCACCCACCCTGCTGTGTTATTGCACCCACTACCCATTCCGAATGGGAAGTGGGAAAGTATCTCTATGGACTTCATCACCGGCTTACTGACAGTATAGGGTAAGGATAGTATCCTTGTAGTTGTTGATAGACTAACAAATTACTCTCATTTCTTTGCCATTTCAGCACATTATACTGCTTCACAGGTAGCTGAGATCTCCTTCAAAGATGTATTTAGACTCGATGGTCTCCCAAGGACCATAGTGAGTCACCGAGATAACTGCTTCATGGGTGGCTTTTGGCAATAACTTTTCTAGTTGGTGGGGACTGATTTGACTCCAAGAAATAGTTATCACCCCCAAACCAATGGATAGACCGAGATAGTGAACAAGTGGCTAGAAGGCTACTTGAGAAACTATGTAGCAGGGCAGAAGAGAGGTTGGCTGCGTTGGCTTCACTTGGGAGAGTATTGTTACAATACTAATCACCACATCTCTATTGGCATGACTCCATTCCGGGCCTTATATGGGTATGAGGCACTCTCATTTGTTGATGTTATGTTTGGGGCAGGTAAAGCTCCAATGGAAAAGGAATGGATTCAAGAGAACCATGACATACTCAGGGCACTCAAAGACAACATGGTCACTGCCATAAACACACAGAATATGTATGCAGACCGTGGTAGGATAGAAAGATAATTTGAGGTGGGATATCTTGTCTATCTATGTCTTCAGCCTTACAAACAGTCCACACTCAAGGAGAAGCGAGCTGAGAATCTCAAACCATGTTTCTACAGGCCATACAGGGTGGTCAAATGTATCAGTAAGGTAGCATATGAGTTGGAGCTTCCTAAGGGGAGCAAGATCCAAAATATCTTCCATGTCTCTTGCCTCAAGAAGGCCATTGGGAGGAACATAGTTGCCAACATGGATCCCCCCTGTTGATGATGAGGGCCACCTGATTTTGCAGCCAGAAGCCATCTTAGACACAAGGGAGAGACAGCTAAGAAACAGAGTCATCAAATAATATCTGATTCGATGGAGGAATCTACCAGATAAGGATGCCACTTGGGAGGGGGATAAAATCTTTCAGCGTCCATCTTTACTGTTGCTTTTGGGCAAGCAAATTTTGAGTGGGGAGGACTGTAATATTCCCAATTAGCCACTGCTAATTGTAATATTATAACTGCTCCATTTTTTAAATAAGAAGTAGGGAAGACAATAAAACATATCCCAGTGTGAAAAGGGATTAGACTCGGAGGAAAAAATAAAGCCACTTTTGTGTGAAAGAAGGGTGAATCAATGAGCTAGATCTAGTTGACCAAGTCAACAACATTGTTACAAGAGGAGGGAAAGCTACTAGGGTAGCGCAGTTTTGAAAGGGGAATCTTCTCAAGGAAGTCACACCACCAATGAGTGGGGTCCAGGGTTGGAAATCTCACCAAGGATAAAAAGGAGGAGATAGCAGCAAAGATATAATACATTATTCATCTTTTTTTTTGTCTTTTGACTGATTTCAAGCTTCAGCTGTTTAGCCAGAGTTGCAACACCGTTTAGTGCAAAGAATTCTCATGCAGGAATTCCATCTTCACATTTGGTTTAGCTGATTTGGAGATCTAAGGAGGAGGTCCTGAGCTTAATTTTCATCATTTTTCCTAAGGATATCCATTTTTCATCACATACAACCCATTCACTTCTAGTAACTACCTCATTTCTGCAGTAGCAGCAGCAGCTGGGTGAAATCCTCCTATTTTGTGCTTGTTTTAGACGAGGAGGTGTCTATTTCACTCCGAGAGGTCTATTGAGGAAGGAATTGGGAAAACTTCTGTATCATTCATCTATTTTAGATCACATTCAATATTTTTAATACAGTTTTTCTGGGTACAACATTATTTTCTACAATGTTGCATTGTATGTTGCTATTTTGCCAGAAACCCTTGCCGAGGTGTTACAATGTGCTTGTAAAAGGGATCAAACCTCTTATTTCTGATTCCATGATTAATTAAAGCTCTAGAACTATATGAAACCATATTTTTCTGTCAATTTTATAATAAAAATTATGCTGTTGCAGTCTTTAGCAGTTCTATTTTATGAAGTTGTGGGATTGGGGTGTTTTTAAGCATATATGAGCTGGGGAGATCTATTTAATGCAGCTAGGATGATTCGTTTCTGATTCCATTCTATATTTAATCTACATACAACATATATAAGGGGATTCAAGTCCTGTTCTACATTTTACTACACGGTTTTCTTTATACACCATCCTCATTAGAGATATTGCAGAAATTCCTGAAAAGGAATATTACAAGATCCTTGAGTTATGTTAATGGTGATTTTATGTCTTTTATGTAATTTTTTTTTCCTTTTTTTCCATGCTCTACACCAATTTCTTTGATAATAAAACATAAATTTTAGACTGAGATATGTTGTTTAGGCACTTTAACTCTTTCTGTTATCATTATCTTTATGTTTTCATCTGAAAGTATAACTAAATAATTCTTAATTTCTCTTTATAATTATTGGATTGTTGTCTTAAGGTTTCCTAGTGAAGTATAGCTAAATAATACTTAATTTCTCTTTATTTTTACCAAATCATTATATTCAAAGCTTTCTTTGAAGTTTAGTTAAAGAATTCTTAACTGCTCTTTAATTTCACTGAACTGTTGTCTTGAATTTTTTCTTTATCTAAAAGTATAACTAAAGAATCCTTAATTTTTCTTTAGTATTACTAGATTTTTGTCTTGAGGTTCTTTCATAGTAAATTACACCTGAAGAATTCTTAATTTCTCTTTAGTTTTAACAAATTGATATCTTAAAGGCTTTTCTTGTTGTATTATAGTTAAAAGATTCTTAATTTCCCTTTAGTTTTACTAAATTCACAACTTTTTTTCATCTCATATTCATTTTACATAAGAAGATCCATTCGATATAGTTAGCTTTCCCTATGAAAACCCTTGAAGATTTGATGTACAATTTAACCCTTTTATGACTCCATAGCCCAATGGATTAACCTTCCCACACTCTATCTATCCAACCAAACAATCAATCAAAATAAACAACCCCAATCTTCATAACTAGCCTAAAATCATAATAATATAAGAATAAATATAAATCAGTTAATCATAAACATAGGGAGAGCCCTCTTTGAGCCTAGGAAGGCTAGGTCCTGGACTCCAAAGCCATTTGATGTGGTTCCCTGCTACTTGTTCTTGCCAATATTGCAAATTACAAGGAGCCAATAGATCCCTTGTTCCATGGTTTAAGGCCTTGATGTAATTTCCCCATATTATCTAATGCATATGGTTTCACATCTTATCCCAATTATACGACACACTACTTTTGTTGATGGATCACCTAAGCTAGAAATTCCATTAGTAGGAAATAAGGCCATGTTCCAAGTTTCCTACTTTTCTGAACAACAGATTATTAAAACTCTGCCTCCAATTCGGTCCTTATCCCATTTCATTAAATTACTTATTCGCTTTTTATGGACTTCCCGTGAGAGTTAATCGTTATCAAGTGCACGATATGTGAGCACCTCTAGAAAGCATTTATTCAATATATTAAAGTTACCATATTGTTATTTTTAATGTGAATAAGGGTTTTCATAGATATTCATGCTAGTAGAAAAGAAGTCATTAGATATATAAGATAGAAACTATAAATTAGTGGGATGATCCAAGGATCTGATTTGTAAAAGTTTTCATTCAGATAATACTCTATGCCTTCCCTATTCTCCCATGAGAAAGAATTTATCATCAAATAATAGTAGGATACTAACTTCAAGGATAGATATATTATGTATGTATTAAAATGAATGCCATTTTATACTTTATTTGTCTCACTTTGTGTTCATACACAAATCTGTGTATAAAACATCTTCAAAAATTGATTATATAATAAACTGAGTACTTAGGGAGGTAATAAAGTCATCTCAAAATTTTTTTTGAATTATATTTTCATTATAGAAAAAATAATAATCAAAATACAAAAACAATGGTAGTGAAATTTTTAAATAACTATATTATTTTTTTGACACTTAAAATGTTAGGCATGAAAAACAAACACACAAAATAAATTTGAAATTCTAGATCTGTTGGTAACCATCAAAATGAGCTATTAAATAAGGGCTTTATTAGCCCTCAAGTGTCAAATCCCAAAATTGTTATCAGCTTTCCTGCACAGGTGGGCTTTCATGGAAAAATGTGTATGTTTATGTTGGATATAATTATAACCCCTTGTCAATTCACCAACGCACACTGCCTTAACCTATTCAACTTTGAAGGGCCATCATCACCATAACCCTTTTGAATTGAAGGGACAATTAACCAACTTATTTTTTGTATAAATTAAGATGAGGTATAACAAAGATGCAGAGTCATGGTTGTAACGAAGTTGCAGCTACAAGGTATTCTAGTTAATGTTGTAAGGAAGTTGTAGTATTAGATGAATAGTTTTATACAGTAGCAGAGGACCTTATCCAAAATCTTTCATGACAGATGTATTAAATAATTAACATGTAAAATTGCAGTGTAACCATGAAACTTTAAACACATTAACATTAGAAGACTGGAGCACATAAAATCATGCAAGAAGACACATAATTGATATCAGAATTCGTCCAGGAGGGACTACATCTTCAGGCTCTACTCATTCAATGGGGAGGCCCTCTTTCATTAAGTGGAAACAAAAATGAAAGTACAAGTATACATGCAAAATTACACCCTTATACCTCCATAGCTGAAAGTGCCGAAAAATTAGAGACCTCTAATGAAGAAGTGGACAACACCGTTGGATTCGTGGCACCGAGAGGTGCAGAATCCATATAAAATTTTTGTGGTTCTAATAAAGTGAAAATATGACCCCTCTGGAAATGGCTCAGATCATGGTTCTACCCCCTCCTACACAACACTCATGGTTCCACCCTGTCTCGTACTTTGTGCCCGCTTCTGGCCTACATGCGCACACTTCTGAAATGAATCGTTTATATATTAAAATTTGGGCAGAATCCTTGGGGAGTTTGCTAGATGAGTTGGTTAGGATCCATAATGTGGGGCACAACGTCCAGTGGTCAAACCCTGCCCCCTCCGAAATAAGTCAGAAGTTTGTTTTAATAACTGTGCCATTTTATTTTTAAACCCCATCTTATATTTTTTAATATTAAATATGGGTAATTTGGGGGGGTTGGGCTCGCATTAGGTGACCCACCCCATACTCTCCATTGACATCATTGTATATGGGTGTGGTATGGTTGTGGGTAGAGTGGTGGGGTGAACAACCCCTACCCACCGTTATATAATATGGTCAGTTGTATAGAGTGGGGGCCATGGAATATGGGGGCGGCGGGGTCATGGCCGCTAAACCCCCTTATAATAATATTTATTTTTTTGACCATTGGGTAGGGTTGGGGTCATGGCCTACACTACCCCCTTTTTTTAATTTTTTTTAGTTTGATTTAAAACAAACTGGCCTTTTTAGATTTTCTAGAATTTTACCGAAGGAGTGAAACTAACTGTCCCACAATTTTTCACAGAATCCGGCCAGAGTTGGCTGCAATCCGATGGATGGATTTCTGAAAAATTGTCACCTCCTTAAGCTATCATATCACCAAGTCAACCCTCAAACATTGATTGCTACTAACTCCTTCATACGGACTTGGAATTGAGTTTCGTCTGCATCGTTGGAGTGAGAAAGATGACATCTTCAACTTGACACTAAGTTTGTAACATTTTTGACACTTTGATTTTTGAGCCTTTGTACTTAAGCCACTTGTACTTGGACCTGTTCGATCCACCTGGATCATTTCTCCCCATTGTAGAGATTTTGGACCCCAAAAGCCTGATCTATCAATAGGAAAGTGAGTGAATTTCTCCCTCACCTTCTCCTTTTCACACCATTTAGCTTTACTTGGGTGCGTCCCTTTGAAACCATCACGGATATATTCCACATCTCCCCATTGAGAAGTCCTATTTCTTCGATCGAGAACGATTTCTTCTGGAAATTCATCAAGATATTATGGTGCAAAGTCATCCATTGTAGGAGCTGATCCTACCTCCTTGGTGTCCATAATCAATGGTGGTTCATAAAGCTTCAGATTTTCGATATTCATGATCGAGTACATCTACATGTATACAGGCAAATTGAGTTCGAAAGCATTATTCCCAATCTTCTCCAATATGGTAAATGGACCATACCATATTAGTCGCACTTTCTTGCCTTCCCCCTTCATTTGATCTGTGCTGATATGGAACCACATCTTGTCACCAACATTAAGTTGATGGTTGACTTAGTGATTATCATGTCGGGCCTTATATCGATCCTAACTCTTTTCCAATTACTCTTGCACTACTTGGTGAATTTTTTGTATTCGTTGGATGAACTATTGTGCTTTTTCCCAATTAGCACGTCCACTAGCATCTTTATCCCTTCCATATATCATGTCAAAAGGGTCCTTTGGTAAGTAACAAAACATGTCTCAAATGGTTAACACTGAGTAGAGGAATGCACTGCTCTGTTGTAGGCATGATGCACATATGGAAGATGCTAATCCCATAACTTGTGATGTTTGTTGCAATAGCCCCACAACAACTATATCATGGTACGGTTGATGACCTCTATCTGTCTATCAGTTTTTGGATGGAATGTTGTACTTCTCTTCAAATTGGTGTCAGTCATTCGCCACAAGCTGGTCCAAAAATATGCAAGGAAGTGAGAGTCTTGATCTGACACAATCGATGTGGGAAACCTAAAGTGGACCCAAAAAATCTAAAAGAAAATATAAGGATTCTTCTCAGCAGTGACCATCTTTTTACAAGGAATTAATATGCAAATTTTACTAAAGTGGTCTATGACAACATACAAATAGTCCTAACCCTTTCTAAACATAGGAAAACCTCCTACAAAGTCCATCGAAAAACTTTCCCCTGGACGACTCAGAATAGGGAGTGGTGTGTAGAGCCCAAGTTTTCTATTAGAGGGCTTTGAAATAGAAGACATCACACATCCCTTTACAAATTGGGTTACAATTTTTTTCATATGGGGCTAAAAGCATAACATTTGCAAATGACATAAGGTTTTTTCGACACCAAAGCGACCTAACACATGAGAGGTATGCACCTCTCAAATTACATGTAACCTTTCTGTTGTGGGTATGCACAATTTTCCAAGGTGATACAACATCTTCCCCTGCAAATGATAGTTTTCCACCTCTGATCCATGAGTTAGTTTTTCATATATTGCTTTAAATTCATCATCGTTAACGTATTTTTTAGCATAAATTTAAAGAGAAAATGAAGCATTATGCAGATAATATAAGCAGCAATAGGAGGGCGAGAGAGCATATATGTTACTTTTTTACTAGTGCCCTTCTTATACTTTATTACCATATGAAACTGTTGTAGAAATCCCATCCACTAGAAATGATGAGACTGTTGTAGCTTGGTCTGTGACTGAAGGTATTGCAAGGGCTGGTGATCCATACGTATAATGGTTTCCTTGCCGATCAGGTAGTGTTTCCACTTTTTCACACTTTGGACCAAGGCACAGAGTTCCTTTTCATAAGTGGGGTAATTGATGATAGCCTAGGAGAACTTCTCCGAATGGTAACATATCAGCTTCTTCTGCTGCAATAGTACAACTCCCATGTCGTACCCATTGGAATCGGTTTCAATCTCAAAATTCTACTGGAGATCGAGTAAAGCTAGAACTGGTGAAGTGATGATTTTTTTCTTTCAGTGCTTCGAAGGACTTCTACTACTTTCCTCCCCAATGAAAAGCATGTTTTGCACTTTTCAATGCATGTAAGGGTGATGGAATAATAGAGAAGTTGGCAATGAATCTCCTCCAATATTGTACTACACCTAGAAAACTACGGACCTCTGTTACATTGGTAGGCTTAGACCATTTTACAATCACCTCAACTTTGGAGGGGTCTATTTTTAATTGACCATTACCAACAATATGACCTAGGTAAACCAAAGAGGTTTTCTCAAAATCACATTTCGAAAATTTTATACACAATTCTTCCCTTTTCAATGCATCAAGAACTTCCTTACATGGAATACATGTTCATCCCAAGTCCTAATAAATACAATAATATCATCTAAATATACAAGGACAAATTCATCAATGAAAGGCCAGAAAAGATCATTCATGACTCTCATGAATGTGGTTGGAGCATTGCACAATCCAAATAGCATTACCATCCATTCGAACAACCCTTGTCTGGTCTTGAAGGAGGTTTTCCACACGTTGTGCTCTACAATTCTGACCTGGTGATAACCAGTATGCAAATCTAATTCGGTGAAATAGATATAATTATTTAATTGATATAAAAAATCGTCAATGTGAGGGAGAGGGCATCGATTTTTCAACGTAATTTTGTTTAGCACCCAATAATCCACGCACGTCCTCCATGTGCCATATTTCTTGGGTACCAACATGATCAGTGAGCTGCAAGGAGAAGTGCTTGGCTAGATGACCCCTTGGTTCAACAATTCTTGTAACTTATTTTTTATCTCCTCCATCTTGATAGACGACATCATGTACATACAAATTTTTGGAAATGGAGCATCATGCTACAAATGTATCTCATGTTGGATTTCTTGTTTCGGAGTTAATCCTATGGGTTCCTGAAACAACTCATCATAGTTAGAAATAAATTCACATAATTCATGTTTATGAGCCATATCACATCCTCGAAAAGAATTATTTGTTTCTGCATCTTTTGCTCTCACAACCATGAGCAAACACCCCTTGCTAGAATCCACCGATGTCTTCATCTATCCTGCACTTACAAGACTGGCACTAACCTTGGTTTGATGAGCTCTTACAATATACTCTACCCCATCTTTTGTGGTTTGGTATTTATTTTTCATGTCGAAATAAAACTACTTTCCTATCATAAAGATAGGTACTCCCTAACACAATACCATAGATATCCAATGGTATGACATCGAGTTTTACTTCATCCACCAGTTTAGAAGCAATTACAAATTTAACCTTACATTTATTGGTTACATTTCGTTTTACTTTGTCATGTATACATCCAAGCGGATAAGGTTTCACATGAGGCTTAACTTCTAAGCCAAACTTTTTAACCAAGGATTCTGAGATTAAATTTCCTTGATAGCCTAAATCAAATAAAGTTTCTACTTTTTTATGATTTATGACAACTCTAATATGAAAGAACTCAATTCTCTTTCTTTCATTAGGAAGAGGCTCATCTATTGAACTAGTGCTTCCATGAGATTCAAAATTAACATGAAGAGAAAGAATACCTTTTGTGCCTATTTTTGTGATCAATGCCTTATCACCAGAGACGGATCCAAGGTCTTGCTCCATGGTTGCTACCATATTTTTCTTACCCTTTCCACGATATCTCTTTGGTTTCTTTTCTTGGTACAACTTCCAAAAATGATCATTTTCATGGCCTTCCTTTTTGCAGTGAGTGCAATAAGGCTTTTCTCCTTTATCTTTATTCATTGATGTTGTCTTATTTTCCTTTCCCTTTCCTTTCACCTTGAATTTTCCATTTGAAGGTTTGAAAGGGGTTTCTTTGAATGATCATCCTTATCATTTATGCTCCTGTTTTCAAGATGAATGACCTTTACATTAGCTGATTCAATATTAGTAGGCTCAAACATTAACAATGAATTTCTAATGTAACTATTTAATGACCCAAAATAATTAGTTACCACTTCAAGTGAATCTAATCAAATGCCCAAACTTAGTGCTTTTTTTCTAAATTCCTCGGTAAAACTTTGCACATTTTTTCCTTTGCCTTGCCTTGGTACTGCCACTCCATTAAGGCTTTTTTCTTATAACCCAAGGGATAAAATTGATCGCTAAGTGAAACAATAAATTTTTACCATGAGGAAAAAAGGTTACCCAAATTACTGCTACCTTGAAGTTTTCTCTCCCACCAAATAAGAGCGGTTCCATTCAATCGAAGAGAAGCCAACGAGATATTTTCCTCATCCTCCACAATCCGTTGAATCATGCAGTAGAGTTCAAGATGCCTAATCCAGTTGTTAAATTTCTCTGCATTATTTTCACCATTATACATGGGTAGATCAAATGTGACATGTAACTTAAAGAAAGGTTTATTAGATGCATTTCCTGAATTCCTATGATGATGGTGAGAAGAGGAGGAATAACTTTCACTTTCTATAGGATAAGGACGTGTATCCCCTCCATTATCTCCATGCCCTAAACCTTTTCCTTCTGAAGCATTCTCCCCTACTTTCTATAGTCTATAAAGTCTAGAGAACAACTTCTCAACCTGATCTGTCATGGTGTAAAAGGTCTTGCAGAAATTTAGCTCCTCCTCGTTTCAAACATCATCATCCATGTTTCTTCTTCGATGTGCACATCTGACTTTGGGATCAAAATAATTTATTGCCCCTTCACCTCTTTGTAAATCACATCTACAAACACCTGCTCTAATACCAATTGATCCAAATCTTTCACTTGAGATGTATTAAAGAATTAACATGTAAAATTGAAACTTAAACATGAAACTAAAGGCATAAAAATAAGAAGAGAGAAGCATATAAAATATGTGAAGCCTTGGAAATCATCAAACACCCTCACAATCTAAATAGAGATGGAGGTTTAGAAGTTAGCAGAAATTGGGTCCACATTCTTTCCGGATAATTAACTTGCACCCTTGATTCGTTGGTATCCATTAACCCCTTTTCTTCCTTCTTCCTTTTAGGATCTTTAGTGACATCTACTTACTCTTCCTCTTACCCTTTCCCCTTCCCTCTATCCTCCTGTTTGAATCAACGCCTTACCCTTCTCCTTGCCTATATCGTGCTACCTTTCTTTAGCCTTAAAAATTAAAAATGTTATATTTAAAATAACCCTTGTAAATATCTTAATATTAACTTACACCTTAAATAAACCTCCCTCCTTGGTATATTACATCCTAACTCACTCCAAACCTTAGTTTATAGGAATAATTAGTTACAATCATTTGATTATATCTATGTGTTATAATCATTTGATTAATTAATCTCACTAAATATATTATAAATAAATAGCTATAACAATATCTTTAATATAATCTACATAGGGCCTTATAACATAATATAAAATAATTGTAGAGAAAATACTAAACATTAGTGTCATTAAAATAGGGCTTTATAACATTTTATATAATAATTATAAACAAAATAATTAATCTAAGATAAAAATAAATATGGATAAAAAACATAGGGCTTTATAACAAAAGATAAATAATTAGTAATAAAATATTAAACATTATTATCATTAACATAAATCTTTATAACATATTATATGATAATTATTAATAAAATAATTAATCTAAATTAAGAAATAAATATGGATAAAAATAATTAAAATATTTAGAACTAATTAATAAAATAAATTATAAATTTAGTAACTGGTCGGCTCTCTTTTTTCCCTGACATCTTTTCCTCTATTTATTTAACTTAATCATTTCTCTTCTTTGCATATTTTTCTTGAAGATGGGTCTCGATTTAGACTCGAAACGTAGAGTGAAAAATGAGAACTGTGGAGATTCCAAGTTTTGTATCTAAAAATATACACCAGAGAAATCTACAATTTATCATGCAAGAAGACACAGAATTGATATTGGAGTTCATCTAGGAGGGAATGCGTCTCCGGGCCCTACTCAATCAGTGCAGAGGCACTCTTTCATTAAATGGAAATAAAAATGAAAGTACAAGTATAAATGCAAAATTACACCCTTATACCTCCATAGCTGAAAGTCCCCAAAAATTGGAGATCTCTGATGAAGAAATGGACAACACCATTGGATTTGTGGCACCGAGAGGTGTAGAATCGATCTAAGATTTTCCTGATTCTGACAAAGTGAAAATCTGACCGCTCTGGAAATGGCTCAGATCATGGTTTTACCCCCCTCCTGCACAACGCTCATGGTTCCACCCTATCTTATACTTCGTGCCCACTCCTGGCCTACCTTGGTGCACTTATGAAATGACTAGTTTATATATTAAAAGTTGGGCAGAATCTCGAAGAAGTCCACTAGCTGAGTTGGTTATGATCCATAATGTGGCGATGGGGGTCAGGTGGTCAAACCCTGCCCCCTCTGAAATAAGTTGGAAGTCTGTTTTAATAACTGCACCATTTTCTTTTTAAACCCCATTGTATATTTTTTAATATTAAATATGGGTAATTTGGGGGGGTTAGCCCGCATTGGGAGGCCCACCCCATACTCTCTGCTGAGATCATCGTATATAGGCGTGGTATGGTTATGGGTCGGGCAGTAGGGTTAACAACCCCTGGCTACCCTTATATAATATGGCCCATTGTATAGAGTGGGGGTTGTGGAATGTGTGGCCAGCTGGGTAATCGCCACTGACCCCCCTTATAATAATATTTATTTGTTTGATCATTGGGTAGGGTGGGTTCATGGCCCGCCCTGCCCCCTTTTTAAACTTTTTCTAGTTTGATTTAAAGAAAACTAGCCTTTTTAGATTTTCTAGAATTTGACTGTAGGAGTGAAACTAACCATCCCACAATTTCGCCTAGAATCTAGTGGCTAGATTTCTATTAAATTGTCTCCTCCTTGATCTACCACATCACTAGGTCAACCCTCAAACTTTGACTGCTCCTAAATCCTTCATACAAAATCAAAATTGAGTGTCGCCTGCACAATTGGAATTAGAAAGATGATATCTTCAACTTAACACTAATTTTTCCACATTTATGTGACATTGATTTTTGAGACTTTGTACTTAAGCCACTTATACTTGGAACTATTTGATCCACCTCGATCAGGACCATTGTAATTATCCTTAGGATTTGGAAATTTGATGAGTTTTTTTGTCAGTAACGTAGTTTTTCTGTGGTGCACTCTGTGAGCCTTCATTCGGTATCAAATCTAGAACTTCTTTATTTCCTTCCACTGTTGTGTTTAATTTTCAATTAGTAACCATCAACTTCTAGATTTTTTTCCTTTGTATGTTGGAAATTATTCAAATAAAAAACTCTAGATTCTAAATAAAGTGTGCTCTTGGCAGCTGTTATTGCAAGGGTAAATGTGGAAACTAGTTCAACTTTTGGTTGGGAGAGGATCGTATACCTAGTGGCCTAGACTGTGTTCCTGCCCAATCAAGAGTAAAAAAATTTCATCTAAAGCCAATAACTGGCCATGATGCATGTGAAAAACATCTAAGAGCGTGAAGAAGAGTAGCCAAGTGTAGCGTGGCGAGTAGCAACCTGTGCATGGAAAGAGGTGAGTGACTCATTCCCTTATTTTCTTACATAAATCCATTTGCTAAAAGACCGTTAATCAAATCATATTACATAATTTTGATGTTGTCATAAAATATATTCCTACCATATGATTTTGAGAGATACTTCAAGGAAGTGCTACTGTGAATCAAGACATAAAATTTCGAGACAAAGTATTCATTTGATTGGAGGCGTCGTTAATCAGGATGTACTGTTAGTGTATGTAGTCTATATAGTGACACTCGAAATTCAGGGTCAATGACCATATTAACTCTTGTCATAATCCATAATCAATTCGTGTTCTTTGGAGTGTAAAATTGTGTGTTTTCTGGATCTTCCAGCATGAAGATTGAAGGAGTAAGTAGATAAAGAAGCCAAAGAAAATTTATGTTTTCCATAAAGGGATGAACAACCATCAACGCCTTTGAGACTGTAGCACATTTTCGAAGAACTGAATGTGATGGAGGAGAAGATCCGCTAGAGGTCTATGCCACAAGTCACAACCAACACTATTATGAGCCGCTTTGATGCTATATTATTTTCTACACTTTGTTTTTTCTAATATGTAAACAAAATCAGAAAGTTACATATTTTCAATCAGTGAAATATATGAGGACTCATATGCTTATGTTCCATTGAATCAAGAAAATATAGATAGCCACTTTGGAACATTTTTGTTGATAAGAAAGTCATCAACATGTAGTGCTACGACCATATCAAGGAGAAGAACTGTAGAAACATATTATATATCACTCTAAATTGAGTTTGCGCAGTAACTTCTGTGAGGTTACTATTGTAGTGAATAAGCTACTATAGAGGACCAATTATTGTATATGTTCGATGGTGTTCCTTCTTTTGGATGATCGATGCATTTCATTCAGCAAGGTTTTGAACAATTTATTCCATGTGTAGCGCTCGTTTGTGAGACTATAACTTGAGCATCACCTGTTAAGTGATTGGAGTGATGTCGCAAAAGATACCTCTTGAAAGGGGATATCTCTCTTCTGATACAATTATTCCAAAGTCATATTCAATGCTGATCATTGTGTTGAAGATGTGGAGCACTGAATGCAAATAAGTAAGGAGTAACTACATGAAAAACTATATGAATGTCGTCGTAATTGATTCAACATTATGAAAATAAATTTGTGTGTTGTAGAGTAGTTTTTAACAAAATATTGAGAAACCTTCCTCATGTTCTCACAGAAGTGTGACTACGGGTGAAAAATAATGTGCGCATGTCGTTATAACGATTTGAATACCGATAGTAAGAGATTGTATCATTTCAAAGGGCTGTAACCGTAGAGGTATAAGATAAAGGTTTGAACATATCTTTAACATTGGATTTTTTTATTTGAAGAGAGCTTTTGGGCTTTTTCAAAAGCTGGTAACATTTGGTATTTTGTCAAGCATGACAATGTTTTGGGTGAATATTATGCCTTACGGAGCGCATATTAAAAATCATATTTCTTTATCGGGGGTGATATGGAAGATAGCCTCAATATTACTAATGGAGAAGCAACTCATTCAATGGATCCAACAATTGAAATTGTTGATGTTAACTTTGATGAAGAAAAATTAACTAGTGATGAGTAGCTGCATATGATGCAACATAAACGTCTTAATAATATGTTGTTATTTGGCGATAGAAACCCACTTGTATCTAGAAACCCAGTGGAAGAAAATCTGTTTGCAGAAGAAGAGGTGGAGAATCAAGATTATGAAACATCAACAAAGTCAAAGAAGGAAGAAGAGAAGAAAGCTCTCATTCCATAAAAAAATGAACAAAACCAATATGGTTCTAAAGATGTTTTTTCATATAAACTTAGCATTTATTTTGTGTGTGCATATGTTAGAAGCAACCAAGATGAAACAACATAATTTGAAGAAGATTTAAAGTTCCTTGAAGCATGACTTGAAATATCTTGTGTTGATGATGTCTGAATAGAAGTTGCAACAATGAATGTTGAAGACAACATGGACGATGTTGAAAATGGAAATTTCAATGAAATTTTCTTGTGTTGGAGTTCTTAAGAGAGAATAATGTTGAAAATGAAAATGTCAATGAAATTTTCATGTATTGGAGTCCTCAAGAGAGAACGATGTTGAAAATGAAAATGTCAATGAAATTTTCATGTATTGGAGTCCTCAAGAGAGAAAATTCTATTATGAACTTATGTTGTAGCAAATTGATAACCATAACATTGATTATAAAGAACAAACTATAGAAGATGACATATGGCAGCAATCCACATAGGAACAAATTTTTAAAGAGCTAAAGGACATCCATGGATATAGTGGAATGATTTTCTATATTTTTATGATAAACAAAGATTTAACGATGGACGAGATGCAGCAATAAATGAAGAAACTAAAATTTGGAACCTACAAAGACAAAAATGAAGCAGTTCAGAGGATATAGTATATGGAAGAAAGAGAAAAAGATATCGAGCCCGAGAGTTGATGTCATAAGTTTGAGTCATTGTAAGTCTAGCTAGGACTTAGACTAATACACATGTTTATGTTATGTTAAGTAGTGGTTGATTTTTCAGTCATAAATAAAAGGGAGTGTTGGAGATAATTATGACCCCTTGTGAATTCACCGACGCACACAGCCTTAACCTGTTCAACTTCGAAGGGCCATCATCACCATAACTCTTTGGAATTGAAGGGACATTTAACTGACTTATTTTGTATATAACTTGACATGAGGCACAACAAAGATTCAAAGTCACCTTATTTTTATATAAATTGATATGAGGTGTAGCAAATATTCAAAGTCACTGTTGTAACTTAGCTGTAGCTACAAGGTATTCTAGTGAATGTTGTAAGGAAGTTGTAGTATTAGATGAGTAGTAGGAGAGGGCCATTGTAATTTTCCTTGGCATTTGGTAATTTGCTGAGTTTTTTTAATAACAACGTATTTTGTCAGTTGTGCACTCTATTAGCATTCATTTTACACGTGTATGTGCACATGCAGCAGGAGATGCGGTGTACTGCTATGCTCAAAGTAATGAAGGGTTGTGAAAGAGGCAAATCACACACCAGACTCACAAGATAAAGATGATCATTTCATCTTCACATTTTCTGGTGAGCAGTTAGATCGAGCAGCTGGATCTCTCTATCCAACCAGCTTAACCTATTTCTAATCTATTCTTTCTCCAAAAAGCCCGTCTGGCCTGCCTGTACCCACTGTGATGGGATACCTACATGCAAATTGCAGATATATTCCCATTCCCATATATCCCCTTTCTAAGTGATCAGATCTACTTCGCTATATTATCACAACACTATTCTAATATTATAAGTGAATGAACGTTGAAAGCGCTACATGCAGATGGGTAAGGAGATTCCGCTCGATATTTTTTGAGAATCTGCAGAGAACCTCATGATGTTCTAACATTTTCCTTGTTGTATTACTTCACTTATACTTAGGATAAATTCTTTTTGAGGGTTTCATGAATGATTTTTAAGGGAATGAAGTTAATTATTTTACGGTTACAATTTTACTAAGTAAAAAATGTGTTTTACGTAGGAAAAAGGGATTATAATGTATGAATGAAGGGTAAATACTGATAAATGTGGGTTTAAGGTAGGAACTCAATATTTTTAACTAACCAGTCATCGAGCCTTGGGTCCAGTCCCAACAAAAGTCAGAGAAATGCTCTGACCGTTTTTTACTGATAGGTTAGAATACTGAATACTTGCAGGGGAGGGGAAATTAGTGATTTTTCTCGATGATGCTTTATTATATGATTGCTCAACTACTTTCTACCTACCCAACTTTATTTCTAATATTTTTTCTTCATTTTTTAGGTGCATTTAGGCTTTCAACCTTAAAAATTTTTATTTCAAAGCATAAAACTATCTAAATCTACCTTATTTCATCTGAGGGCTCAGATTAAACTGTTGAGCTCCTCATTATTCTCTACCTATCTATTAATTTTTCAAGTTTAAACTATTTGACAAATCTTTATTCTCTATCTAAAACATGAAATTGAAAGCATGAAAAGGTAATATTAAGCTATTTAACTAATCATGGATTATGGCATTTATTGACACTCTGCACATAATCATTATTCTTGCAGTAAAAGTAAAAGTAGTGGAATTTGGACTTGCTCACTTTCAGGTCTTATTTCTTTTTCTTTTGGGGTCTATATTTTTCTAAGTCCTTTGATTTTTCTTTTACGACCCTTTACCCTCTTTTTGGCTTTTTGTTATTTTTCATTTTTTTTTAAATATGGGAAAACAACTTGCAGAAAGCAAGGTATATACATATTTACAAGACTATCAAAGTCAATTCAAAATTTATGAACCCTATTATTATAGGACCCTAATAGTGGCTCCACATGGGGATGACATTTCCTAGTGAAATATCAAGAACTTTGAGACTAGTAGCCTTTGGAATTTGACTGTGATGACCCTGTAAATGTCTTCTGATATCTGCAATTTAGTCATACTTATGATATTTACCTCTCAAATCTTAGGGCCTTCTCTCTGGGCTTCAACTTTTTTAGGGAAACATCCAATCCAATCTAAACTCTGCAATGTATATGTATAATTATCAAAGTGAATAAAAACTAACTATTTTTCAACTCAGGAGAGTAGTAGTGCTTCAGGATTCTACCATTTACTGGTCCCTCTTGCAGATCTGTTCCATCCTTTTCTTTGAAAAAGAAAGAATTATTACCTCTATATCCATAAATCACATAAGTTCCTTTCCACAGAAAATCGAATTTTCCACGTTTTCCTTTGTCTTCTCTTCTGGAATCCCATTTTAATACTTTATCTCCTATGTAGAAATCACCCTCTTTAGTCTTTTTATCAAAAAATTTCTTGATTTTATCCTGAATGACTGGAGATTTGGTATAAAATTCTTCCCCTATTTTTTGCAAGTGAATAGTTTGATTGATCCTTCTTTGAATGTCATTTGTTTCAACTTGTAACTCTTGGATAATTTTCATCATTGGTACACCTAGGGAGGATGGAAAAACAACATTCATTCCATAAATAAGCTGGTAAGGGGAAGTACCAATGGATTTTTTAGTAGTAATTCTATCTTACCATAAGGCATTGACTAACTTCTTATTCCAAGTCTTTTTATTGTCTTCAAGTAAATTTTTTATGATGTTTATAAGGCTCTTGTTTGAGGATTCACCTAGGCCATTACCTTGGGGGTAATATGAAGTAGAATTACCTAAGGTAATATGGTATTTATGGCAAAAGTCAATCATTTTCTTGGATTTGAATGATGCTGCATTGTTAGTAATTATCTTTTGGGGACATCCAAATCTTGAAGGAATGTTGTTTTCAAGGAAAGAGATAATGACAATATCTGTGGCTTGTTTGGAGGGTATGGCTTCAATCCACTTGGTAAAATAATCAGTGGCTGTCAAAATCCACTTATGTTGGCCTGAAGAAGGAGGGTGAAATTCACCAATGTAGTCTAAACCCCATTATTCAAATGGCATTTCAGTTGAAATAGGTTTTAAGGCGAGGGGTAATAATTTCTTCTTACCCTAAAAAGTTTGGCACGACATGAAGTTACATACTTTTTGACATCAACAAACAAAGTAGGCCAGTAAAAACCAGCTCTCGGGATCTTGTCTATAGTAGTTTTCCAATATAGATGTCATCCATGGTCACCTGCATGAAATTATTCAAGTATTTTTTCAGCTTCTTCATTTAATAAAAAATTTAATAAAACCCCACTATGATCTCTCCAAAAAAGTGCATTGTCTAAAATACAAAATCTTACTGCCTTTAGTTTTAAGAATCTGACTTTGATTCTTGACAATCCAGGAGGAGCTTGTAATTTTAAAAGTACAAATATGATATCTGTATACAAAGGTGAGTTTGAGAAGGCTTCAATGATCTTTGGAGTCGCCATCTCTTCTTGATCATCTACTTGGGAAATAAAATATATGTCTAGGGCATTGCAGTTAGATTCGGCCATAACTCTGGCTAATCCTTGACCTTTGATGAGTTTTGTGGGTTTTATCTCTATGTCATATTATAATATAGTGGAAATCCACTTACCTCTTTTTCCATGAGGACCATCCTGAGTAAGAATGTCTTTTACTATAGAATTTGGGACATAGGCAATGATATGAAAGTAGAGAATATAAACTCTGAAGTCTTTAATGGCCTTAACCAAAGCTAAGGCTTTTTTCTCCATAATGTTTTACTTCAAAGGGGCATCTCTAAGGGTCTTACTGAAGAAAGCTATGGGTTTTTCAAATCCTTGGTCATTTTTCTGCAGTAAAACTGCAGCAATGGTGTGTTTTGAAGCAAATGAAAAAACTATGAAATCTTTCTTAAAATCATGACTTATTAGGACTGGAGTTTTGGTTAAGGATTTTTTGATGGAGTCAAATGACTATTTAGCCTCAATAGTCCATTTAAAAACTGAATATCTTTTAAGCATGTTATTTAGTTCTCTAATGATCTCAGCTAAATTAGATATGAATCTTCTAAAAAAATTTATCTTACCTAGAAAGGCTTGTAATTCTTTGATGTTTCTTGGTGGAATGATGTTAAGAATTGCTTCTGATCCTTCTTTAGAAATTATGTGTCCAAGTATCTTGCCTTCTTCTAATCCAAATAAACTTTTCTTAGGGTTTAAAGATATGCCAAATTTCCTGCATTTAATAAAAACTTGTCTTAGATGATCCAAGTGTTCATTATCAGTTTTGGAAAACACGGTAATGTCATCTAAGTAAATTACTAAGAAATCACATATTTCCTTTGCAAAGGCTATTTCCATATCCCTTTGAAAGGTTTCTCCTACATTCATTAGACCAAAAGACATTTTTACATACATAAAAGTGCCCCAAGGAGTAGTAAATGTTGTTTTCGTTTGATCTTATTTTTGGACTAAAATCTGGTTGTATCTTGAAAAACCATCTAAAAGTGACATCCTAGAAGAGCCAACTACACTTGGTAATATATGATCCATTTTAGGTAAAGGGTAATTATATTTGAAGGACACTTTGTTTAGATTCCTAAACTCGACACATAATCTAATCTCTTCTATTTTCTTTCTTGTTGGAACTAGGTTGGAAACCCAATCAGAATATCTTATTGGTGCAATTATCTATGCATCATACATTCTTTTCACTTCTTTTTCTATCGAAGGTAATAAAATAGGATTAATTCTTCTCAATTTTTGTTTAAATGGATTTTGATCTTATTTTATTGGAATTTTATGTTGGATTATGCTGGTATCATAGGATTTGAGATCCTCATAACTCCATGCAAAAACGGCTTGATATTCATTTAAAAGAGTAATATATTTTTCGTTTTCTTGCTGAGGTAATGTTTTGGAAAGTTTGATTATTTTGGGTTTTAACTCTGTACCAATATTGCATTCTTCTATATCGGATCTAACTGGCTCCATTTTAGGTTTTCTAGCTACATCATTTGAGTCAAAAAGATCTTCTAAGGGAGTTAAACCTTTAGGTAAGAAATTATCCTTAAGATTCAATATATCTGATTCATCATCAATAATTTCTTCAATATCGACTTTATCTAAGATATCTATATCAGATTGACTAAATCTAGTTGGTTTATCAAAATTTATTCTATTTATATTTAAGTTATTCAAACCTATTTCACAATCTAAATCTTGATCTATAGTAAAATCTGTGTCTATCTTACAGTTCTGAAATTCACCTTCATTGTTCATAAATTTGTAAATCCG
Source organism: Pinus albicaulis (assembly GCA_034641835.2). NCBI lineage: Eukaryota > Viridiplantae > Streptophyta > Pinopsida > Pinales > Pinaceae > Pinus > Pinus albicaulis. The sequence continues at coordinate 1,020,094,062 of CM076570.1, forward strand.
TTCATCCTGAGAAAAAATTTGTTAATACTTAAGGTTATCTGGAATTATTTGCCTATGTTTGACTTTAGCAGTATATCTTTGATTATGTTGGAATGGTAAATTGAATGTATTAGCAAAGGTTGCTAGACAATGAGCCTGTATATTTTGTTTTCTAGGTATAACAACAAACTTACATTCCAATAAATCATCAACTAAATCTATCACAGTGTCTCTGTATCTGCTTAGTCTAGGATTGTAAACAGAATATGTTCCATTTACTTGTTTTATGATCAACTCTGAATCTCCCATGATTAATATTCTTTTTCCTCCTGAGTTCCTAATGTTTTAGAGTCCTAGAATGAGGGCTTCATACTCAGCCATATTATTGGTACATTTGAAATTAAGTCCGAAAGCATGGCATTATGAGTGATTAGTCTCCATGTTGGTTATCCAAACTCCTGCTCCTACTCCTAACTTATTTACTAAACCATCAAAGTCTAAATGCCATAGATATTCATGAAAAATATTATCATTATTTGGTGTTTTCTTTTTCTCTATTAGTTCAGTTTGGATTTCATTAGTTTCAGAGTTACATAAGATAAAAAAATCAAGGTCAGTTGATGTAGAGTAAATTGGGTAATTTCTAGATCTTTCTGCACTACTGACCATGTATTTCATTAATGTTTCCCTATATAACTTCTTAGGCTAGCCAAAAATTGATATAGTAGCATAAGACATGTCCAATTGTAGATATCCCTGTAACTTTTCTCCCCATGAGCGAGAAAGTAACATTCCATATTTAGGTGGGATATCAGCTACTACAATGTTGATTAATATACTCTTACTAGGATATTGAACTAGTGTTACACACAAATCTTTGATGAAACCTAGGCATTTAACTTTACTTGAATCAAATGAAAAAAAATATTTTTATGGCCTTGTGATTTCTAGATTGAGAGTTTCCATTATGGCTTTAGGCATTAGATTATGAGAAGCTCCTGAATCTATCATGACATTATGTAAAATTTGATCATGAATGGTAAGGCTGATATAAAATGGAGGAACTGCTCCATCTGCATGTTTTCCATCCACATCTGGGCCAAAAATCAACTCCAGTTGATCATCATTTAGATTTATGGAATCTTATCCATCATTCATATTTAATGTTTCAATTATGGTTGATTTATACAAGTCACGTTTTACCAATTCAGTTAAAGGAATTGGTTTTTTTATCTTTACAATTTCAGATTGTATGTTGAATGTAGGTTGAGACTTACTGATTTGAATCAATTCTTCTTTGGTAACTGTAGTTTGTGTTGGTTTGTCTTCTTTTTCTACAATTATGTTTTCATTTTCAAGTGGTTTGACATTCTCTGTTTGTGTTTCTTGTGTTTTACTGCTTCTAACTTCCTTTTCAGGGATTGTTTGTGACGCAGTAGATGTTCTGTCAGACTTAGAATTATTAGTAGATGTTTTTGAAGTAGCGGTTTTTAGATCTACTGATTTAGGGTCAGTAGAGGGTATTTTAGGATATAAATTTGTTGTTTTAACAGAATTAGAAGCTTTAGCAGCAGTAGATTCCTATGAATATTTTGTAGCTTCAGCAACTTTATCAGTAATATCAACAATTTTAGTGCTTGATGCATTTTTAGGACTTGAAATGTTTTTGAAAGAACTAGAGTTATTCTTATTTTCCCTTGGGAGAATTTGCATAAATTTCGTTTTGGGAGCTTCTACTATCTTCTTATTCTGATTTTGGGAAGTTTTCTTGGTAGAAGACTCGTTATTTTTCTTATTTCTAAGGTTATATTGATTTTTTATTTCTTTTATAGCATAATCATAACCTTGTTTATAATCAAAGGATTCACTTGAATCTAATTGAGTTGTTGGAGTTTAAATAATTACTGATCTTCCTAAGTGAGAAAATTATCATCTATTCCCATTAGATTTATTGCATCCTCATCATCATCATTATTCTGAGAAATTTCAGCATAGTTCTCTTGGAATGGGGGCCTTATTGTTTGGTCTAGGGCTGTTTCTTTTGCTTTTCCTGAATTTTTGTTTTTTCTAAAGTTAGGATTTCTGATTTTTTGTTGGTTATCCCACTGAGGTCTCCTCTCTATGTTGTCTAATCTATCCATCATCATGTCTAAAGTTTTAGCTAACATGTCTATTTTTGAGTCTGAATTGGAAGTTTCTTCTTTAATGTTCACTCTTCTCTCATTTCTTAGTTTATATTTTCTAGCTAAAATGTCTACTTCTACACTAACAACATATGATTGCATTCTCTCTAAGGTTTTTGCATTTCTTTCCCTTAATTGGTAAGCCATTTCCATGTCAAATCCATCAGGGGATTTGAGTAAGACATTATTAGGGGTGGGTTTAATATTTGGAGGGATGGAATTGTAAACATTGTTATATCTAGTGTTGTAGTCTTGGACTGACTTGTTTGGAGCTCTTCTCATGGCATCAGATTCATACAATATCTGGAGTGGACTATTTTTCTTTTCCCATTTATTTAAAAACAATCTATTAAATACATCTAAATCAGTTACACTACCAACAACAAGACCTCTAAACCACTTCTTAACTTCTCCTGTCAACGTTTATGCAGATAACCTCATTTGAACATCAGAATCATCAATCTCCTGAAGTTCAAAGAAACCAATCATTTTATTTATGTGTTGTTGAGCTATATAGTGGGTAGTGGCATCAAACGGTGGTATCTTACTCTGATAGTCTTGAAGCATTTCATGAAGCTGTTGTGGTAAGACTAGGGGAGCATACCTGGTAGCCATAGCTTGAAGTTTAGCTTGGCCGGGGGGTAAAGTATAACTACTTGTGGCTATGATGGAAATGATAGCAGATGAACTAAAAGCTGTAGTTGAAGTGCTGGGAAATGAAACTGGAATATATATGGAACTACTAGGGAATAAGGATGATTTGTTTAAAAATTCAAAAGGTGAGCTAATGGATATAGTGGATGAAGTGAGTGGTGGAAATAATACTCTAGGTTGTAAAGGTAATTTAGGGATAAATGGATCTGAAGATGAGTTGGTAGTGGAATTTATATATGATGTAACAGCATACAGAGATGAATCTTTAGCTGGTATTATTGTGGTATGTAACTGAGAAACTGGAGGTTTGTTTACATTGGTAAAAAATTGAGCTAATTCAATAGCTTCATCAATATATTTGAGAATAGTAACATTAAGTTCTTCAATTTTAGTCTGATCTTCAACTTTATTTGATTTAGAATTTACTGTAATATTTTTCTGTTTTGTGTTCAAGAATTAAATAAAAATAGGGTCTAAAACAACAGTTTTCAGATCACTTTCAGATTTTCTTCTAAAGAAATAATGCTCAAATTTCATATCAAAATCAATATCTTGCAGACTTACTAACTCTTGTGGTAATGGATTGACTCTTTTCAATGATACTTTAGCTTCTAAATCTTCTAACTATTTTTTCTTTTTACCAATTCAGCCTGGGTTGTCTACTATAATAGCAGGCTTGGGATCCGGGTTAGACCTGGTATAATAAACTTTCCTAGAAGCGAGAATTACTGTTTTCAATACACACAACTTATAAAAGAAATCTTAAAGTAAAAGGATGTATACAATGATTTCCTTTAAGACTAGTTTTATGATTGAGGATTAGTTATCCCCCAGTATGGTCACCAGTAATGTTATCACTCTAGTAATTCTAAAGTTGTGGGATCTTGGGTTTTAGTCAAAGATTTCTAGAGGTAACCACAAGCCAACTTCAAACTCTAAGATCTAGCCTTCTTAGCATTCAGAGAGGCCTCTCTCTTTAAAGTTTAACTTTGTTTTAATTTATAAGTATTAGGCTAGTTACGAATGTGTAGCTTTGGTTTTTTTTGGGTAGATTTGGGGGGAAAAATCACTTGAAAGGAAGGATATTGGTAAATATATTTTTCCATTGGGCTGAGGAGTCAAGATCAAGTAAACAGGATTGGGATCAAGGGCAAAAGGTCAAATGTTTTTAGGGAAAGACAAATAACCCTTGGAGATCTTGGAAAATTATTTTTATGAGGTGCTTGATCGGGACAAAGGGCACTTAAGAATCCTTTGATCCAGAAAAGGAAGTAGTAGGAAGAGGTAAAACAAGAGAGGGAGAAATTAAGGGTCCCTTACACTGGAAATCAGAGGAAAACATATAAATGAGAACTAGTTAAAAACAGGGTGCTCGTAACAAATCTTGTAGTAATACTCCTAGTTATACATTCATATTTAGAATAAACATAAATGGATGCATGTAACAAAGAAAGAAAACAATGAGAAGTGAGGAAATACTTCACTCCAAATAGCTCATCACAGGAATCCTGAAGTTTGATGCCAACTTTTTTGATCCAACCTGCTAACTCAAAATTTGACACACAAAAGCATTGAATTCCAAGAAGAAATGACTATAACAATCCTAGAAATTTTATTCCACACAAAATACTTCTAAATATGAAGTATTTATACATAATTTTTACAAAATATCCTAGAAAACTTCTAGGAATTATATTAGGAAAATAAAATATCTTTACAACAATAATAGAGACAGTTGCTTAACAAATCAGCAATCTATCCTATTTATCCAAAAGAAATAGAAATAGTTTTGTGGATAAGATGCAATTTGTTGCCTTGGTGTCCTCCTTGATGGCTCTTAGATATTTTTTGGAATATGATCTGCCTTGTCTGATACTCTTTATCTAATTCTCTTTATTCACTGATACTCTCTAAACTGATACTCTTTAATCCTTAGTCAAAAACTGTTTACTTCTGTAAAATCTCTTTTGATTGTAATTTAGAAAATAATTTAGTCATTTTTTCATTTGTCTCTCTTTTATCCTTCACAATAAATCTGTGACTGATTGCGAATCCTCATTTTTAGGAATTTGTATATTTTTTAATTTCCTGAAGTTCTCATCAGCTTCAATATATCTAGCAAAGGTTGGCTTGATAGCAAACAAGTGTTTTATTTCATGCTACAAGTAGAATAAGTCTTCAAAACTCTTGAGTAACACTTTTCCAGTGGGAATGCCTTGTCCTTGTGGTACCTGTTCCTTGGAAAATTCTCTTATCTTCTTATCATAGTCATTCTAAGGCATTAACTTATCATTAATTACCATAACGTTAGGTGGTCCTTTTTGTCTCAAACTTGTGAACTTAACCATAAATCTAGTTATGGCAATATTCATACTTTCACACTTTTCTTCCAGTTGTCTCATCAAAATTTTCTTTGTTGTGAATTTCCTACTTTCTAGGATAGTTGCAGTTTTGTCTGTGATTTTCAGTTCTTCGAACTCCTGCCTATTTTTACTATTGAGGAAGGTGATCAACCTTACATCTTTCTCTGGTTTGTCAGCCAAGTTAGTTTGAGTCTTTTGAATATTTTCTTGGGCTGCTAGTAATAACTCTCTTTGCTCAAAAATTACTTGAATTGAAGTCCATAAATCATAGATGGCTTCAATGACATTATTCCAAAGGTATTTTTTGATGTATGATATCTGATCCTTCAAATTTAACTCATTTTGCAACTTATTTAACTCTTCATTCAATATGATGGCATTTTGTTCATGTGTCTTCGCATTTATCTAAGCTAGATTATTTGACCTCTCAAGATTTTCTACCTTCTTTGTCAACCTGTTAATCTCATTTGTCTTTAAAGAGATTTATTCCATTTCTTTCACTATTTTGCTAGCCTCATCTATGGGCTATACTGCTGTTGTTGATGATTCAGTAGCTGAGGTTGTGGAAGAAGTCATTGGCACTGCAGTAGCCATTGGTTCTTTCGGTGCCAACTTTTCACCTAAAGTTGAAGGAACTACTGCAGTGATAACTAGAATTACTGTAGGAATCATTGGTTCTTTCATTGTTTCCTTTTCTTGGACAAGATTTTCCATCTATATTTCCATCTCTTTAACCTAGGCTGTCAACTGAAGAATTAAATTCATCATCTCATCTTTTTCACTCTGTTCCTGTATGACTTCTTTTGTTTGAGGATGCTCACTTTGAGGAATTTTGAGTTGTTTCCTCAAGATTGCTATATCTTCATTTTTATTCTTCACCAATAATTCTACTACTTTGATATTAGTAGGATCATATCCCACTTGTAACACTAGTTCTCCTAAGGATATTAGCAAGAGAAGTTGGCAATGAATCTCCTCCAGTACTGTACTACACATAGAAAACTACGGACCTCTGTTACATTGGTAGGCTTAGGCCATTTTACAATCACCTCAAATTTGGAGGGGTCTTTTTTTAATTGACCATTACCAGCAATACGACCTAGGTAAACCAAAGAGGTTTTCCCAAAATCACACTTTGACAATTTTGCATACAATTCTTCCCTTTTCAATACATCAAGAACTTTCTTACATGGGATACATGTTCATCCCAAGTCCTACTAAATACAATAATATCATCTAAATACGCAAGGACAAATTCATCAATGAAAGGCCCAAAAACATCATTCATGACTCTCATGAATGTGGTTGGAGCATTGCACAATCCAAAGAGCATTACCATCCATTCGAACAACCCATGTTTGGTCTTGAAGGAGGTTTTCCACACATCGTTCTCTACAATTTTGACTTGGTGATAACCACTACGCAAATCTAATTTGGTGAAATAGATAGAATTATTTAATTGATATAAAAAATCATCAATGTGAGGGAGAGGGTATCGATTTTTCAACGTAATTTTTTTTAGCACCTAATAATCCATGCACATCCTCCATGTGCCATATTTCTTGGGTCCTAACACGATCATTGAGCCGCAAGGAGAAGTGCATGGCTGGATGACCCCTTGGTTCAACAATTTTTGTACCTTCTTTTTTATCTCCTCCATCTCGATAGATGACATCATGTACATACAAATGTTTGGAAATGGAGCATCATGCTACAAATGTATCTCATGTTAGGTTTCTTGTTTCGAAGGCAATCCTCTGGGTTCCTGAAACAACTCATCATTGTTAGAAATAAATTCACATAATTCATGTTTATGAGTTGTATCACATCCTCGGAAAGCATGAGATGTTTCTGCATCTTTTTCTCTCACACCCATGAGCAAACACCCCTTGCTATAATTCACTAATCTCTTCATCTGTCTTGCACTTACAAGACTAGCACTGACCTTGGTTTGATGAGCTCTTACAATATACTCTACCCCATCTTTTTTGGTTTGGTATTTATTTTCATGTGGAAAGAAAACTGCTTTCTTGTCGTAAATGTAGGTACTCCCTAACACAATACCACATATATCCAATGGTATGACATCCAGTTCTACTTCATCCACCAGTTTAGAAGCGATTACAAATTTAACCTTACATTGCCTGGTTACATTTAGTTTTACTTTGTCATGTATACATCCAAGCGGATAAGGTTTCAGATGAGGCTTAACTTTTAAGCCAAATTTTTTAACCAATGATTCTGAGATTAAATCTTCTTGAGAGCCTAAATCAAATATATTTTATACTTTTGTATGATTTATGACAACTCTAATATGAAAGATCTCAATTCTCTTTCTTTCATTAGGAAGAGGCTCATCTGTTGAACTAGTGCTTCCATGAGATTCAAAATTAACATGAAGAGAAAGCGTACCTTTTTTGCCTATTGTTGTGATCAATGCCTCATCACCAGAGTTGGATCCAAGGTCTTGCTGCGTGGTTGCTACCATCTTTTGCTTACCCTTTCCACGACATCTATTCGGTTTCTTTTCTCGGTACAACTTCCAACAATGATCATTGGCATGGCCTTCCTTTTTGTAATGAGTGAAATAAGGATTTTATCCTTCATCTTTATCTGTTTATGTTGTGTTCTTTTCCTTCCCCTTTCCTTTCACCTTGAATTTTCCATTTGAATATTTGGAAGGGGTTCCTTTGAATGATCATCCTTAGCATTTATACCCCTGTTTTCAAGATGAACGACCTTTACATTGGCCGATTCAATATTAGTAGGCTCAAACATTAACAATGAATGTCTAATGTAACTATTTAATGACCCAAAATAATTAGTTACCACTTCAAGTGAATCTAATAAAATGCCCAAACTTAGTGCTTGTTTTCTAAATTCCTTGGTAAAGCTTTGCATGTTTTTTCCTTTGCCTTGCCTTAGATATTGTCGCTCCATTAAGGCTTTTTGCTTATAACCCAAGGGATAAAATTGATCTTTAAGTGCAACAATAAAATTTGATCATGAGGAAAGAAGGTTACCCAAATTACTGTTGCCTTGAAGTTTTCTCTCCCACCAGATGAGAGTGGTTCCATTCAGTCGAAGAGAAGCCAACGAGATCTTTGCCTCATCCTCCACAATTTTCTCAATCATGCAATAGAGTTCAAGATGCCTAATCCAATTGTTAATTTTATCTGCATTACTTTCACCATTATACATGGGTAGATAAAATTTTACATGTAACTTAAAGAAAGGTTTATTAGATGCATTTCCTGAATTCCTATGATGATGGTGAGAAGAGGAGGAAGAACTTTCACTTGCTGAAGGAGAAGGAGGTGGATCTCCTGCATTATCTCCATGCCCTGAACCTTGTCCTTCTAAAGAATTCTCCCCTACTTTCTCTAGTCTCTAAAGTCTAGAGAACAAATTCTTGACCCGATCTGTCATGGAGTAGAAGGTCTGGCAAAAATTTAGCTCCTCCTCATTTCCAACATCGTCATCCATGTTTCTTCTTCGGTGTGCACATTCCGCTTCGAGATCAAAATAATCTAATGCCCCTTCGCCTCTTCGTGGCCTGTTTCTAGTTAGCATATAAACATGCAATTCATATCTAAAAACACCTACTCTGATACCACTTGATCCAAAATCTTTCACTTGAGATGTATTAAATAATTAACATGTAAAATTGCAGCTTAAACATGAAACTAAAGGCATAAACATAAGAAGAGATAAGGACATAAAATCGTGCAAAAAGACACAGAATTGATATCGGAGTTCGTCTAGGAGGGAATATCTCTCCAAGCCCTACTCAATCACTGCGGAGGCCCTCTTTCATTAAGTGACAATAAAAATGAAAGTACAAGTATAAATGCAAAATTACACCCTTATACCTCCATAGTTGAAAGTGCCTGAAAATTGGAGACCTTTGATAAAGAAATGGACAACACCGTTGGGTTCGTGGTGCCAAGAGGTGCAAAATCCATATAAAATTTTCCTGATTCTGGCAAAGTGAAATTCTGACTACTCTAGAAATGGCTCAGACCATGGTTCCGCCCCCGTCTTGAATAATGCTCATGGTTCCACCCTGTCTTGTACTTTGTGCCCGCTCCTGGCCTGCCTCGGTGCACTTATCAAATGACTGGTTTATATTTTAAAAGCTGGGCGGAATCCTGAAGGAGTCCACTAGCTGACTTGGTTAGGATCCATAATGTGGGGGTAGGGGTCAGGTGGTCAAGCCCTGCCCCCTCCGAAATAAGTCAGAAGTATGTTTTAATAACCATGCCATTTTCTTTTTAAACCTCATCGTATATCTTTTAATATTAAATATGGGTAATTTGGGGGGGTCGGGCCCGCATTGGGTGGCCCACCCTATAGGTTTTAACCCTGTACAAAAATTATCTGCAAATGAATCTTAAAAACATAAAATAAACAATGGCGAGAGTATAAAACATAAAACAGATATACACAGAGATTTTCCCCTGGATCACAAATCGGGATGACAAACTTGATTTTTCATTATATTCTTTTTAGTGTTGCAACACATATATATACATGCCGAAGCATACATAAACCCCAATCCATTAACCCTAGATTAGAACATAACCATAGTTTCCTTGATTGTATCTAAAAAATACTAGGGGTCGGAAACCATCATGCCCCAAAACCATGTGTAACCCCATGCACAAAACCATGGGCGGGTCTTCCCACTGGAAAATAAGGACCAAATTTTTTTTTCTGGGACGCTGACCTAGACCCTGAATAGGGGGGCTTTTGTCCCCCCTGTGACCCCCCTGCTGCGCCTGATGCAACGTACAGTGGAGGCTATCGCCCCCCCATGCGTGACTAGTCATAGAAAGAATATAACACATACCAAACACACCCCATACTCTTCGCTAAAACCGTTGTATATAGGCGTGGTATGGTTGTGGGTTGGATGGTAGGGTTAAAAGCCCCCGCCCACCCTTATATAATATGGTCCGCCATATAGAGTGGGGGTTATGGAATGTAGGGTTGGCTGAGTCATGGCCACTGACCCCGCTTATAATAATATTTATTTGTTTGATCGTTGGGTAGGGTGGGGTAATGGCCCACCCTGCCCCCTTTAAAAAAAAAAATAGTTTGATTTAAAGAAAACTGGCCTTTTCAGATTTTCTAGAATTTAACCGAAGGAGTGAAACTAACCATCCCAGAATTTTTTCCGGAATCTAGTGGCCAGATTTCTGCAAAATTTTTTCCTCCTTGAGCTGCTACATCACCAAGTCAACTCTCAAACTTTGACTACTCCTAAATCCTTCATACGGACTCAGAATTGAGTGTTGCATGCACCATTGGAATCAGAAATATGAGATCTTCAACTTGACACTAAGTTTTCCACATTTATGTGACATTGATTTTTGAGCCTTTGTACGTAAGCCACCTTTACTTGGACCTATTTGATCCACCTCGATCAAGACCATTGTAATTATCCTTTGGATTTGGAAATTTGATGAGTTTTTTTGTTAGTAACATTGTTTTTCCATTGTGCACTCTTTGAGCCTTCATTCGGTATCAGATCCAGAACTTTTTTCTTTCCTTCCACTGCTGTGTTTAATTTTTAATTACTGACCAGTAATTGTTAGAGTTGTTTCCTTTGTATGTTGGAAATTATTCAAATAACAAACTCTAGAATATAAATAAAGTGTGCTCTTGACAGCTATTATTGCAAGGGTCAGTGCGGAAACTAGTTCAATTTTTGGTTGGGAGAGGATTGTAGCCCTGGTGGCCTAGACTATGTTGCTACCCAATCAAGAGTGAAAAATTCTCATGTAAAGCCGAGAACTGGACATGATGCATGTGAGAAACATCTAAGAGTGTGAAGAAGAGTAGCCAAGTGTAGCATGGCAAGTCGAAGCCTGTGCATGGAAAGAGGCGAGTGACTCATTCCCTTATTTGCTTACATAAATCCATTTGCTCAGAGACCATTAATCAACTCATATTACATAATTTTGATGTTGTCATCAAAGATATTCCTACCATATTATTTTGAGAGATACTTCAAGGAAGTGTTGCTGTGAATCAAGACATAAAATTTGGAGACAAAGTATTCATTTGATTGGGTGTGTCGTTAATCAAGTCGCACCGTTAGTGTATGCAGTCTGTATAGTGATGCTCAAAACTCAGGGTCAACGACCATGTTAACTCCTATCATAAGCCATAATCAATGCAGGTTCTTTGGAGTGTAAAATTCTGTGTTCTGTGGATCTTCCAACATGAAGATTCAAGGAGTCAGTACATGAAGAAGCCAAAGAAAAAATTCATTGTCCAAAAAGGGCTAAACAACCATCAACGCCTTTGAGGCTGTCACACATTTTCGAAGAACCGAATGTGATGGAGGAGAAGATCCAGTAGAGGTCTATGCCACAAGTCACAGCCAACACTATTGTGAGCCGCTTTGATGCTATATTATTTCTACGCTCTGTTTTTTCTAATATGTAAACAAAATCAGAAAGTTACATATTTTCAATCAGTGAAATATATGAGGATTCATATGCTTATGTTCCATTGATTCAAGAAAATATAGATAGCCACTTTGCAACATTTTCGTTGATAAGAAAGCCATCAACCTATAGAGTTACGACCATAACGTGGAGAAGAACTGTTGAAACATATTATCTATCACTCTAATTTGAGTTTGCACAGTAACTTGTGTGAGGTTACTATTGTAGTGCATAAGGTACTACAGAGGAGGAATTGTTGTATATGCTCGATGGTGTTCCTTGTTTCGGATGATTGATGCATTTCCTTCAGCAAGGTTTTGAACTTTTTATTCCATGCATAGCACTCGTTTGTGAGATTATAAGTTGAGCATCAATTGTTAATTGATTGGAGTGATGTCGCCATAGAGACCTCTTGAAAGAGGATATCTCTCTTCCGATACAGTTATTCCAAAGTCATATTGAATGATGATCATTGCGTTGAAGATGTGGAGCGCTGAATGCGAATAACTAAGAAGTAACTGCATGAAAAATTATATGAATGTCGTTGTAATTGATTCAACATTATGAAAAGAAATTTGTGTGTTGTAGAGTAGTTTTTCACAAAATATTGAGAAACCTTCCTCATGTTCTCACAGAAGTGTGACTGGGAGTGAAAAATTATGTGCACATGTCGTTATAAGGATTTGAATATCGATAGAACAAGATAGTAGCATTTCAAAAGGCCATAACCCTAGAGGTAATAAGATAAAGGTTTGAACATATCTTTAACGTTGGATTTTTTTATTTGAAAAGAACTTTTGGGTTTTTTCAAAAGTTGGTAACATTTTGAATTTTGTGAAGCATGACAAAGTTTTGGGTGAATATTGTGCTTACGAGGCATATATTAAAAATCATATTTCGTTTTTGGGGGTGATATGCAAGATGGTCTCAATGTTACTAATGGAGAAGCAACTCATTCAATGGATCCAACAATTGAAATTGTTGATGTTAACTTTGATGAAGAACAATTAACTAGTGATGAGTGGCTGCATCTGATGCAACATAAACATCTTATTAATATGTTGTTATTTGGCAAAAGAAACCCACTTGTATCTAGAAACCAAGTGGAAGAAAATCTATTTTCAGAAGAAGAGGTGGAGAATCAAGATTATGAGACATTGACAAAGTCAAAGAAGGAAGAAGAGAAGAAAGCTCTCATTCCAGAACAAAATGAACAAAACCAATATGGTTCTAAAAATGTTTTTTCATATAAACTTAACATTGATTTTGTGTGTGCATATGTTAGAAGCAACCAAGATGAAACAACATAATTTTAAGAAGAATTAAAGTTCCTTGAAGCATGACTTGAAATATCTTGTGTTGATGATGTCTGCATAGAAGTTGCAACAATGAATGTTGAAGACAACATGGACGATGTTGAAAATGAAAATTTCAATCAAATTTTCATGTATTGGAGTCCTCAAGAGAGAACGATGTTGAAAATGAAAATGCCGATGAAATTTTCATGTATTGGAGTCCTCAAGAGAGAAAATTCTATTATAAACTTATGTTGTAGAAAATTGACAATGAGAATATTATGATAAAGAACAAACTATAGAAGATGACATGTGGCAGCAATCCACGTAGGATCAAATTTTTAAAGAGCTAAAGGACATCCATGGATATCGTGAAATGATTTTCTATGTTTTTATGATAAACAAAGATTTAACAATGGACGGGCTCAACAACAAATGAAAAAACTGAAATTTGAAACCTACAAAGACAAAAATGAAGCAGTTCAGAGGATACAATATATGGAAGAAAGAGAAAAAAAAATCAAGCCCGAGAGTTGATGTCATAATTTTGAGTCATTGTAAGTCTAGCTAGGACTTGGACTAATAGACATGTTTAAGTTTAAGTAATGGTTAATTTGTCAATCATGAATAAAGAAGAGTGTTGGAGATAATTATGACCCCTTCTGAATTCACCGACGCACAGCCTTAACCTGTTCAACTTCGAAGGGCCATCATCACCTTAACCCTTTGGAATTGAAGGGACATTTAACTGACTTATTTTGTATATAAATTGATATGAGGGCACAGCAAAGATTCAAAGTCGCCTTATTATATATAAATTGATATGAGGCATAGCGAATTTTCAAAGTCACTGTTGTAACTTAGCTGTAGCTACAAGGTATTGTAGTGAATGTTGTAAGGCAGTTGTAGTATTAGACGAGTAGTAGGAGAGGGCCATTGTAATTGTCCTTGGCATTTGGTAATTTGATGATTTTTTTGTTAACAGCGTAGTTTGTCAGCTGTGCACTCTGTTAACCTTCAGTTTACACGTGTACGTGCACATGCAGCGGGAGATGCAGTGTACTGCTATGCTCAAAGTAATAAACGGTTGTGAAAGAGTCAAATCACACACCAGACTCACGTGATAAAGACGATCATTTCATCTTCACATTTGCTTGTGAGCAGTTAGATCGAGCGGCTGGATCTCTCTATCCAACCAACTTAACCAATTTCTAATCAATTCTTTCTCCAAAACGCCCGTCCGGCCTGCCTGTATCCACTGTGATGGGATACCTGCATGCAGATTGCAGATATATGCCCATTCCCATATATCCCCTTTCTCAGTGATCAGATCCGCTTCGCTATATTATCACGGCACTATTGTAATATTATAAGCGAATGAACTTTGGAAGCGCTGCATGCAGATGGGTAAAAAGATTCCGGTCGATATTTTCTGAGAATCCGCAGAGAACCTCGCGATGTTCTGACATTTTCATGTTTATCGCTGCACAACCTTAGCAAAGACCACGTCCTGTCTCTTCGGGAGCTTTTTCTCTTCATGGGTAGGTAGTCCGGACGCACATGAATAGCAAGACATTGGCCGTCCACGTGCCCATACGATTTTCGTACGCGGTCACGGCGTACAAATGCATGGAGCACAAAAATGTCAGCGAAGAGTACTCTCAAAATTCGGCGTTGTCGACGGCGAAATTCTGGTCATAATTTTTTCAAAAAATTCAATCCGCCCGAATGTGTTTTTATACTGAAATTATTTCAGTACCATCAAGAACGGCGCAGCACGCACCCAAAATCGAGCCAAAGTCTGAATTTCCAAAAATTTATGCCAATTTTCTCAAAATTTTTGCCGAATTTCGAATTTCCATTGTTTTCAGGACGAGATTGTATCGTCGGCAAACTGCGGCGTAAAATTCAGGAGAGTTTCAGAGATATAAACAGCACTCAATACCGTAACTCAGTACGGTGACGCGTAGTGTCGAGATTTCATAACCAGCTTGTATCTCAATCACGGTTGATGGATCTCAACCGTCAACGTGGTTTTTTTTTAAATTTAAATTATTGCAGTTACTAAACAGAGTTCGTTTCTGTCAGCTCTTGCAACTGGAACAGTAGATTACTCTCGGGGCGATTCAAAACTTGACGTAGCTATTTTCGGAAGCAGGTATTTTGCATTAAAATCAACCGTTGTTTTTTGGTGCTATTTTTTATAAAAATCAGATTTTTATGGTGGATTTTTTTGTCTAATTTCTTTAAAATTCAGCAAGAATTTATTGAAAAGAAATTCAGCAAAAATTTATTGAAAATAAAAGTTTGATAGATAACCTTGCACAATCTAAGTGCCACAAGGTTTTTTAAGGTACAATTCCTTAAAATATATATAATACTCTAAATTTATAATTAGTTGATTTCTTTTTTATTTAATTGTGAAGAATTTGAACTTGATTTATTTATTTTTATTTAATTCATAAAATTTTAAACTTTGCATCTCATGGTAATTACAATACTTTATAACAAGGTAATGTCAATATATCTACTTCAAATAAACTTTATATAAATATTATCAATAAATATGTTTCCTACTGACTTCATATAAATACAAGCTTGAGATTACATATATAATTGTATTATTTTGCGTAAAGAAAATTTAATCATTGATATTAGTTTTTGGTCCAAGATTTTGATCTATAGTTTGATTCATTGAATGATTCAGTGCAATATATGAAAGATGGTGTTACAACGATGTGCCTCTCATCACTCTGCTTCATAATTTAAACAAAACATTTTCCCTGATTCCTTACCCTTATTGTATGGAGAAACTTTTTGTTCTTGATGATAATTCCATGTCAAAGATCATATTTATATGTTATATCTCTATAATTTATTATAGGATGATGTTGTAGGGTGATACAATGGAGTAAATTTTTATTTGTAAATATTTATATGTAGATTTAATTAGTAATAAAATTTTATAGTAATAATAATAATAAAATTTAATTTATTGAAATGTAATTTTGTTTTTTAATAAAAATATTAATAATTTTTATTTAAAAGAAAATTATAATATAGATATTATATTAAAATTAAGATTAATTTTACCATAAAGATTAAAATGATAATTTGATTATTATATTTAAATTTAATATTTAATATTTATAATATCTTGAAAATAATCTTCTAATATAAAAAGGTTTTTATTATGTATATTTAATTTTATTTTACTAAATTTTTAAACAGTTTTTGTTATAATGTTTGGGCTAATACCATGGCTTATAAAAATTTAAATAATTTTAATTAATTATTTCTTTCTTAATGTCCAATAGACCATATTAATCTCAAGGGAAGTTAACCATTATCATCATAATATCAACCCATAACTTATTTCAAAATCAAAACATTTTATAATTTTTTTGTTTTAATTTAATGTTATAACAGTTTTTTAATTAAATCTAAAAACAAAAATATTATAATTACTTTTAAGATATATTTAAATCCTCTATCCGCATTACTACTAAAAAAATCAATGGATATTTATAAATATTAAATTGAGATTTTAAAACAATTAAAAATGAGAATATTTTTATATAGAGAGACTTAAATTTTATGTAAAACAAATAGTATTATTAAAAACTAACATAGATCCATCTTAATTAAATATTTATCAAAAAAAAAATTGGAAGAGAAAATATTTAAGTTTTTCACTTTAAAAAATCTGCATTTTGAGAAATTTAATCCTACTCAGACTAGAGATTTTATCCTCCTCAAGCTTAATAAATCTAAAATTAAAATAAATCTATTAATTCAAATAATTCAAATAAATTAACTCAATATTAAAATCCATCAATTTACTTTTCTTGATTTTTGAACTCAATATTGTACATTTTCCTATCATATTTTATTGCAACATAGCATATTTAAAAATGAAAATACTTGATGTCTTTGGATTTCAAATATACATGTATTATTAGGCACCAATTTTTCGACGAAGATTTCAATGCTACACAATGTCATACAGATTTATCGAGTAGTCTTTAGTGCGACTTTTTGAAAACTTTTACGATGACTTTTTACGGTGTAATTTCTCTAATATTATTGTGTTTATTATATATTTTTTTCTTTCTATTTTTAGAAATAATTGATATCAGAAATGACACATGATATGAAAAAGTTGGACTGTGAGAGAGGGAGCACAAGTGCGAATTGAAATCTAGATTGGCATGGAAGCATTGTTTTTTTTTGGCATTTGTTATATATTAAGTAGTGTTGAATGTATATAAAAAGTTTTGGTGATAACTATTTTTAAGTATATCTTGTTTAAGAGTTTCCAATTGGTTAGTGTAGTTCATCATTAAGAAAAAACTCTTAATTCATCATTGAAACAAAATGAAAAATCTCATCTAAAAAGCAGTTTAAATAAAAATAATAAAGAAAATCCAACTAACTCCATTATTATTTTGAATATGGTGAATCCAATTAATCTAATAAACTAGGATATATTGATGATTTCAAGAGTAACTTTGAGATCTCAAATATGGACTTGAGATAAAAAAAAAAAAAAAAAAAAAACCATTTCTGTTGTTCGAATAAAAGGATGTCATTACTGTCGATTCTAATCTCATATGAAAATTTATGTTCATTGTAGAAGGGGCCGACAATCGTGCTGGTTTAGCACTTTGGTAAATCTGATCAATTAGAGAGATAAAGGCCACCGGATTGTGGGGTAGAAATCTGCTAAGGTAAAGCCTATGTTGGGGGTTGCATATTTTCTAAGGTTATTTTTTCCGCTATTGGAGTGAGGGATTGATGTCGTAGATTGAAAGAGTCATGATTATGTATAAAAGAATTGGTGGATTAAGGATTTGATATAATGCTCAGAGCCTGAGCAGAAGGTGCATACTAGAATGTTTTTTTGAAGGATCCAATTTAGGAAAGGGATGCCATGCTGGAGGAGATGTATTCGCCATGCGAGTGGGATAGAAGTCACTTGTGTGAGAAGCTGATTTGAGAGGAGCATGTAGTCGCATAAAGAAGAGATGCACCGGCCTGACAAGGGCATAACAACTTGCTGAGATGGCAAACAGAATGCCTAGGTGAAGACACCCCCTTTTATGGAAATCGAGAGCATCATTATGTTGGAAATGTTGGCATTGATGGAAAAGGTAAAGACAGGAGTAGCACCTAAACCATCCATAAGGAAAAAGAAATAGAGAGGTAGCAGGGGCAGCAGATGAAACAGAGGAATTGAAGCAGAAGCAACAGAGGAAGTAGAGACAGAACTGTGAAGTTGAAAGGGCTTGAAGGAGTTTAATACAGAGGTTTATTTATGAATTAGAAGAGGCAGCAGATGAAACAGAGGAATTGAAGAAGAAGCAATAGAGGAATTAGTGACAGAGTAGTGAAGTTGAAAGGGCCTGAAGGAGTTTAATACAGAGGTTTATTTATGAATTGAGGGTTTAATACAGTTTGCAGATGAATTATTGAGCAATTATTCATTAATTGAGTTTGTATGGCATGGAATTTGATTGAAGACTAAAATCCTGTGGTAAAGACTTAATATGCTTGGGGATGAGTTAGAGCATTTCTTAAATGGCAAGGAAACCATGAAGTGGTTGAAGAAACTAATAATGAGCAAAGGCACAGTTCAAAAATCAAACTCGTCAATCAAATATCATGACGAGTCAGTGGATTGAAGAGCCAAAGGAGCGCAGTGTATCAAAGATTTGGGCAGTCTCTAACTGAGAATCAAAGGGACAGTGTACCACAAAAGCGCTGAAAAAGTTTGAATCAAATTGATTGAACAGAATGTGGATTTGAATTGCCTTCAGTATGTAAGGGCAAGAATCTGAGAGTGAGGAATTCATAAGAGCTATGTGTTTTGGGGATAGCTCCTCGAGATATCATTGCAGATATCGTATGGAGGACTGACGAATGGGCTCGATGGGTGATCGAATGGTGGAGTGATAAGGTGAGCCAAGAATAAAACAAAATAGAAAGGCAGCTTCATAAATGGTGTGGACCAGAAGTAATTCAAGAGCAGAGTTGTGAATTGGAGTGGTTCAGTGCACAGTCATAGGCGGAATTGCAAACGATGGTGAGGAATGGAACCCAGAGAGAAACCGTGAATGTGCAGTGAAAATTTGATGGAGCTAGGCATTAAACATATGAAAGTACCGTGGTAAAATACCAATGAAATAAAGGGTCAACATATAAAAGAACAGAATTGTGAGCAAAAGCAGAACCGTGAAGGAACAGTAAAGGGGGTTTGCGTTTTTCATCGCACCACCTTTGTGGGACGAGCGGTAATTGTGAATTCAGAGTGATTCCATAGAGCGACTAACACGTGGCATAAGGCGGGACCCCAAAACCGCTTTCATTGCATTCCATCGCGCATTATCATTCATGCATGTGACTCAAGCAATATCCATCGGATCGTGTGGAGCAAGGTAACGTGTTGTCCATCGTCGGATGTGGAGTGTCGTTTAAACACTCGGGCCTAGTCCATCGTGCAACTATTGAATATTAACATGCGTGCAATTTAACCGCGCGATGTCCATCATATCAGAGGTTGAAAGAATGATGAATTATCCACCATTGGAAGATGAATGAAGTTGCAAGGTGACAAACAAGGTATGGGCCAGCGTTTGTTTGTTGTTTATGAAATAATCAAAATATAAATGTGTGGGCCAGCATGGGTTAAGTGGTTATGTCGAAAGGGGAACAACCATTAACATTACAGTTTTTTTTTACTTTTGAATGTATTCAGTTAAAATTGAATAGAGGGTTCAATTATACAGTGCGAAATGCTATGGGGCTCGAAGATATTATATAAGTGTTTCTTGTAAACACAAAACCAAAGGTTATATTGTTGATGGTTCATGATAAATATTGTGAGTACTGATATATCAGTGTTGTTAAAAAGGTTTTATAAAAACGTCGAGAGTTATTTTATGTTTGATTAAAAGGAAGTTGTACATACAACAGTTATATAATTGCAATGAACAGGGAACTGAATAAAAGAGAAAACGAAAAAGAGATTGAGGTTGGATGAATGAGGAAGGAAACGAGGAAGAGAGGAGTGATATTCGAAATATACACTGTAATTGAATGAAATTTTTTAACTATTTATATTGTTTATGTAATTGGCTAGTCTCCGGAGAAAGATAAAATCCCACTGTAAAGTTTAAATGGTACATTTCTCTGAGTAAATTGATAAAAGAGAAGAGAATGTAGAATTGAAGAAAAAGAAATAATCAAGCAGATGTGAAGATTGGAGTACAGTAAAAGAAATCAAAGGTACAGAACAGAGCTGATATCCAAGGTAAATCTGCAAATGTTTCTTTATTAAAAAAGGGAGTTGAAGCTTCCTTGCAAGTTGTAGCTTGTAGAATTTGAGGTTGGAGCCTCCTGTAGGTTGGTGCTTACAGAAAACCAGTGGTGAGAGGGAGTTGGAGCTTGCCTTTACATCACAACAATAATAAGATGTGGTTTTCTCCCTTTATGGGTTTTCATGTATATCTGGTGTCTCTGTGCATGATGTTTATGTGTTGATATGGTTTATCTAATCTGCTTAATACTTGTTGCTATCATATTAAGTCTGTTGTTACATTATATTAATACTTGCTGCTCACATTGTAAGACTACTCACATATTAAGTTGAATATGAAATGAAGGTGTAAATAAATTTTGTGAAAAAGTTTTAAAATTCCATGAATGTGTGAAACTGATTCACCCCCCCCCCCTCTCTCAGTTTAACTAAGGGTTCAACAATTGGTATCAGAGCCAAGTTCCTTTTTGTAGCAGTTTAACAACTGAAAGGAGATCCTAGGTTCTTGAGATGGCTAGTCAAGAAGGATCCTCAACGAAAAAAGCCCCTTTTTTCACTGGTGCAAATTATGCCTTCTGGAAAATCAGAATGAGAACATACATAATGTCCTTAGGAGTAGAAGTTTGGAATGTAGTGGAATTTGGATATGACTCTAAGGCAAATGTCTTAGAGAAAGAAGCCAAACAAGATTTTGTGGCTAATGCAAGGGCAATGAATGCAATCTTGAAGGGACTGTGTGAGGCAGAATTCATCAACGTAATGCACAACGAGACTACCAAAGAAATGTGGGAAACTCTAGAAAATATTCATCAGGGAGAAAAAAAGGTGAAGACAGTTAAAATTCAAGTCTATAGAGCCCAGTTTGAAAATTTAAATATGAATGATGATGAAGATATTGCTAGTTTCTTTTTAAGGGTTGCAGAAATTGTTAGTAATATGAAAGCACTAGGTGAAACCATGCAAGAATGAGTAATTTTTCAAAAGATCCTAAGATCTTTGCCATCTAGTTTTAATCCCAAGGTCTCTGACATAGAAGAAACATCAGATTGGGAAACCTTGACCATGAATCAGCTTCTTGGAAAACTAACAGTGTATGAGATGAGACTGCCACAGAAGAAGTTAAATGTAAGGGAGGCATCCTTTAAGGAAGAGAAGAAGAAAGAAGAAAAATATGAGATAGGCTCCTGTTCTGATGAAGAAGAGGCCAAATTTATCAGGAATTTGGATAAAGGCTCAAGTAATTATAAAGGTAAAATTCCATTTAAATGTTTCAATTATGGATGAGTTGGAAATTATGATTCTAAATGTCCTTATAAGAAAACAAAGAATTGGGCTCAGGAATCAGAGAAGACCATATCTAATAATTTGCAGAAAGGGAAGAGATTCAATAGAAAATCTTTCTATGCTCAGCAAGACAGCAGTGCATCAAAAGACTCAGTTGAATTCTCAAGTGAAGAAGGAACATTAGAATTTGTTTTGATGGCTATATAAGAGCTGAAAGAATGTTTTTTTAGAAGATGAGGAAGAAGGTGAAGTGGACCTTGAGGGGGAGCTAAGAAGTGCCTTGGAGGAATTTGATAGACTAAAACTGAAGTGCAGAAAACAGGAAGACATTCTTCTCAAATACGTGAGAGAGGAACAAAATTCAGAAGCCCTCATTCAGTTGAAATTAGAGCTTGAAGAAGCCAAGAAGGTAAAGGATATTTTACTTAAGAAGATCAAGGATAAAACTCAGGAACAAGAGAAGATGGAAGAAGAAGTAGTGAGCCTAAGAAAGAACTTAGAAAAATCCCAAAGAGAACTATTAATGAATACACCTCTACTGAAAGGCTCTGGATAGTTGGACCAGATTCTAAATGCACAAAGGTCACCTCTGATAAAAACTGGGATAGGCTATGAAGGAGAATCAAGCAAAGGCAAAGAAAAAGAAAAGAAAAATATTGTTTTTGCAAAAGCAGAAGAGAATATCCAAGCAGCTCAGAAGATTTCAAAGGAAGAAGAATCATGCAATAAAGTAGATAAAAATTAGGAGGAAGCTCAAATGACAAAGGATGAAGTAAATAAACTGTCAACTGAAAAAACCTTGCATACTCCTGAAAATTTCAAATTTGGAAGTCATCAAAGGAGATTTTTTCCTTCTATGAAAAATGCTACTTGTTATTCCTGTCACAAATTAGGACACACTGCTGCATATTGTTATATTAGAAGAATAAATACAAACCAACAAAGGATGCAAACAGTAAAAAGTTTTACTCAAGCAGGAAGATGGAGAAGACAACCTTTTATCGGGTATGCAAATTGTTTTTATGGATACTTTTTTATTGTAATGATTTTGGCCATAAAATCATAGAATGTAGGAAATATGAACAAATATTGTTGTTCAAAACCTCAAGAAGGTTTATGAATCATGGAGAGTTTATTCCTACTTATAATCCTGCTAAGGATATATCCAAATGTTGTGTATGCAATAAAAGTGGACATATGTCTTCCAAATGTTCTCTAAGACAGTGTAGTTCATCATCTCAGAAAAGATACGAAACAAGAGGATGCTTGCAGTGGAAAAAGAAAGTGAATAAATGTGACTTGGCTCTAATAGGCCACGATCTAAAAATCCGGTGTTATTTGGACAGCGGTTGCTCAAAGCATATGTGAGGAGATAGAAGCAAGTTTATAACCTTTAATGAAAAGAAATCTGGAAATGTTACTTTTGGAAATGATATAGCAGGAAAGATCAAAGGAAGAGGCTTAGTCAGTCTGGAAAATGGTAAAGGAAAATCCCAATATGTACTATTTGTGGATGGGCTGAAAGCAAATCTGTTGAGTGTTAGTAAAATGTGTGATAAAGGCTGTGAAGTTCTTTTTAGAGCTCAAGAATGTGAAGTAAGATCAAGCACCACTGGAAAAACCCTGATCAAAGGTGTTTGAATGGAAAGCAATGTCTATGTAGTAAAAGAAGAAAATGAAGCATGTCATCTTAGCAAATTTGAGGAGTCTTGTTTATGGCATAGGATATTGGGACACCTAAACTTTGATCATATCATAAGTCTAAGCAAAAATAATGTATTCAAAGACATGCCAATCATTAAGAAGCCTTCAAATACAATATGTAAATCCTGTCAGCTAGGTAAGCAGACCCGTACATCCTTTAAAACCAAAGAGAAGTTATCTACAAACAGACCTCTTCAACTTGTTCACATGGATTTGTGTGGGCCTTAGAGAACTAAAACACCAAGTGGAGAATCCTATTTCATGCTAATAATAGATGATTTTCTAGAATGACATGGATTGCATTTCTCAAACACAAATCTGAAGCATTTGAGAAATTCAAAATATTCAATGCTTTGGCAGAAAATCAAATAGGATGCAAGCTAAATTGCATCAATTCAGACAGAGGAGGTGAATTTACAGATTATGATTTTCCAGACCTGTGCAATGAGCATGGGATAAAGCAACAGTTCACAATTGCAGGAACATCTCAGCAAAACAGAGTGACAGAGGGATAGAACAGGTCTGTAAAACAGATTGCCAGAGCCATGATGCAAGAAGGTAACATTCCTCAAACCTTTTGGGTAGAAGAAGTACACACAGTTGTGCATATCCTAAACAAAGCTCATTTAAGACCAAATAGTGACAAGACTCCTTATCAATTATGGCATGGTAAACCTGCATCAATTAAGCATTTTAGAGTTTTTGTAAGTAAGTGTTTTATAAAAAATAATGATGAAAATTTGGGAAAGTTTGATGCAAGAGCAGATGAAGGAATATTCTTAGGATATGCATCTAAGAGTAAAGGTTATAGGTGCTACAAAAAAATACTTCACAAAATTGTAGAAAGTATTGATGTAAGATTTGATGAAGAACTATCAGACAAGTTAAGAAGTATAGATTGCAGCAATCCTCTGAAATTTCATGAAGAAGAGAATCAAGATGATGATGAAATAAAAAATCCAATAGAAGATACAGATCTAAGATAAAAAATCTCCTCAAGATACATTCAGAAGAATCATCCAGAAGATCAAATCATTGGGGACAAGAGTGTAGGTGTATAGACAAGAAGATAGCTAACTGAATAGACTGAAGAGGCATACCTCGCAATGTTGTCACAAATAGAGCCAAAGAATTTTGAAGAAGCCACCAAAGACAAACATTGGGTGAATGCCATGAATGAAGAATTGGACCAAATTGAGAAGAAAAACACTTGGGAACTAGTTCCAAGACCCAGTGAGAAAAATGTTATTGGCTCAAAATGGGTATTCAAAAATAAGATGAATGAACAAGGACAGGTAATCAGGAATAAAGCCAGACTTGTCTGCAAGGGATATTCACAGGTTGAAGGACTTGATTATGATGAAACATTTGCCCCTGTAGCTAGAATGAAAGCTATCAGATTGTTTTAGCTTTTTCTTGCTATCATGACTTCAAGGTATATCATATGGATGTGAAGTTTGTCTTTCTGAATGGAGATTTAGAGGAAGAAGTATACATGGAGCAACCAGAAGGGTTCTCCTTAACAGATAATGTAGAATATGTTTGCAGATTAAAGAAAGCATTATATGGGCTGAAACAAGCTCCTCGAGCATGGTATTCAAGGCTGGACAAATACTTGCAAAAACAAGGGTTCAAGAAAGGGGGAGTACACAAAAACTTGTACATAAAAGAAAATGAATATGAACTTTTGATTGTAGTAGTGTATGTAGATGATATCATGTTTGGAAGCAACAAAGATGAGTTAACAAAAGTATTTTCTGAAGAGATGAAATCATAATTTGAAATGTCTATGATTGGAGAGCTTACCTTCTATTTAGGACTACAAATTCAACAAAAGAGCACAGACACATTTATCTCACAAGAAAAATACTTAAAAGAGATGTTGAAAAGATTTAAAATGGAGGACTGCAAACCTGTGTCAACTCCGATGACTACTGGATGCAAGCTTTGTACAGATGATGGAACAACTGATGTAGATAAAAAAAATTATGGATCCATGGTTGGAAGTTTGTTATATCTAACAGCTTCTAGACCAGACATTGTGCTGGCTATAGGAATTGTGGCAAGATATCAAGCAGCACCAAAACAAAATCACTTACTAGAAATTAAAAGAATATTCAGATATCTACAAGGGATTGTACATTATGGGCTATGGTATCCAAAAGGAAAAAAATTCATTTTAACAACATATAAAGATGTATATTGGGCCAGCTATGTTGATGACAGGAAAAGCACAAGTGGAGGTGCATTCTATTTAGGAGAGAGTCTGGTGGCATGGCTAAGCAAGAAACAAACATCTATTTCTCTATCCACAGCAGAAGTAGAATACATAGCAGCAGCAACATGTTGTACACAAGTCATGTGGATGAAGAAAACCCTCGAAGACATGAAGGTAAGCATTGATGAACCTATTTTAATCAAATGTGATATTACAAGTGCTATAAGTATATCTAAAAATTCTGTGCCTCATTCAAAAACTAAACATATTCCAATCAAGTATCATTTTCTCAGAGAGCAAGTAGCTCAAAAAGTAGTAAAGTTGGAATATGTGCCAACAAAAGAACAGACAACAGATAGATTTACAAAACCTCTTGCTAGAGAACCATTTGAATATTTGAGAGATAGACTAGGGGTAGTATATGTAGATGCTACTCTCTAATATGTAGAGAAAGCACAGTTTCAGGGGGAGAACAGAAACGAAAATCTCATTCCAGGGGAAGATCAGCCAGTGAGGAAAGCATAAAATAGGTCCTTAAGATCAAAAGCTTATGGAAAGAATACATTCAGCATAAAAGAGTCAGTGTTTTAAGATTCAATCGAAAGTTTGGAGCAGCAAGGTACAAATTCAGCAGAAAAGGGCCTAAACATAACTCAGAGAGACGAAATGTAGAAAGCAAACTAGGAAATGAGAAACCCTTTGCCATTGATGGCAAAGGGGGAGAAAAAGTAAAAATGGGCTTCTAAAAAGAAAGCAGAGGTTGTTTCCATCAATGCCAAAGGCAAAGACTGTTGGAAATGTTGGCATTGATGGCAAAGGTAAAGACAGGAGCAGCACCTAAACCATCCATAAGGAAAAAGAGATAGAGAGGTAGCAGGGACAGCAGATGAAACAGAGGAATTGAAGCAGAAGCAACAGAGGAAGTAGAGACAGAGCAGTGAAGTTGAAAGGGCTTGAAGGAGTTTAATACAGAGGTTTATTTATGAATTAGAAGAGGCAGCAGATGAAACAGAGGAATTGAAGCAGAAGCAATAGAGGAATTAGAGACAGAGTAGTGAAGTTGAAAGGGCCTGAAGGAGTTTAATACAGAGGTTTATTTATGAATTAGGGGTTTAATACAGTTTGCAGATGAATTATTGAGCAATTATTCATTAATTGAGTTTTTATGGCATGGAATTTGATTGAAGACTAAAATCCTGTGGTAAAGACTTAATATGCTTGGGGATGAGTTAGAGCATTGCTTAAATGGCAAGGAAACCATGAAGTGGTCGAAGAAACTAATAATGAGCAAAGGCATAGTGCAAAAATCAATCGTGAATCAAATATAATGATGAGTCAATGGATTGAAGAGGCAAAGGAGTGCAGTGTATCAAAGATTTCGGCAGTCTGTAACTGAGAATCAAAGGGACATCATACCACAAAAGTGCTGAAAAAGTTCGAATCAAATTGATTGAATAGAATGTGGGTTTGAATTGCCTTCAGTATGTAAGGGAAAGAATCTGAGAGTGAGGAATTTGTAAGAGCTGTGAGTTTTAGAGATAGCTCCTCGAGATATCATTGCAAATATCGTATGGAGGACTGACGAATGGGCTCGATGGGAGATTGAATGGTGGAGTGATAAGGTGAGCCAAGAATAAAACAAAATAGAAAGGAGCTTCAGAAATGGTGTGGACCAGAAGTAATTCAAGAGCAGAGTTGTGAATTGGAGTGGTTCAGTGCACAGTCATAGGCGGAATTGTAAACGATGGTGAGGAATGGAACCCAGAGAGAAACCGTGAATGCCTAGTGAAAATCTGATGGAATTGGGCATTAAACATATGAAAGTACCATGGTAAAATACCAATGAACCAAAGGTTCAACATATAAAAGAACGGAATTGTGAACAAAAGCGGAACCATGAAGGAGCAGTAAAGGGGGTTTCCGGTTTTCATCGCACCACCTTTGTGGGACGCGCGGTAATTGCAAATTTGGAGCGATTCCATAGAGCGGCTGACACGTGGCATAAGGCAGGATGCCAAAACCGCTTTCATTGTGCGCCATCGCGCATTATTGTTCGTGCAAGTGACTCGAGAAATATCCGTCGGATCGTGTGGAGCTAGGTAACATGTTGTCCACCATCGGATGTCGAGGGTCGTTTAAACATTGGGGCCCAGTCCATCGCGCAACTATTGAATATTAACCCGCGTGCAAGTTAACTACGCGATTTCCGTAGGATCAAAGGTTGAAAGAACGATGAATTATCCACCATTGGATCATGAATGAAGTTGCAAGGTGAAAAACAAGGTATGGGCTAGCGTTTGTTTGTTGTTTATGAAATAATCGAAATATAAATGTGTGGGCCAGTTTGGTAAAAGTGGTTATGTCGAAAGGAGAACAGGCATTAACATTACAGTTTTTTTTTGAATTTCGAATGTATTCAGTCAAAATTGAATAGAGGGTTCAATTATACAGTGAGAAATGCTATGGGGCCCGAAGATATTATATAAGCATTTCTTGTAAACGCAAAACCAAATGTTATATTGTTGATGGTTCATGATAAAGATTGTGAGTACTGATATATAAGTGTTGTTAAAAATGTTTTATAAAAACGCCGAGAGTTATTTTATGTTTTATTAAAAGGAAGTTGTACATACAACAATTATATAACTACAATGAACAGGGAACTGAATAAAAGAGAAAACAAAAAAGAGAGACAGGTTGGATGATTGAGGAAGAGAAAAGAGGAAGAGAGGAGTGCTATTCGAAATATACACTGTAATTGAATGAAAGTTTTTAACTGTTTATATTGTTTGTGATGTAATTGGCAAGTCTCCGAAGAAAGATAAAATCCCACTGTAAAGTTGAAATGGTACAATTCTTTGAGTAAATTGATAAAAGAGAAGAGAATGCAGAATTGAAGAAAAGGAAATAATCAAGCAGATATGAAGATTGGAGTACAGTAAAAGAAATCAAAGGTACAGAACAGAGCTGATATCCAAGGTAAATCAGCAAATGTTTCTTTATGAAAAGAGGGAGTTGAAGCTTCCTTGCAAGTTGTAGCTTGCAGAATTTGAGATTGTAGGCCCCTGTAGGTTGGTGCTTACAAAAAACCAGTGGTAAGAGGGAGTTGGAGCTTTCCTTTACATGACAACAATAATAAGATGTGGTTTTCTCCCTTTGTGGGTTTCCACGTATATCTGGAGTCTCTGTGCATGATGTTTATGTGTTGATATGGTTTATCTAATCTGATTAATACTTGCTGCTATCATATTAAGTCTAATGTTACATTATATTAATACTTGCTACTCACATTCTAAGACTACTCACAAATTAAGTTGAATATGAAATGAAGGTGTAAATAAGGTTTATGAAAAAATTTTAAAAGTCCATGAATGTGTTAAACTTATTCACCCCCCCCCCCCTCCCCCCCCGCCCTCTCAGTTTAACTAAGGGTTCAACACATTATGCTTCAATGTCAATGGTTTCCAGGGTGAAATACAAATGCAAGCATGTAGGAAGATCTTCCATGTGCCAAATATTCCTCACCATGGTCAAAATGAAGTAGTGAGTATTAGGCCATGTCAATTTGGCATTGGAACATGCAGCGAGATGGACGAATTGTTGTGACAACGTTACCAATGGAGACGGAGAGAGCTCTTTCCGGTTTCTAAAAGTGTTTGATACAATATTTAAATTAGCATGATATTAGGATAAACAAAGTGAAATAGAGATTCTATTACTGCATAGAGGAGAATATAGATCGAGTAAATGGTGCTGAGGATGAGTGTAGGAGTTAGGAGAACCATTGTGGAGCATGAATTATCTTAAAGTTTTTTTTGGGTTTATATTGTAAATTTTAGTTACTAGCAATTGCACCTAATGTTGTAAAGGAAACGCCGTAAGGAAGAAGCTAGAAAGAAAGCAACTATAATTAATTTGATGTGACCTTATATTTATGTTTAGAATGTTGATATCAAAAGATGGGAAGGAAAAATATTTGGTAATTAACTTTACAATTAGTCTCCAATATAGAATTCCACTACATTGTTCCTATACAATTCCTTATTAAAAGCCATTCGACCAGGGATGAAATCAACCAATCCCGTACCACATAATTCAAGCATGAATCCAACTGTGAAGCACTCCATTTATAGAGAATAAAAGTATCAGTTCTTTTACATTCATTTAGTTTATTTACAGTTGCCCAAAACCATTCCAAGGCTACAAGATACTTGATACAAATATATGAAGTTTTGATAGAAGGTATATATCACAGGCAAATTTGAATAACATATCAAGTAATTAAACATTAGTAGATCTGTGTATAAATAGAGAAATTAGTCAGCCGTCATTGAGTATCCAACAAGTTGCAAAGGAGAAAAGCAACATTAACTCCTCAATGTGGGGTTCTCTTCTATACAAGTACACAAGGCCATGATTTTCTGATTGCTCAGGAAAAATGATACCTTGTGGCAAATATAATTCGTCTGTATGTGCTACCCCTAAAAATCGGATTTTCTAGCAGATCGTAACCAGTGTCAGGATCTTCTCAAGAGCATGGCTTGTTATACTATAATAGAGTTGCAGATGGATAAAATTCAATCAACTGCCTCTTTTAACCCAAGAATGGGTGCTGGGCTCCACTGAGAAT
Organism: Pinus albicaulis; assembly: GCA_034641835.2. Classification (NCBI taxonomy): domain Eukaryota; kingdom Viridiplantae; phylum Streptophyta; class Pinopsida; order Pinales; family Pinaceae; genus Pinus; species Pinus albicaulis. The sequence goes on from CM076570.1 coordinate 1,020,124,148, forward strand.
GAACCTAGAGAACTTAGAAACAAATGGCTGATATCTATAATTTGCTCTGTATTTTCCATTTTCAGTAGCCCAAGAGGAAGCATCCCATATTGATCCATATACCCAAAGTGGCCTCAATGGATAAGTAGATGAAATTCTTCTTGGGTACTTTCGGATAGCAATATCATCTACATAGAAGCTGCCATAAATCAACATGGTGAGTTGGATCAGAGCTGCATTGCAACCAAAACTAATAAATTTTTACACAGAAATCAAGCTTACATAATGTAACTTGGAGTCCAGAGAATGCTGTAGTCATGGAAGTCTTCAGTTGGGTCAAACCAGAGATGAAATTTCAACTCCCTGCCTGTGAGAACCTGATCATCCCCTGTTCCGTTTATGTAAACATTGGTCTGTAAGGTGTAGGGTTTTCCTGGTGTTGTCCCCAGGAACTCAATGTCTATTTCGTCATGGTGACCTGGGTAATCCTGGTTATTGGAGAGCTACAAGGGCACAGAGAAATACATGCATGTAATCAATGTACAAAAATAGCAGCACATACACACCTAGAACAACTTCTCTTTGTATACATATGATATGATCCAGTGACATAAACCCATCTCTCAGATGTACCTTGATGTATAGATATAAGACACTACCCCATATCTGATAAGTACCTTCATAAATACACATAAGAGGTTAGCACAGACCCATCTCACATACTACAGACCCATCTCGACCCATTTCTCACTCCATAGACTCATTTCCACCTATTTCCTACTACAAAGAATGTGGTGTCTGGTTTGATTGCGATCTCTTAAAATTAGATAATAATAATGACAAAAACTTTGAAACAGACCCTCATATACAGTTAAATATACATAAATAAACATTAACACAGGCCCACTTGAATCTGCATTCAGCATATAGACAGACCATGTACCTCCAAATTATTATTTGAGACCGAAGAGTTATGCATCAACAACCAGGTTTGTAAAATGCACCTTCGTCTTCTTTATGCAACTTGAATGACATTAGAAATCCTCATGAACAAACCAAGTTCCAGGAAAAGATAATTTAACGCTAAGATGCAACTTACATAGAGTGCTGCGATGACTCTAGCTGTATAACCTGCCTATAGCTTAATAGCAGCACTGAAGAATCTAGACTTATAGGCCTTCAAAGACTTGAATCCACTACTCGAAATCATTCAACAGCAGATCTCTTGGATTAGGAAGAATACCAGAGGTAACTGATGAGTCAAGGAGACTCCAAAACCATGGCTGACATCAATAGTCAGGGAGACAAACACTCTTTAGACTGCATCACATTTCATGCAAAAATTAGTTATTCAACCTAAGGATAAACCAACCAAAATTAACCTGAAGAACTGTCAAGCCAAATTGTGGTAGAGGACTCATCCTCTGAAACTTGCTGATGCTGAGGACCCCAGAGATTAGAATAGCCATTATAAAATTTTATGGTCTGGAACTTGGAGGTCACAGGAATGTGCTTTTTAGACTCTCCATGTACAGGGATAATGGAATTTAGAAGAGTGAATAATATGAAAACAGCTATAAAATTCATACAGGATCTGGGTTGCAGAAAGGCTGAGCTACTATACTGTGAAGATGTGCCCATGGTGGAAAGATGGCTCACAAGCTTGGAAGAGTGAAGGTACTGAAGCAGTGTGTTACTACACAGGGCAAACTCTAAATAAATAGAAGAGAAAGGAAGAGAAGGGTCACATCAATAAAAGAAAATTGTGCAGTCTACAATGCCTTGGAACAGTTCATACCCCTGAACACAATCAATCCTTCTAGTTTTGAAATTTGACTCAATTCATTATGGAGATTGAAATGGTAATCAAAATACAAACATAATATGATGAAACCAATGAAATGAAATATATTTTTTCTATGTTACATAAGATAATTGTATACTTAAAAAAAATAATAAATATGTAAATGTAACTAAAATTTTTTGCGGAGGTGGAGGTTTTGAGATGATTTGAATTACTGTAATAAATACAAGGAAAAATGTGAACCAGTAAAATCAAAACCCAAAAAACTTCAAAATATTTAATAAATTAGATATTAAAAATTTAAACATAAAAGAGTGGCAGCAAGTGGATTGAGAATTTTTTGTCTGAGAATTAAGAAGAATATAGATATGTTAGATATGTTTGGCATTTATAGAGAATGAAAGTACTGAACAATTTCTGATGCTCACATATATAAGTACTTTCCGCACCTGGGGTTTAACTTCAACAATATGCTGGCCACTTTTGACCTCCACAGGCTCATTTGCAAGCACACTCTCCAGATGATCTAAAAGCTCCTTGGATTGGCATGATCCAAAATCCAGATCAGCATCTTGATGATGCCAAACCAAAGCAGTTTCTTTAGCTTTCTACCATCAGTAGTTTCAGTATATAATTTCATAACAGGCTCTGCTGTTTTCTTCCAGTCAAAGTCTGCGATCATTATGAACTGATTCTGCAAGAACAAAGCTAGAGAGTCAGAGCAAAATCATTACTCTGGTCATGGTTCACATGCACCCATTATTTGGCCCATAAATTGGCCAAAGAACAACAGTGTTCAGAAACCAAATATTCAACTGAACCTTGTCAAACCCCATTATCCAAAAAACAAGTAACATGAACTCTACAATATCATAAAGCTTCTAGTTTAACTCTAAAACATGATGAACTTATTCCACAAGAGCAAAGCAAGAGAGCGATCTGACCCTTGAGACCCCAATTATCCAGAACTTCCATACAGAGAATATTTTAGTCTTCAGCAATAGTGTGAACTGAAAGCCAACTATCAAACATCTCTTAGAAAATAAGTAAAGACGGAAGATGACTTGACTCGAACGATCGTTTACACAGTCCATTAGACAACATCAGCACTGCAAATTGCCTCTGCAACAGGGGAGAAAGACCCAGAAATTGTCAAGGATGGAAAAGTTACTCTGAATATGAGAACTATTTTATTTATTTGGAAAAATTAAAACTTGCCATATATTACAGGTTTTTCAACACGGAAATTTACCAAGATGAAGAAATAATTTGGCAGACATAATTATTCAAACTATATGAAAGACCTAGCCGAGTGGATTAACCTAGCCCAATGGGTTAACTCGAGCAGTTAGGTCACAGAATCAAGTCCCCAGGCTGGCTTCCATGGTGAATATTGTGGGCCTTCATGTCCCTACCATGTTAGGTTGCCAAAACTACAACCAGTCTTTTTACCCTGAGTACCATCCTGGAAATGAGGAGTACCTGCTGGGTTTCCAGAAATGTGCAGTTCAACTAAAAAACAATACATGCATGCATGTAATCAATGTACAAAAATAGCAGCACATACACACCTAGACCAGCTTCTCTTTGTATACATATGATATGATCCAGTGACATAAACCCATCTCCTTGATGTATAGATATAAGACACTACCCCATATCTGATAAGTACCTTCATAAATACACATAAGAGGTTAGCACAGACCCATCTCACATACTACAGACCCATCTCGACCCATTTCTCACTCCATAGACTCATTTCCACCTATTTCCTACTACAAAGAATGTGGTGTCTGGTTTGATTGCGATCTCTTAAAAGTAGATAATAATAATGACAAAAAATTTGAAACAGACCCTCATATACAGTTAAATATACATAAATAAACATTAACACAGACCCACTTGAATCTACATTCAGCATATAGAAAGACCATGCACCTCCAAATTATTATTTGAGACCGAAGAGTTATGCATCAGCAACCAGGTTTGTAAAATGCACCTTCGTCTTCTTTATGCAACTTGAATGACATTAGCAATCCTCATGAACAAACCAAGTTCCAGGAAAAGATAATTTAACGCTGAGATGCAACTTACATAAAGTGTTGCGATGACTCCAGTTGTATAACCTGCCTGTAGCTTAATAGCAGCACTGAAGAATCCAGACTTATAGGCCTTCAAAGACTTGAATCCACTACCTGCAATCATTCAACAACAGATCTATTAGATTAGGAAGAATACCAAAGGTAACTGATGAGTCAAGGAGACTCCAAAACCATGGCTGACATCAATAGTCAGGGAGACAAACACTCTTTAGACTGCATCACATTTCATGCAAAAATTAGTTATTCTAACTAAAGATAAACCAAACAAAATTAACCTGAAGAACTGTCAAGCCAAATTGTGGTAGAGGACTCATCCTCTGACACTTGCTGATGCTGAGGACCCCAGAGATTAGAATAGCCATTATAAAATTTAAATATCCTGACACCTGGGAGAACACAGAATGTGCTTTTCGACTTCTGTGTAATAAGACAATGGAATTAAAGACAATACATGGAAAACAACATATAAAAATTCATAACAAGATCCAATGCAGGAAAGGTCGAGGGCCACTATACTGTGAGGATGTGCCTGCTGGAAAGACGTTCACAAGCTGAAGAGCATGCATCAAGGTTGTGTTACCAGTGGCAAACTCTAAATAAATGAAGAAAGAAATGAGAAGGGTTTTACATCAATAAAAAGAAAATCAGCAAACAGCAATGCCTTAAACAACGACTTCAATATAATCCTTCTAGTTTTGAAATTTGACTCAAGTCATTATGGAGATTGAAATGGTAATCAAAATACAAACATAATATGATGAAACAAATGAAATGAAATATATTTTTTCTATGTTACATAAGATAATTGTATACTTAAAAAACATAATAAATATGTAAATGTAACTAAATTTTTTTGCGGAAGTGGAGGTTTTGTGATGATTTGAATTACTATAATAAATACAAGGAAAAATGTGAACCAGTAAAATAAAAACCCAAAAAACTTCAAAATATTTAATAAATTAGATATTAAAAATTTAAACATAAAAGAGTGGCAGCAAGTGGATTGAGAATTTTTTGTCTGAGAATTAAGAAGAATATAGATATGTTAGATATGTTTGGCATTTATAGAGAATAAAAGTACTGAACAATTTCTGATGCTCACATATATAAGTACTTTCCGCACCTGGGGTTTAACTTCAACAATATGCTGGCCACTTTTGACCTCCACAGGCTCATTTGCAAGCACACACTCCAGATGATCTAAAAGCTCCTTGGATTGGCATGATCCAAAATCCGGATCAGCATCCTGATGATGCCAAACCAAAGCAGTTTCTTTAGCTTCTATGGTAGAACCATCAGTAGTTTCAGTATATAATTTCATAACAGGCTCTGCTGTTTTCTTCCAGTCAAAGTCTGCGATCATTATGAACTGATTCTGCAAGAACAAAGCTAGAGAGTCAGAGAAAAATCATTACTCTGATCATGGTTCACATGCACCCATTATTTGGCCCATAAATTGGCCAAAGAACAACAGTGTTCAGAAACCAAATATTGAACTGAACCTTGTCAAACCCCATTATCCAGAAAACAAGTAACATGAACTCTACAATATCATAAAGCTTCCAATTTAACTCTAAAACATGATGAAATTATTCCACAAGAGCAAAGCAAGAGAGCGATCTGACCCTTGAGACCCCAATTATCCAGAACTTCCATACGGAGAATATTTTAGTCTTCAGCAATAGTGTGAACTGAAAGCCAACTATCAAACATCTCTTAGAAAATAAGTAAAGACAGAAGATGATTTGACTCCAACGATCGTTTACACAGTCCATTAGACAACATCAGCACTGCAAATTGCCTCTGCAACAGGGGAAAAAGACCCAGAAATTGTCAAGGATGGAAAAGTTACTCTGAATATGAGAACTATTTTATTTATTTGGAAAAAGTAAAACTTGCCATATATTATAGGTTTTTCAACACAGAAATTTACCAAGATGAAGAAATAATTTGGCAGACATAATTATTCAAACTATATGAAAGACCTAGCCAAGTGGATTAACCTAGCCCAATGGGTTAACTCAAGCAGTTAGGTCACAGAATCAAGTCCCCAGGCTGGCTGCCATGGTGAATATTGTGGGCCTTCATGTCCCTACCATGTTAGGTTGCCAAAACTACAACCAGTCTTTTTACCCTGAGTACCATCCTGGAAATGAGGAGTACCTGCTGGGTTTCCAGAAATGTGTAGTTCAACTAAAAAACAATACATGCATGCATGTAATCAATGTACAAAAATAGCAGCACATACACACCTAGACCAGCTTCTCTTTGTATACATATGATATGATCTAGTGACATAAACCCATCTCCTTGATGTATAGATATAAGACACTACCCCATATCTAATAAGTACCTTCATAAATACACATAACAGGTTAGCACAGACCCATCTCACATACTACAGACCCATCTCGACCCATTTCTCACTCCATAGACTCATTTCCACCTATTTCCTACTACAAAGAATGTGGTGTCTGGTTTGATTGCGATCTCTTAAAATTAGATAATAATAATGACAAAAAAATTGAAACAGACCCTCATATACAGTTAAATATACATAAATAAACATTAACACAGACCCACTTGAATCTACATTCAGCATATAGAAAGACCATGCACCTCCAAATTATTATTTGAGATCGAAGACTTATGCATCAGCAACCAGGTTTGTAAAATGCACCTTCGTCTTATTTATGCAACTTGAATGACATTAGCAATCCTCATGAACAAACCAAGTTACAGGAAAAGATAATTTAACGCTGAGATGCAACTTACATAGAGTGTTGCGATGACTCCAGTTGTATAACCTGCCTGTAGCTTAATAACAGGACTGAAGAATCCAGACTTATAGGCCTTCAAAGACTTGAATCCACTACCTGAAATCATTCAACAACAGATCTCTTGGATTAGGAAGAATACCAAAGGTAACGGATGAGTCAAGGAGACTCCAAAACCATGGCTGACATCAATAGTCAAGGAGACAAACACTCTTTAGACTGCATCACATTTCATGAAAAAATTAGTTATTCTAACTAAGGATAAACCAAACAAAATTAACCTGAAGAACTGTCAAGCCAAATTGTGGTAGAGGACTCATCCTCTGACACTTGCTGATGCTGAGGACCCCAGAGATTAGAATAGCCATTATAAAAGTTTATGGTCTGGAACTTGGAGGCCACAGGAATGTGCTTTTCAGACTCTCCATGTACAGGGATAATGGAATTTAGAAGAGTGAATAATATGAAAACAGCTATAAAATTCATACAAGATCTGGGTTGCAGAAAGGCTGAGCTACTATACTGTGAGGATGTGCCCATGGTGGAAAGACGGCTCACAAGCTTGGAAGAGTGAAGGTAATGAAGCAGTGTGTTACTACGCAGGGCAAACTCTAAATAAATAGAAGAGAAAGGAAGAGAAGGGTCACATAAATAAAAGAAAATTGTGCAGTCTACAATGCCTTGGAACAATTCATACCCCTGAACACAATCAATCCTTCTAGTTTTGAAAATTGACTCAAGTCATTATGGAGATTGAAATGGTAATCAAAATACAAACATAATATGATGAAACAAATGAAATGAAATATATTTTTTCTATGTTACATAAGATAATTGTATACTTAAAAATAATAATAAATATGTAAATGTAACTAAATTTTTTTGCGGAAGTGGAGGTTTTGAGATGATTTGAATTACTGTAATAAATACAAGGAAAAATGTGAACCAGTAAAATAAAAACCCAAAAAACTTCAAAATATTTAATAAATTAGGTATTAAAAATTTAAACATAAAAGAGTGGCAGCAAGTGGATTGAGAATTTTTTGTCTGAGAATTAAGAAGAATATAGATATGTTAGATATGTTTGGCATTTATAGAGAATAAAAGTACTGAGCAATTTCTGATGCTCACATATATAAGTACTTTCTGCACCTAGGGTTTAACTTCAACAATAAGATGGCCACTTTTGACCTTCACAGGCTCATTTGCAAGCATACTCTCCAGATGATCTAAAAGCTCCTTGGATTGGCATGATCCAAAATCCGGATCAGCATCCTGATGATGCCAAACCAAAGCAGTTTCTTTAGCTTCTATAGTAGAACCATCAGTAGTTTCAGTATATAATTTCATAACAGGCTCTGCTGTTTTCTTCCAGTCAAAGTCTGCGATCATTATGAACTGATTCTGCAAGAACAAGGCTAGAGAGTCAGAGCAAAATCATTACTCTGGTCATGGTTCACATGCACCCATTATTTGGCCCATAAATTGGCCAAAGAACAACAGTGTTTAGAAACCAAATATTCAACTGAACCTTGTTAAACCCCATTATCCAGAAAACAAGTAACATGAACTCTACAATATCATAAAGCTTCTAGTTTAACTCTAAAACATGATGAACTTATTCCACAAGAGCAAAGAAAGAGAGCGATCTGACCCTTGAGACCCCAATTATCCAGAACTTCCATACGGAGAATATTTTAGTCTTTAGCAATAGTGTGAACTGAAATCCAACTATCAAACATCACTTAGAAAATAAGTAAAGACGGAAGATGTTTTGACTCCAACGATCGTTTACACAGTCCATTAGACAACATCAACACTGCAAATTTCCTCTGCAACAGGGGAAAAAGACCCAGAAATCATCAAGGATGGAAAAGTTACTCTGAATATGAGAACTGTTTTATTTATTTGGAAAAAATAAAACTTGCCATATATTACAGGTTCTTCAACAGAAATTTACCAAGATGAAGAAATAATTTGGCAGACATAATTAGACATAATTATTCAAACTATATGAAAGACCTAGCCAAGTGGATTAACCTAGCCCAGTGGGTTAACTCGAGCAGTTAGGTCATGGAATCAAGTCCCCAGGCTGGCTGCCATAGTGAATACTTCAATGCTACAGATTCAGACGTTGTGATAATGTTCTGAAGTGCAAGGGCTATTCCACCCTTCAATCGCCCCTTCTTTCCCAACATTGTGCATATTCGCTTCACACAGGATGCCACATTTCCATCAGATATTCCTTTTAGCAAGGGAAAGACACCATGAGGGAATAATGAGACCATATCCTGATCTGGACCTTGAGATGAAGACATATCAGAAAACTTTAAACGTCTACCAAACACATTTTGGGCTGCAACTGAAGATATTCTGTTCAAGACAAGCTCTTGAAATAAATTCAGGCATTCCTCTTGAATAGTTGACTCATTATCCATTACTAATGGTGGCACAAACTGCAACCCTTTTGAAATCACTCCCTGAGTAGGAAAGTTTTTCAAAACCTGAAGTTTTTGCTGTGTGAAGCAAATTTGAAGCCATAGATCTGAAAATTGGTTGCCTTTAATTTGAGTGCCGTACTGAGTCTAGGATTCTCCAACCGGAACCAATTCTCCATCAACAGAAAGTATTCCTCTGATAAAGCAAACAATGCAGCCTTCTTGATGCTAACCATGGGGTCACTGCAGGCTTCACGCATTTCTTGCAGCATGGTATCATCCGGAGGCTTACACAAGAGAGCGGTTGACTTTGTCATCAGCGTCAGAGCAGCCTTGTGAACTGCTGCTTTATCATCCATGCATCGCCTTCTCAAAAGAAACCCCAAATCCTGGTGAGAAGCTCCAGGAGTGATTGGAGTTGGGCCTGGACCATCTGCATCTAATTCAGGTGATGGTGTCTGGCCTCCCAAGGAGGGGGTCTGCTGCCCTGGGGTGAAGCACTCATTGATATTCGATGGTTGTGCATTGAGCTCATGAACCGTCTTAGTTGTAGAACTTCTAAAGCCCACTGCAACTTTTATTAGCAGCAGGTACTGAAATAGACAACATTACATTGCCCCAAAACCAGAACTTTTACTTGTAGGCTGAGGAGTCTTAAAGCTGTCATTTTTTCAGCATTTGAAAACTGCGATATATAGTCATCCAATATTCCCTCAGATTTTGCAAGTAGCTGATCAACCCACACAGCAATAATATGGGTTTCTTCTTCGAAAGTGGATGCCTGCCGCTTGCATAAAGTTATAAGAGCCTTTACATGTGCCCCCACCTCAGTAGGATGCATATTGAAAGCCTCCAAGCATTGCAGCAAATCATGAGCCAGTTCAGCAGCTGCATCTGGGGTAAGTTCCACAGCAACATTTGTTATCGTTTGCAGCAGAAACACTCGATCGGCAACCCAGCCAATAAGTCTTCCTCTTCCTCAGCGCCCCCAAATGAACTCATGCGAGGAAGAATCAGGGAGGAGAGGCAAAACAGTGGACACCATATCTGGATCACTGTACAATGTAATGAGATGAAGGAGAAAAGAGATTCTGGTTTGCAGAGCTCGATCCAGCATGAAGCAAATAATGATTGCCGCCACAGCGTATCGTTACCCTAACAGAGCCCAAATACATCGATCATCCGATTCTACATAGCCAAATTTACCACCAAGCAGAAAAAGCGCGTAACTAAATTTTTGTAACTACTTTTGCTTTCTCATCCAAAGGTTGAATATGTTTTAATCGTCTAACATCTAATCTAACGATTTCAAATTATGACACGATGCACACCAGCAAAGTTGTTTTCAAATAAGAACGCCTTACGGCGTAACAAGTAGGCTGTATTTCTCAAAGTTGTTATTAAACATATTCATCATACATGTTATACATGTAATGCAGTAGCACAGGATGTTTTTAGTTGTGTAATGAACTATTTGAAGAGTGGCAGTTGTACTCATAAGTTAATTTGAGGTTAGTTTGTTGTAAGTATGTTATTTAAGAAAACATGTTGTAGTGTAGTGGTTTATGTAGTTATGTAAGATCAAGTTGCCTGATGTCTCACTTGAATAAAGTATTATAGTGGTAGGTGTGCTTGCATGTTAATTGAAGGGATGTGAAATTGTCAATGAATGATGTGTGAGAAAAAGTATCCTATTAAATTGACAAATACAAGTACTATTTAGTGGTGTGGATGCTAACATTTTTATGTAAATTTAGTCAAATTTATTTGGTCATAGATTCATTTAACCTATAATGTATCTTATAAATACATAATTATCTTAGAAATAAATCTTAACCTTTGATTTTTGTATATTACTAATAATATTCTAGAAAAAATTATAAAGATTATCTCAATATCCATTTAATAATTATTGATAATTAAAATAAATTTTTGACATCCCTATTCTAAAATAAACATACCTATAAAAATAATAATATAAATTTCTAACAACTATATACCAATATAAAAATAATATTATACAACTATCACTATAAGAGTTAAACCATTAATACCAACAAACATTTATATAATTTATATAATAGTATTGATAAAAGGGAAAAAGTTAAAACAATGCGATATAAATTTTCTATTTTATCTTTGGCAAATACGAAGACTCTAGTATCTCCTTGTTGTCTGAGCCTCCATCTAGACCTACAGCTTGACAGCATCTGAATGAGATGGTTACAAAATTTGCCATGCACTGATGCATGTTCGAGAAAAATTGATTCTCCTCCTTGTCTGAAAGCAGCGCGTTTTCGAATACCTGCGGCTCAGATGGATTTGGATGCTCGGTAGAATGCAAAAGAAAAGATTGCTAAATTTGGCATTCATAAAACTTGACCGCTTGAATGTGTAAGTGAAAAAATTGTCAAAGAGAAGGATAAGCACATGCTTGTATTTTGGCGGGGAAGTAACGAAGAAAGACCATCAGTATTACTACCTCTTCATAAAATACATCTACTAGCGTTGATAAGGGAATATCTTCTACTCCACTAGCGTTGACAAGTGAATCTCTTCTGCTCAATTCTATTTCTTTATCTGATTATTTGTTTCTTCATAGAGTTTCAATAATTTATTCTTTCGGACACACACTAGAATCTTCACGAAGTATAAAAACAGCACTGATTGAAAACTTCACTAATATATTAGTTTGATCATTTATTTAACTATAAGTACATCATGTTTTTAGAGAAATAAATCTTTTGAATTGCAAATCATCTTAGAAATGCAAACTTTTTAAAGTAAAATATTAATAATTAATTATTAGTTTATTAGTTACTTTCTTATTAATGTTATTAATAATAATATTAACAATTATTTAACATTAATTATTTTAAATTATAATGACAATGTTATTGGATGATATGTTCATGAGATTGGATTTTTGCTAGGGTTTCTAAGGCTCTTAATCTTGGTATAATTTGTTGTCAAATTCTCACAAATGGCACAAGCAAATCCTTTTTGAAATGTAGTAGCTAGAAGATTGAATTTCCAACCAATGTGCAAATCCAATCCCTCCAACAATGGAAAAATATCATCGGGTCCACGTTCCAATTCTCTAACAATGCAGAAAGAAAACAAAGAGGATTACTTAGCTTCGGTCTCGACAAAACCAAAATGTCCACGTCTTCCCCAAACAACTGAATTGCCTCTTTTGCAAATTTCTCTAGAGAAAATTGGGGCTACAATGGAGCACACACGAGAACACACAATAATCTACAAATTCCTTAGTTTTCCTAAGCATGTACTCCAATGCCTTCGAAAGAACTGACCCTTGAAGGGGGATATGGATCTTGGGGTTTTTTCATTACCATATTCAACAACATAGAATATGAGGATCAAATTTTCCAACAAGGTCCCTATTTCATGAATTGTATTGGGTTATACATGAAACCATGTGTTCCAAAACTTGATCCAAAGAAGGAGGATTTTTACTCTCCTCTGATTTGGATCCATCTTTATTCTCTCCCTTAGGAGTTCTAGATCCAGATATCCTTGAATACATTGGACACAAAATAAGACGCTTTATAATGCTCCCAAACATAAGGAAAAATGGGAGATATACTTGATATTCCCACCTCTGTGTTTATTTGGACATCTCCAAAGCGCTTCTTGCTAGCATTCATTTGAGTAGTGAGGACATTGTTTTGGAGAAACCAATCGACTATGAGAAAATCCAATTTCGTTGTGATCATTGTCATGAACATGAACATCTCATCCAGGATTGTTCAAAAAACAACCAACCACTAGTAGAACCCACAAATTTGGATGCAAATCAAGGAGGCTTCACCACAATGACCAACAGAAGGAAAGCGAATAGGAAACTCGCACAAAAAAAAGTAGCAGATATGGCTCCTAGCCAAAATCATTGTATAAAATTGCAAGGATTTCATAAACAGGATGCATATACAAAAATCAAAGAAAAAGATGTGAGAGAACAACAAAAACCTTCTCAATCATAGCATAAAATAGTTGAGTAAACTAAAGACAGGCCTTCTTCCAAAGAATTTCAAGAGGATAATGAAATGGAACATGGTGCACAAGACCCTCTAGATATAGAGGAAATTGAATATATAGAGCTAGACGATGTGTATCTACAATCCCTAGAAAAATAATGGTAACAAAAGGATCCCACAACAATCCCAGAAGAACAGATTCCGATGGTCACAAGAGCGTTTCTTCGACATTAGGACCTCCTTCTGCAATAAGTAAAAAATTCATGTACTCCCTCTCCTCCCAATAGCTCATCAATAAGCCAGGGAATTAAAATAAATGATCCAAAATATTCTTTGAATTCCTTAAGAGATAAAAAGTAAAATGTTAGAAAAAGTAATTATGAATTGATCGAAGAATTAGCGACCATCTAGTAAATTGAGGCAAAGTTGCACCTGTGTATGTCATATTTCACCCCTTACCCCAATCCCTAATAATGAATATAATCGCATGGAATGCAATGGGTCTCAATGAAAAATAAAAAGAGATACTCCTCAAGAAGAAAATCCACAAGGAAAATCCTAATATCCTACTACCTCAAGAGTCTAAATTTTCTTGTAAAAATATTGGTATAATTCAAAAAAATATTTCGAAAAAAAAATTCTTCATAGCTCACTATGCCCAAGGTGCCTCAGGAAGCCTACACATTCTCTGCAATTCAACCACTATTTCAATGAAAGACTCCTTTTCCCTTCCTATAATCCTCATTTCTTATTTTCATCCCATTGGTTCTTTTCAATTTGGATATATCTCCAATTTTTATGGGCCTCAATCCTCTATGGTTAAAAGAGTTTTTATTCAACACCTCCTCACTTCTTCTAAGCTCATGGGTACTTTCCCTTGGATCCTAGGAAAATATTTCAATATAATTTGATCCCTCCAGGAGAATAAAAGAGGGATATAAATTTTGGATGAGGATTCCCTCTTATTCAATGAATTCATTGACAAAAACAAGCTGATTGAACTCAATACAACCAATTATTTTTTTACGTGGAATAAAAATAAGCGAGGGACGTCTGAAGGTGCTTCTAGGCTTGAAAAATTATTAATATTCAAGTCTCGTTTTCTTTATAGCATAAAATTTGAAGCCTCTATCCTCCCCAATCATGACTTTGATCACTAGCTTGTGGCCCTTCTGTTCAACTGGTCTTGTTCACCCCAGAACAAGCCTTTCAGACTCGAGGCCTTCTAGCTTTGGCACCAAGAATTTATCTCTAACATGGATACTTGGTGGTAGGAATCTAATTTCATTTATCAAAATATCATGTATCGATTTTAACAATGATTGAAATTAATTAAGAAAATCTTGGGGGAAAAGCTAGAGTAAGAAATGGCCTTTGTTCAACAAATAATTATTTAATAAGGCTGTTAAGAGGAACTATCTTTGAAGAAGGACTTGGTGGTGTTGTTTGAAGAATAAAACTACTATTTGGAGCATTATGTGGAAGAATAAATACCCCAATAGTGTCATATATTCTCGACTTGTTCACATGGAATGAGAAATCAAGGGATCTCACATATGGAACCTTTGATGGAGTAACAAGCATTTGTTCAGGTTCAAAGCTTCCAGGAGATTCAATATGGAAATATTGCACTGTTCTAGGAGAACTCTTGGAACCAATGGCAAAATATTTCATCTAAGAGAATTCCCATCCTGTTCAAAATGATCTTATCTCAAGGCGTCTTACTCATGATTCCCACTATTGGGATCCATACCCCTCTCATTCTCAATAACATTGATGGAAACTACATTCTTCAAAATATATTTGACAACACCCCAATGAAACAACACCTCTATCTCAAGAACTTGCAAAAAGACACATTGGACCTTTGACCAAGGATGACATTCTAAGATGGGGTTATCGACCTTCTAGAAATTTTAGCGTCAAAGAGGCCAATCTCCTTCTCACTCGTGGAGGGCATGCTGATGCCCAAAGTAAATGGAAATAGCTGGAATCTTAAGAACTAGGAAAAAATAACCTTATTTCTTTGGCTCATACATTGGAACAAAAACATCACTTGGGCCAAGATTCAAAATGGGGGATTTCAAGGCCCCTCGATATGCCATATTTGTTACATAAACAACTAAGATTCTAACCACCTATTCAATTGTTTCTTTGTCTCCTCCACCCTTTGGGATCAACGTTCCACTTGATTTTGGAAAACATATAAGACAAATAATACCATGGCTAACAAAATAAAAAAATGGTGAGACTCTCCCTTCCATAATCCTATTCTTAATAGAGTCTGAAAACTATTTCCATGCTTTCTTCTCAGGGACTTTGGAAGGAACGTAACAGTCACACTTTCAAGATTGTTTTCTGCACAATCGACTCTGTTTGGTGGTCAATTTTGACCAAATTAAGAGAAATTATTCCCATCATAAATTGGTCCAAGAATGATTGGTAATTCTAACCTAGAGATAAATCCATTTTAAGCACCCTAGGCCTCTCCTCCCAGCTCTCTCTCTCCTTAGCTTCTCCCATTGATTTTCCATGATACAGTCTGTCTGAGTGGAGTACCCCTCCTCAAGAGTTCATCAAGTTAATATTAGATGGTTCCTATGAAGGAAACCCTAGGAAAGTGAGTTATGGTGGAGCTTTCCATAATTATCATGGGAAAATTATTCACATCTATGCAGGAGTGATTGGTACACCAATAATAATGTTGTATAACTTTGGGCCCTAGAAGAAGGATTGGAAATAATGCTCTTCAATGGCTAACATAAGCTTCTAATTTAAGGACAATATTAGTTGATTATCATAATTTTAAGAAACATCCAATGTGGCACCCATCCCTCCAAATTTTCCTGTAGCTGGAGGATAGAATATTGAATTCCAATGATTTCATCACTCCTTTCCAAAATTCAAGGTCCCCTTCTCTCTCACATCTGAAGAAGTAGAAACAAACTTGCTAACAAGTTCACTAATCTTGGGTTCTGTATGGACGAGACCCCTTTCGATATGAAGTGTTTTATGCATGTTCCCTACTCCTCTAGACCACTTTTCAAAATATATCCATGCAATACTATATCTAGGCTTACTAACTGAAAATTATATCCTACTTTGATGATGAGGAGGACCCAATGCCGCCATCTGCAAGCCAATTTCTTCCTCCAAAATGAGTATAATTATGCACATGTTTTGTTTTATTTTTATTCACAAATATATCCATTTCCATGCAATGATTTATCTGTATCATTTTGGGCATGTAATGCCTAAGTCTATGTTGTTTTGTTTATCAAACATCTTGGTAAAACTAGGTCTTAGTAAACACAATATTTTGAACTTGTGGTTCAAGTTTGGTTTCCATTCAGGAAGGACCAAGAACCAACAACTGTGTTCCATGTATATTTCTAATTTAGTAATGAAAGGTGTCAAACCTTAAAAAAATGTTATTTCATCAATAAAATCATGATTGAGAAGATAAAAATAAAAATAATGTTACCAAAAATTAAATTATGATTTTGAATTTGATTTTCATAATATAGAATGAACATTGTTTTCTTATTATATATATATATATCGTTAAAACTATGAAGTTGGGTTACACTTTTGTGAGAATCGGGGGCAGAAAACTTTTTTTCTTAACAATTTGACCGAACTTTATAAAAGTTTGGAAAAATTGTTAAAGAGTTTGGTCAAACTTTCAAAATTAGTTCAACCAAACTAATTCTTCCGTTTACATTAACGATGTACTGATAGCGTGGGCAAACAGATTTTTGGTTGGAGATTGGAAAACCGGCAACATAAGTTCGGTCGAACTCTTAAAATAGTCCGACCAAACTTTAGTTTATAAATACACCAACCTGGAGCCATTAACCGGTTTCAGGCTTATCTGTTGTGATCATGTTTATGCGTCTGCTGATCGTGTTTCTGCATCTATGACGTGATGTTCAGCCTTGGCTCTTGCTATTCGGCCTCGACTCTTGGTTTTGGGCTTATCTGTTGTGATCGTGTTTCTACATCTGCTATGTGTTTCTGCGTTTGTTGATGGTGTATCTGCGTCTGTTTGCGTCTGTGTCATGCTATTCGGCCTCAAATATTGCTATTCAGATTTGCAGGCATGCTTCGAACTATGAATTTTGTTTGAGGTATAAAATAAAAATGTAACAACGTAATTGTGAATTTTGTTTGAGGTATAAAATCAAAATGTAATAACTGAGTTAAAAGAATTTGTTACAAGAACATAAAATATAAATAAAGTAGCATAATTGAGTTTCATAATAACTCATAACTGTAATTAGGTTGAACCTATCTCTATAATTTTAGTACAAAATTATGTGTTGGTAATGCGAAAACCTCAGCTCAGTATACATTTTTTTTTTTTTTTCAAAATGAAAAAAAATTGGTTTATATTATGTACCAATTCATATTTAAAAACTTTAAGACACATTCCAGAAGTCCCTTTACAAAATTTTAGGTTCTTACATATTCATATATATCCTACAGACCCTATGTTCAATACAAAGACATAATCTTAATATTGTTGGTATCCCAAAAATTAGATTTACTGGCCTTGCTAAAGTGACAGGCAGGAACATCATAATGTATCTGATCCTCTGGATCCTATGTTCAATACAAAGACATAATATGTATACTATTGGTATCCCAAAATTAGCTGTACTGACCTATCAAAAACGACTGGCAGGATCAATGATTTGTATCTGATGGTGAGATGAAATTAGATGAACCATTCCCTGTGGGTATACATATTATTTTTCCACAGTAAATGAGCTGACACAACTTAGTGACTCAGTGAATGAGATAACACTGAAATTTTCTCTTATCTAAGCTCCTTTTTGTGGTGGTAGTGAATCATAAGTAGCACCAATATTGTGGCTTTAATTAACTGCAATTACACTGAATAGCATCAAAACTGTATAAAACCAAAACTGTCCTTTGAAGAAATACAAACTTCATCTGAATTGCATCTTTGTATTTAGCCTGAAATTTAGTCCTTCTGTAATTGTACAGAAGCCTAAAGTCACCCATCTAAACCTGTAATTAGGCTGAACCTATCTATATAATTTTAGTACAAAATTCTGTGTTGGTAATGCAAAAACCTCAGCTGGGTATACATATTATTTTTCCACAGTAAATGAGCCGACATGACTTAGTGACTCAATGAATGAGATAATGAAATGTAGTCAATAGAAGAAACAATAGCTATAAGGAAAACATTTAGTTCAAATCCGACTTATTTTTCATCCAGTAAACATACATCAACAGCAATTCAAAGATCTTGTACAAAAAGTAGACATAAATGTTAACTTATTTTTCATCCAGTAAACATATATCAACAGCAATTCAAATATCTTGTACAAAAAATAGACATAAATTTTAACTTATTTTTCATCCAATAAACATACATCAGCAACAATTCAAAGAGCTTGTACAAACAATAGACATAAATGTTAACCAACACTGAATGCTAGTATGCATAAATACTACGAATCCAAATATTAGTCCACTTAAACGTTGTAGTGCATCGGAAGAGACATACTATACAACCTTCCTAAATTTAAGTTCTCACTCTTTCATCATTAGTATAACCATTTTTCACTTGTCTATCCTTTTATTGTTTCCTAACACAAGTTTTTGTTTTGATAATAGTTATAGATTTTTGTTAGGAAACAATAATTATAAATTATTTTTGACAAATATATTAATAATTAAGAATGAACCTAGCTACATTCTTCAACATCTAAGAGACACAGTTGTATTGTGATGTTTTCCCTTCTTTCCAACTTAGTCCATCCTTCTAGAAAAATCCCTTTTAATGAAACAGATATATCCATAGTGTTCCACTGATATTTTTTCACCAACAACTATTCCATTTTGGACTTATATATCTCAAAAATATGCTCATTGAATTTATGCATCTATATCTTTAAACTACTCAACTATTTTATTTCACCATAGGAATCAATTCGATATATCTCTCATTTTAATGGGGTCTATCACATTTCGAGAAAAACACATTAGCCATAAAAGTTTCCCATTGAAACCAAAATTAATTTGATACAAAACATAGTTTTTAACCTTATATAGTTAATTGTTTCAAATAGATTCTTAATAAACGAAAAATATTCAATGTAAAACACATGCATTAACATATAGTTTACTTGAGAAACCCTAAACAAGAAGATCATTTTTTTATTAGTATATTAATTTTTAGACCATTAGACACATACACACACATATGTATGTATGTATATATCACTACAAGAAATAAGCACATTGTTGAGGGTCATGCTTGTGACGAACCTTTAAGGTCCGTCACCAATGTCACATATGGTGACGGTCCTTAAAAAACCGTCACTATAAGTGTATATAGTGATGGTCCTTTATGGTCCGTCACCAAAGACATTTTCAATGACACTTTTCGTGAGGGTCGTTAAAGGCCCATCACTAATTCTCTCTTTGGTGACACTTCTAGTGACGAACTTTTAATGACCCTCACCAATGCTCTTTTTATTACTTTTAGTGACGGTCAAAAAATGTCTGTCATTATTGATCATTAAAAAACCATCACTATAAGTGTATATAGTGATGGTCCTTTATGGTCCATCACCAAAGACATTTTCAATGACACCTTTAGTGAGGGTCGTTAAAGGCCCATCAGTAATTATCTCTTTGGTGACACTTCTAGTGATGAACTTCTAATGACCCTCACCAATACTCTTTTTGTTACTTTTGGTGACAGTTAAAAAATGTCTGTCATCATTGATCATTCTAATGAGTTTTTGATGATGCTATGTGCCTGTTAATATATTTTTTGTCAAGTGATAACGATTTAATACCATTATTGTGGAGTATTTTTTATAATATTTCCAAGGCCATAGTGGTTAGGGTCACTCAATTTTTTAAGAAATAATTAGTGTGTATCATTTCCCTCAAGTAATGACTAGTCGAATAGAGATTTCCTGTGATTCAACACATGATTCATATCTATTAAGTTTATTATCTATCAAATTCTCTTTAAATAAAGTTCCACTATTGTGTGTAGGAAATAAATTATTTAATACATAATCAAGCTCTGACAATTCTATTAATGAGAAAGACCTAATAATCCTCAACAATCTGGGCACACCATAAATTAATGATTTGGCACACACTAACATTTCTTAGCACCCCACATGTCTTGGAACATCTTTGTACCTAGAACATCTTGTGATGACACTGATGCCCAAGCACATGGTGGCATGTGCTAGCACAACATGGAACTCTCCTAGCATGTGTTGTCATATTGCATATAGTCCTTAGCATGCCCTAGAACACCTTGGTTGAATGCATTGACATAAATTAGCACCTGGAACACAATACCACATGGCATGTCTTGGGACCTATTATTAGTGTGCCTAGCATTCCCCTTTTCAAAAAGATAAATTCCTGACTTATTAACCCTTTTATTGGTCCTTCCTTTTGTTTCCTTGACACATATTGACATACCCTGGCACCCTGGCCGCATCCTTAGCACCTAACATATATTTTCATATCTTGGCACTATTAATTGGCACATGATATAATTAGCACACCCTGGAACTCCCAAGCACACTTTGAGAATTCTTGACATGCCTTGATATTCCCTAGCATGCCTTACCAATGCTTAGCATACCTTGTCACTCTCTCCTTGGCATGACAACTAACACTCATTAACACTAGTCTCTGACAGTACACGTTCCTCATATTCATTAACTTCCATGAATGTTTACATAGTGCTCCCTTAATGTTTTTTCCTAGTACTCCTTAACACTCATCAACATGCATTACCACTCTCTAGCACAACTTAGCACTCTTCAACATTCCGTTCCATTTCATAACATGTATAACATTAGTCCCTAACACATATTGGCGCTTGGCACGTGTTCGCGCTTGGAAAGTCTTAGCATGTATGGAATACGTTGAGATGCCTTGGTGTGATTTGGCATGGTTTAATATTAAATTTATTGTCATGATCAATTGTTGGAAAGTAGATGAGAAGCAAAAAAGGAATACTTGGCACTTAGAATGCACTAAGACTTCGCACTTGGCACCTATTTCCATTTAGTGTTGGTGGGCCTAGCATGCCCCTCTTGGAAAAGGTAAATTGATGCCTCGTTAACCCTCTTATGTGTTCATTTCCTTGTAGTTTAACTTTTTTCCCCATTTTGTTGCCTTGACAGTCTCTGACATGCATTGACACACCCTTTCACATCTTGGCATGCCTTATCACTTGGCACATCTTAGCATGTTTGACATGTATTCCCACTATCTGGCACATCAAGGGGGTGAAGAGAGATGTAGTCCTAAGGTAGGTCGACTACGAGGGCTGAGTAAGGGTTGCTAAAGGGAGGTCATGATCATCCTCCAAGAGCAAGATCATCATGTGAGGGTTTAGAAGAATGTTGCATACCTTAATGGTTTGTTTGCGCTAGGAAGTAGGATGGTATATTATTGCTTCTCTTCTGGCATATCAAGCTTAAGGTAGGTTTCTCATGAGAATCTGGGCATGTGATTTCAATGGTGTCTTTGCGTGAAGGCCACATCAAATTCTGAAATGTTGAAATTTGCAATAAGAAATAGTGAGATTGGAAACTAGAAAGGACAAAAAAAAATTGCACCCACGCTGGTGAGGAATTTTGATGCACTAGGAGTGAGGAATGTGGGGTGTCTAAATTATTTTTCCCTTAAATAAACTGGACAATAAATTGTAATTTCATCTCATAACAACTTGTGTCAGTTAATTAAGTCATGATGACTGAGTTAGCACAAGAAATTCGAGTTGAGAGTCTAAGATGAGGCATCTAGAGGGATTCTAATATTTTTGGGGTCCAGTTGAAGTTGATGCATTAGTGGGGTGCAAGTGTAATTAACTCAATTAAATGAGTTAAAATCAGTTTAACTAGTTCTAACTGAGTGATGAGCTAGTGAGACGTCCAGTGAATTAAATTAGAAATTCAAAATGAGTAATCAATTATATAACTGATAATTCTCTATTAATAGTTGCATGCCTGTTAGTTTCGAGGAATACCCAGTTGAGACAGAGGTTAAAGGGAACATAACTGTCATTTGTATTCAGAGAAAATTTCCCATGTGCAATTATAAAGTCATTGGGATGCCATGATGGATTGCGCAATCAAGGAAGACTGATTTTCCTAATTAATAAGGAGTTAATTCCCTAGGAATTGCATGAGCAAGGTAGGTTGAAGTAAGGATGAGAATTGGCGAAGTACTAGACTGAGTTTGCCTAGATCAATGAGAGACAATTAACAGAGTGCTAGAGAATCTCATGAGAGATTAAGCATTGCATTGTTTCATGATTCCTTGATTTAATACACAATAGAGATAGAGGGGTTTTGAGTAGCTGCTTTCCCCAAATACATCATGTTGCTATGCGATTGATAATTTATTTCTCTTACTTATATGTGATTGTGCGATCATGTTATTTTTTTGCAAATTGTACGAAGGATTTAGTATCTTGTTTTAGTAGATTACAAGATCAGAATGAATCTCGTTGGTTATATTTTCTACATGGTATCAGAGTAGGAATTTTTTGGGCGGCGAGTTTGCAAATAATATTTGAATATTTTGGTGTAAAATTTTCAAAAACAAGTAGAATATTTGGATTCCTTGCGAAAATCTACCAAAATGGAAAAAAAATAAAAAATCGGTCGAATCAGAGCTCAGATGAGGGAGATATCATCGATTTAAAATCAACTCTTTTTTAGAAACTTTTTGTAACGTCAGGACAATTACATTCTGCGCGAGTCAAGAACCTATATGCACTTGACGTACCATATGCATGCAAATATTTGAAGAGAAAGGCAGAATTTAGATACTTGGTGGTTTACAGGGAGCATAAATTACCTCTCAACATGCATCCTCATGAGAAGCAGTCTTAAAAGGTTGTGGAGTAGCTGCCACAATTGGAGAATCAGAGAGGAGATCGAGTGGAAGCGTACTCCACTCAAGCAGAGACCTCCATGAGGGGGAAATTTCGAGCTAGATGGGAAGAGGGAGCAACCATACCTTGAGCTGTAAGGTGGGGTGATGTTTAGACATAATTCCAAGTTAAGAAATTTGGGAAAGGTCCATTGAGATGGCATGTCTCATGGATCGAACTTGGATACGAGGAGCCCACAGTACAACAGTAGTAGGAAGGATCAGTTAAATTGATGTAGTCAGATGTCAGCAAGACAGAAATCAGAGTGAAAAATGTAAAATACTGGAGCAAAAATCAGAGTTAGCAACAGTTCAAAGGGCATGGATGCAGATGTCAGCAGCAGCATAGAGAATCCTATACTAGACAGGAGCAGTAGCTAGCAGTAGTCAGAAGACTCTAATGACAGATGCATTATACTGATTCAGTTGTTCGGAGGCTATTCAGTTTCAAGATTTGCAGTTGCAAACAACACTAGAAATGTGTAGCATGTAGAACATTCCAAAGGTAGCAGATGGGGATAGATTGAATTCCTTTCTTGTTGAGAGGGAGTGTTGAAATTTGCAACAAGAAACAGTGAAATTGGCAACTAGAAAGGACAAAAAAATGCATCCACACTGGTGAGGAATTTCGATGTACTAGGAGTGAGGAATGTGAGGAATCTAATTTTTTTTTCCCTTAAATAAATTGGACAATAAATTCTAATTTCATCTCATAACAACTTGTGTCAATTAACTAAGTCATGATGATTGACTTAGCTCAAGAAATTTGATTTAAGGTGATCAAGGTGGATATTGGTGGCCACCCACCTATTTCACTTGGGCCCTCACCATTGTCTCTTTCAGTTTTTCAGTTTCCTTAATTATAACACAATTTACTATTTTTGCATTTTTTTGGGTCCTAAACTTTAAAAGATGTTTTGAGGCCCAAAACAACGTCTTTTGGGCATGAAAGGTTTGGTGATTTCCTTGAAATGACATGAGTGGTTGTAGTCCTCGGAGAGATATTTCTAACAAGGTATCATGTGCGTCAAACGAAGACCATATGACCAAGTTACGACCTGGGAAGTGGATGCCCAACTAACCCTAGCGGGGCCCATAAACTCTTGGTGTTACATATCCTTAGGTTAGGGTTTTGGTTGTTTAGGGTTTTAACTTAATTTAAATAATAAAAAGATCCTTGATCCTTATTGTAACACAGTTCAGAGGAACATAACTATAAGTTGTATTTATAGAAAATTTCCCATGTGCAATTATAAAGTCATTGGGATGCCATGATGGATTACACAATCAAGGAAGGTTGATTTTCCTAATTAGTATGGAGATAATTCCATAGGAATTACGTGAGCAAGGCAGGCTGAAGGAAGGCTGAGAATTGGTTAAGTACTAGATTGATTTTGCCTAGATCAGCAGGAGACAATTGGAAGAGTGTTGGAGAATCTCAAGAGAGATTAAGCATTGTATTGTTTCATGATTTCTTGACTTAATACAAAATAGAGATAGAGGGTTTTGAGAAGTTTCTTCCCTAGATACATCTTTTTTTGTGCGATTGGTAACTTGTTTCTCTTACTTATATGTGATTGTGCGATCGTGTTTTATTTCCACAAATTGTAGGAAGGATTCAATGTCTTGTTTTATTACATTACAAGATCAGATTGAATCCCCCTGGTTAGATTTTCCACATGAAATAGAAGATAGGGTTGATACCATCTTAGCTTGTGGTGGTTAGTAGGCCGCAAGGTCTGTGATAAAGACCAACATAAATGGAGGAAGGCTTGTGCTGTAATTTAAAGCCATGACAGAAGTCAACACAAGTGTAATATTGATTGAGTTAACCCTAGTTTAAGGGTTGAAATTGAGATCTAAATTTCATATC
Source organism: Pinus albicaulis (assembly GCA_034641835.2). Classification (NCBI taxonomy): domain Eukaryota; kingdom Viridiplantae; phylum Streptophyta; class Pinopsida; order Pinales; family Pinaceae; genus Pinus; species Pinus albicaulis. Next base: position 1,020,149,082 of record CM076570.1, read on the forward strand.
AAGATTCAGTAAAAGAAATGCCCAGAATATATGGATCCATATGAGCTAGGTCGAGTCTCTTATGGAGGCAAGAGTCGTGTTTTTTTTATGTGTGGATAAGGTTTGTTCTACAACAGTTAGAAGTACATAAGAATACTGCCCTAGTTAGGAAATTTTCCTAGCATGTTTAGTTAAGGTATGCCCTTAAGACTATGACAAATTTGCATAGAAGAAGATGGGTTGTGACCCTTAGAGCGAGGTTTATTTATGCAATAAAGACTGCAGATTTGGAAGATGGTTTACAGATTCAGTATGTATGTAGACAACATATCCAAATGAGGGTGGAACCTAAGCAGAAGATTGAGTATGCATAAGAAATGTTCCATATGAAGAATGGATTGACCTACATAAGAGTTGATTTTGGTGGAATTTCCATAGAGTTTTAGACAAAGATCTAAAGAAACCTATAAAAAATTAGTAAATGGACTATTAGTGGCTGATTTGTGACCCTAGTTCATTCATCTACAGATTGTTAGAAGTATAATAAGAGGAGTAGTTCATATTTGTTCATAGATTGGAAAACAAAGATGAAATTGTCAATACACAAGAAAAATGATCTTGAGAGGACTCAAACCATTGTTAGGTGGCAGATTTGAAGAGCCCTAGATGAAGACAATATTGTGGGCCCTAGATCAGTAAAAAGAATTGACTGTGGTTGGGTAGATTGATGGTAGTCCAAGTACAGTTTGAAGGTTGTTAGGTTACTATCAAAGAAGATCCCTGACTCTTGTTCTAGTGAAGCACAACAAAATTGGTAGAAGGGTAGCTGTATAGGGCCTAAATATGTGCAGACTTTCAAGGACTAAAGTAACAGTCAAGTGGGCCAACCAACTAGCCCTAGTTCACTATATTTTAGAGGATTGATTCAGTGAGAAGAAGGGCAACCTCCATAGCCCTGGACTTCTCATCTTGGAGCCGTAGTATGGAAAAAGTGGGCATACCAAAGAGTTGTTCACAAATGGAATTGTGAACAACTTGTTACCACTCAAACTAGTCGTGGACCTAAAAGGGGTACCTAAGAGGGCAACTACTAGGACAAGGGAAATGATGGAGGCTTAGCCCATTGTCACCACAGATAAGGCTACTTGCTCTTCATGGACTTTCACCGATGGGTGGAGTCCCAGTAGTTTAGGAAGTCACTTGTAGATTATAGGTCAATGAATCGGTGGGAAGTGACCCTAAAAACCCTTTCCCTAAGATAAAATAAAGAGTGGTACTTGCTTTCCTTTTAAGCATGGGAATTTATCTTCTATGGAGAGAGGATGGGGATTGAAGAGTTGAGGGAGAAGATAAGACTTATGAAGGAAGTTTTCAATCCCTAAAATCCTTTGGGAACTTGGATTCCCAAATGGTCCTTGATGAAATGCCTTTGACACCAAATGGGACCACATGGGGCCAAGTGGACCCAACCCAGGTTCGGGGATGGAATTTAGCAAACAATGATGTTCCTATCCTAGACAAGGTGGTGGGAAAGGATCATACATGAGGTTTTACTTAGATAGGTCAAATTGATCCTACTAGGTTCTATCCTTGGGAACACTTAGGAAAAACTTGATCCTAGAGCTAGGGCTTGAGGTATCCAAATATTCCACCATCGGAATTGGCCCAAGTTTTGAGGAGAGTGAGGGCACGCAGCAACAAAACTGCCTCTAGGAGATAGAAGTTTTCCTCTAGCTAGATTCATGGGAAATTTTTTCCCTAGGTGACCTAATGGGGCTAGACCTAAGGAATGTGAAAATTTCTTAATCTAAGAGACCCTACTACAGTATCTTGATTTACTTCTCCTACTTGAATTAAGTTACAAGTTAATTTATGAAATATTCAATAAATTAGTGAAGTAAATAGTAAATACAACTAGAAACCTACACATACAGATCAAATACTGAATAACATGCTCATAGACAAAGTGACACATAGATTTTCTGGAAAACTGTCCCCGGAAAAATCCCAATGTGGGAAAAATGGTGCAGCTAGCTCTGGAGGGTTTTCATTATTATGTAGTTTCTAAGTACAACAATCCTGGGCACCAAAACTGGTTCATCCAACAGAGAAATAAAAACGGTAGTAATACGCTGCTCTGAATCCCTCTACGTCAGCTTGACTAGCTTGTGTTGGCTTCTACGCTACTCAGTAAGGGCCTGCATCACACCTGAAGGGATTACACTTCCCTTGCGCTACCTGACTAGGCCTGCATCAACCCTGACTGGCTCCTACTGCCGCTTTGCTGCCCCTGCTGGGCTCTAGCTGGCTGGAATGTTTAAGCAGAAAAATAATAGGTAAGAAAGAAGGAACCAGTCAAAGACAATGCATAACAGTAATAAAAAATTGAAGAAATGAAATGAAAATAGATCAATGTCAACAAATAACTGAAATAGCTAAATGGGAATAGAGAATAAAAGCTTTGACAAGAACAATAAGTGCTTATAGCATCAGCTAAGAGAACAAAGGAGACTAGTTCATGAGGTTAAAATGTTGTATAATTGTTGGCACAAGAAAACTGTAGAATTGTTGGAGTAAATCTCTACAGGTACCATTAGTTGGTGATCATCGATAATCATTTCATTTCAACAAATACCTTGATGAATGGGCCTTACAAGCTATTTGCGTAGACAAACCCCACAGAATTTGTGTGATGGAAAAAATATTCACACTATATTGAAGAAAACACATAGAAAATAAGGATGACATTTCAAATGGGGTAAGAAACAATAGAGAGATAGACATAAAAAAGTTAAAATGCTCATGATAATATGGGCATCTGATTTCAATGGTCTCTTTGTGTGAAGGCCACATCAAATTCTAAAATAGCAGAGAGGGTTGAGACCCTGTCCTGTGGTGGTTAGTAGGCCGCAAGGTCTGTGGTAAATACCAACACAAATGAATGAGGGCATGCACTGGAATTTAGGGCTAGAAAAAAAGTAGCTGCAAGCATAATATTGATTGAGGTAACCCTAGTTTGAGGGTCGTAGAGATCTTAATTTCAAGTCAATATTCAGTCAAATAAATGCCCAGAATCTACGAATCCATATGAGCTAGGCCTAGTCTCTTAAGGAGGAAAGATTTGTTGTTTTTTCCCTGGGTGGATAGTGTCTGTTATAAAGCAATTAGAAAAAAAGTATAATTCCCTAGTTACGGTAGTTTCCTAGCATGTTTATTCCATAAGGTATGCCCTTAATACTATGAAAAATCTGCGTAGAAGAAGAGGGGTTGTGACCCTTAGAGTGAGGTTTATCTCTGCAATATAAACCACAGATATGGAATATGGTTTGTGGAACTATTTGTGGAGATAATAGATCCAAAGGAGGGTGGAACCTGAGTAGAAGAAATGTGGCATATGAAGAATGGATTGACATGAAGATGAGTTTATTTCGGTGGACTGTCCATAGAGTTTTGGACAGAGATATGATGCAACCTATAAAAATTATTCAATGGATAATTAGTGGATTATTTGTGACCTAAGTTTAGTCATCTACAAATTTTTAGAAGGAAGATAAGAGGAGTAGTTCAGATCTATTCATATACTGGACAGAAAATAAATTGGTACACAAGAACAATGATTTTGGGAGGAATCAGATCGTTGTTAGGTGGAAAATTTGAAGAGCCCTAGATGAGGGCAGTGTCGTGGGCCCTAGACCAATAAAAGGATTGATTGTGGTTGGGAAAATTTATGGAAGTCTAAGTAAAATTGGAGGGTTTTTAGGTGACTATCAAAGAAGAGCCCTAAGTTCTATACTTTTGAAGGAAAATAAGATTGGTAGAAGGGCAGGTGTATTGCATATAACGATGTGAAAACTTTGAAGGACTAAAGTAGCATTCAAGTGGGCCAACCAACTACACCTAGTTCAATGTATTGTAGAGGATTGATTTAGTGAGAAGAAGGGAAAACTCCATAACCCTATACTTTTCATCATGGAGTAGTTCTATGGAAAAAGTGGGTAGACCAAAGAGATGTTCACAAACGGAGTTGTGAACAACTGATCAAATACCCTAAGTGTTTCTGAACATGGAGGAAAAAGGAGGTAGCTACACGACATAATTTTTTAGTTGAGTTCAGTAAAATAAAGGAGTTTATCTCATTGATAGAGGGAGATTAAGGAGTTTCAGAATGGGAGGCAAGACGAACTTCCATATGTGTTCAGGACACATGGACTGAAAGGGTTGTGTGTGGCCACCATAAAAAAGTAGGTCAAATGTTGTCTTATTCATAGATTGGTTTTCAAAGGACTAACACCAAGCCCTAGTTGTATTCCTTGTATCAATGTGATTGTAAAGGGTCATGATCCCTGGTACAGGAGCTCTAGCCTGTTGTATTATAGTTTGTAATATAATGAAGAATTTTTGAAAAAGTTAAAAATTTTCATGTGCACTATTTGATTCCCTGATGTGTGTATATTTCGTTGTGCATTAAAGTAGATATGTTGTGGCACTTGAGTGTGTTTGAATCAAAGATTCTAAGAACAAACCAAAATTCTCATATGTCGTGAAAATTCGACATATGCCTTGTTCACTTAAGAACTACCTATAAGTCATCCTATGCTACTCATGTCCAATCTCAACTCATGCCACTTAACAAGTTACCAATGCAAGGCTCACATTAAACCGTGGTAGTAAAACAACTTAGCAACGCAATTTACATATTTACATGACATATCACATGGTGAATCTTAAAATTTCTTGGCACTATGTGGCACATGTTAGTATCCCCTGCATTCCTTGGCATTTGGCACTCCCTAACACACACTACCACTCCCTAACATACCTTGGCACTCGAGCATGATTTAGCACTAGCTAACATATAACCTTGTCACTCCTTACTTAACACACCTGCAACTCACATATATTCCCAATCACACACTCTTATTCATTCATTTCCATGCATTTTGAACTATTTTTCTTTTGTGTTTCCATGGAACTCACTAACACTCCCCAGCATGCATTGACACACCCTAGCACTTGGCACATCTTGGCATGCTGCCTTGGAACTCTAGCATTCCTTGGAACTACCTAGCATACCTTGTCACTCCTTCCTTAGCACACCCAGAACTCATTGACACTCCCTGACACACATTCTTATTCATTCATTTCCATGCATTTGAAACTAGTGCTCCCTTGTGTTTCCCTAGCACTCCCAAACACTCCCTGGAATGCATTGACACACCATGACACCTGACACATCTTGGCATGTTTCCCTCGACTTTAGCATGCCTTAAAAATGCCTAACATACTTTTTCACTGCCTCCTTAACACACCTGGAACTCACTGACACTTCCTAGCACAAACTGTTATTCATTCTTTTCCATGCATTAATTTGACCTAGTTCTCCCTTTTGTCTCCCTAACACTTCATAGCATACGTTGGCACACCCTAGAACCTAGCTATTGGATTTATGTCTTACACTAACATGCCAACTCAATTATGTGCCTTACCCCTTCGAATAGACTCCAATAGTAACCAAAGGATCATGTCTTAGGAGTCTTCAATGCCTAAACAAAATTCTCAACACAATACTCAAGAATTTGTTGTTATTCACTAAAGAAGGAGGCTAGTTGTGTTTGCATCCCTTCCTTTCACAAATATTCCCATTGACCATGTGACATGACCTATTATCATCACATTAAAAATAGTTTGAATAGGTGGCGAAAGGGCCAAGGTGCTCCTTACTCATGTTGCAAGGGGCAACACCCTATAATTCTAGTAGTTGCTATAAATACCCCCCTTTTATCTAAATCCTTTGCACTTGCATTATAATATACAAGGTTAGGTTCATACAAATTAGTGTGCTATCATACCATGAGAAATTTTATGAAGGCTCTTTAACATAAAATAAGATTTCATTGCATTTCTTTCACAAAAAGAAAAACACTTCAACATGAAAAACAATCAAAGAAGAATGAAACTCTATGGCCTATGGAAGATGTTTTCCTAACAAGATTTCATTCCATATAATACCAACAAGGGTCACTAGCAACATAAAGACGTTGCCCAGGGCCATCTAGATTTGTCTAGGGAAAAAACTAGAACACACGTTTTAGGGTTCTAACTCATCTACAGTGGGAGCACCATGAGTTCTAAACTCTCAAGTATATTAATACTCTGCTTACAAGTATACCCCCCATCATTGGTGATTATACAAAAAATACTATCTATGGGCTTACCATAAACTTTCATAGGGTTCACCAACGGGAGACGTGGGGTTTTTTTTGACAAAATAGTTTGTTCAAATAACCATCAAGATAAGGTTAAAATAAAGCCATATGGAATATATATTAGGCTCATGTTTCATGAACATTATAGAATAACCCCATTTTCAATCTCACCACCAATATTTAGGTGATTGAGTTATTAACATAAAAATGAGATCAATTGAATCAATTTATAAACTTGTTACAAGATAATATTATTAGAGTTAGCTAACATGTATGTAAGCTTGAACCACTACCATGGAAATTAAACCCTTGGATGCTAATTTAGGTACACAAAAACATTTATTTGAAATGAAAAATGCTCAATGATATTAGTGGAAATAAAGTGATATTAGTTTAGCTAAAATTAAGTGAAAGTCATGGTGGCAATTGATTTCTCCAAAATTCTAGTGGAAAGTGATAATATGAACAAAATTCCAATAAACTTTTCACCAAAACATCAATTTTGAGAGTCTCCAATTAAATAAAAAATAACCTAAAGCCTACTAAATGAATGGAAAGTATCTCATACTTATATCAAGATAGAACTTTTTCAATTTATATAGGATATATTTGTTTCCCATAATGAAATGTGTTTTCCTCCATAAATTTTAATCAAAATGTAATTAAATTCAATTTTACATTAATGGAATGATAAATTTTGTCTATATATTTTATGGATTCATTATCTGGCCAACATCATTTCGAGCTAACCCAACCTAAAAGGCTAGGTAACTAATACCTCGGGGTCACATAAAAAACCCAAGTGAGTGAGGGAAAAGACAAATTTCTCAGGAAAAAGCTTAAATCTTCATCTCAATTAGGTCATTTAAATTCCATCCGTGAGCAAAACCCCGTCCCTGGAAAAATGTCGACAAAAGTTCCTCTACTTGCAAGAGATAGGTGTGGTAGCTACTCGTAGGGGTTATATCGCTATAATGCACCCAAAAACATTGGCTATTCATCCACGGTTGAGCTAGCTTTGGAATGAGCTTCCCTATTTAGATGTCAGTCAATTGAATCGGGTAACCTGGAAAATAAAGGGAGGGGAAGATAGATTCATGAGGGTTGCTGATGGGTAAACTCAATAACCTTCCTATGATTGCTAATGCTAATATGTTGTACCATCCCACATAAGAGCTCTTTCCACCACCACGCATTGAAGCTAGCTCTTTACAGGGAAACTTCCAGTAAAGTCCCGCAATTCTTATTTATTAAGGGCATCGGGGAAATAAATGATAAAACGAAACTTCTTTGGTTGGTCATCTATGAATTTTCATCACCAGAGCTCGGAATCATCAAGCAAAGACTTATCATCATCATCTTCAATGGATCCCTTTCTTCTCATCTCGAATCTTCGTTACAATGCTCTCAGAGTACCCCGCATGCACCTAAAGGTGCCCTCCTTTTCGCTGCACTCAGCCATGATTGTCTTCTCCGTCGTCTTGGCCACCTATTTCTTGGTGGTCTCTAGCTTCATCTACGATGTCATTGTCAAGCCACTAGGCTTTGGCAGCGTGCAGGATCCTGTCACAGGAACATAAAACCAATGGTCTTCCTCTCTGAAAGAGTGAACGGGAAATATATTATCGAAGGGATCTCATCAGGGTTTATGTCATTTCTTGGTGGGGTGAGGATAATTTCACTGGACTTGGCCCTAGACAAACACAGAATGAGGATCAAGGTCTCTTTTGCAGTGGACAGGGTTTTTTCTTTGGCGATCGCTTATATCACAAGTAAGCTAATTGTTCGCATCAAAATTCCATATTGTTTACATTAATCGGGGTTATAAATAGTGAATCTAGATGTTTTAGGTCTATTTCTATTTTAGTGAAACCGAAAAAACCATTTGTTAATGGCCAAAGCCATGAGTAGTACATCCTCCAAAGTAATCTATCAGTGACAAAAACCACTTTGAGACCAAACATCAAAACCATTCTGTCCATGCAACCTGGAATGAGAACTGATATATATACTGATCTGTTCATAATAAGTCCAATCTGGCAGTAAATAAAAATCAACAGCTGACCTTGGTCACCTAAATATTTACATAAAAAGTCAAATATCTGAGAAACTGTTCAAAAAAGGATGGAGAAATATAATCTGTAGTCTGATACAGAGGGGAAAAATAGAGCATCAGATATCTATAAAAGAGTTGCATTGGAAGTTTGGATTGTCCCATTCATATGTTCCGTGACTTGCAGGAACCTATATTTGGATGATTGATCAGTTATCTGGATGATCACTGAGTTAGACTAAAGTCCCACTACACAACTGGCCTTCCACTAGTTCCTCCAATAGTTAAAACTAGTTTAACTGAAAACAACATGAAATAATTGACCTTGATTGCTACAAATTAGCAATCACACATGCTTAACTGAATTCAAACTCCTCTAACTCGAATTTACTAAGCTAACTTAGGGACAAGATCCATGCCATCTTAGCTAACTGCCTCCAAGTTGTCCATTGATGTGGAAATCCGATTTTTCTCAATTTGACCAAGGCAAAGTCAAATTGAGATTTTCTTGCTGCATTTTTCAACAATAGGTATTTTCCTACTCTAGATAATGTTTTCCCTCAACCAAGCATGGTAGAAAATGTGTTTTTTGTTGTTGTTGATCGCTTCCTTTGGACGAGAATTTTGGCACCCTAGAAGAAGATTGTCAAAACAAAATCAACTCATAAGCACTTCTTGGAGCATATTTTGGTTCATTTTGGGCTTCCAAAGACCATATTTCTTGATAGGGATAGTAGGTTCTTCAGTATTTTCTTGTTTAACCTTTGGTCCATGATGCACATCAAGCTTTACCAATTCCATTTCCTTCCATCCCTAGATTGATAAATAAAAAGTACTCGATATTATCATTGTAGATGTCCTTAGAGTATACAATTGTGAGGATCCACATACACATGTTGAAAGCCTTCATTATTTTCAACAGAAATTATACGTAGCTCTTCATATTTCTATTACCCACAAGCCTTTTCAGGTGTGCTTGGTGTCCCAACAATTGACACAAATTGACATAGCTGTATTCATGGAATAATAAATGAAGATACCTCCCATACTTGGAATGAGGTGAGAAATGCAACCAATTTTGAGGAATGTATCTAAAAAATTCAATAATGAGTTCATGATATTTTATAGAAAGTTTCCAACTCAAATTTCAAGTACATACACAATCCATTCGGTTCCACATAAGTTTTATGTTGGGGACGAGTTATGGTTGCACTTGCATAAAGAGCAATCGAAAAACTCCCAGAAGAAGCTCATATCATTTTGATACGAGCTTTACACCATCACCAAGGCTATGGGTGAGAATTCATTTGAGGATAGTCATAGGATGATTTATATTACTTCAAACGTATATGTTAGGATGATTTCTGATTGATGGGGTGCATGTCTAGAAAGAGTTCCTTTAAGAGAATGAAAAATGTGATAACACCATTACTTATATAAATAATTGTGATATCTACTTGAATGACATTAGGTAACTTCATAAGAGATTTTAAAAGTGACATTTTTAAGGTTTTTTTTATATCAATGTATGTGGATCATTATGTTTTTTTTCCAAAGCATTTACACATGACTAAATTTTTTAAATAGTACATCACTCTAATATTATTTCTCTTACATGCTCCTAGGTTATAATTCAAAGCATCATAGCTACTAAAATTCATGAAACTCTTGTTTTTTTCTCTAAATAACTAAAACCCCGAAGTGTGCTACTCTTAATATTCAAACTTGCAATATTTTTAAGTGTTAAATTTGGACAACTAGGTCCAAACTCCATCTTGTGATGCTCAGATGAAAATTCCAATATTTTTATTGGATTCCTCTTTCAGAGAGGTGTAAAATCGATCTAAAACGGATTTTAATATGTTGAGCAGAACATTTATTTTGAATTTATTATTTATAATAAATTTAAGTGCAGGTCGGCCTTAAGGTTTTTACCCCTAGCAGATGTGTCACGCACCTCTCATGATCAGTATTTATAGGGTCAATGTTGGAGCATTTTTCCACTCATCTCCTCCTCTTATACGAGCATCTGAGAAGCAGGTTCATCTCACACGTGGGAAAGAAGATCGAATTTTACCGCAGCAAGAAGGTCGAAGTTTACCATAGCAAGAAGGACGAAATTCATTGCAGCCAGAAATCTGCGGTTAGGGTTTCTGGGGAAGTTTGACCAATGTTGACTTTGGTCAATGCATGGTCTGATTGGGCTGAATTTTGGAGGAGACTTCGATCTAAGGAGGTTGTACTCTTTGGCACAGAAATCAAAGTCAAAAGGTTGACCAGAAGTTGAGTTGTGTTGACTTTTAGTGCTGTTGCCCTATGTTGCCTTTTCTAGGCAGTGTTGACTTTTCTAAGGTTGACTTCTGAGTTGACCGTATCACTGTCTTGAGGACTGTTGTGACACATGCTAGGTTGGCTGACTGTGAATTCTTTGTTGGTTGAAGCATCATGTTGACCATTGTAACGCACCATCACCTTTATCTATTTTTTACTTGTCTTCTAAAGGATCACTGGTATGTTCTATCTGCATTTTACTTTTAAATTCATGTGATTTTTGTTGATAAAAGTAAAGTTGCATCAAGCATAGAAAATCTACATAAATTTACATGGTATCAGAGGTGAGGTGAAGACAAGACCTAACTTATAACAATCACAAAAAGAGAAAAATGTGTTCCACAAGTTATGGCTTCAAGGAGGATGACAAGTTGACTGGAAGGGATGACTTCCATGCTTGGAAGATGATATTAGATCTCAAATTAGAAGACCATGATCTCATGGACTATGTAGTGGGTAAGATAAAAGAACCTCCATCCACTGCTACTGATGCTGCCAAAATCAAGTATAAGAAGGGGGAGATTAAAGCAAAGCTAATGATCAGAGAATCCATACATAAAAGTCCGGTTGCCTACATATCTGAGCTAGGCACATCCAAAGAGATGTATGATAAGCTGATACAAATTTTCAAAGTAAACAATGAAAACCAGGTGCTATTCTTCAAGAATCAATTAAAGAATCTAAAGAAAGCCAGGGATGATTCTATCCAATCATACTTTCTGAAGCTGACTAAGATCAAGAACAATTTGCTGGCTATTGGGGAGACAATAGGTGATCAAGATATGGTACTCACCACACTTGGAGGGTTCCCATCCAAATGGCATGTGTTCAACACTACCATTCTCAATAATAATGTGATACCCGACTTTAACGAGGTACTGTCGAGATGCATTCAAGAAGAGACAAGAATGAAGGAGTATGGAAATGAAGGGAATGCTGCCTACACTGCTCATTCTAGAAAGAAGAACTTTGGTGGTCCAAATATCAAAGGAAGAGAAGGCGCACAAGGAAAGAAGGGAAAGTGTTACACTTGTCATAGGCCAGGTCACTATGCTAGAGAATGTCCTTTCAAGAAGGATTCTCCCAATGGTGATGACAATCAAAGGAACAACAGGTTCAAGGGAAAGAGGAAGGCTCCCTTCGGCAAAAATGATCAAGCTTTGAAAAGGTAAAGAAATTCCAAGTATGAGGAATCAAATGTTGTTGATACAAGAAATGAATCCATTTTTGTATCTGCCCTCTCTGTTGCATATCCACCTGACACTATGGATGTCTGGTTGATAGATAGTGGTGCCTCAAGGCACATCACTAGGTTCAAGGAAGCACTCTCTGATATGGTTGAGAAGGATACTAATCTGGAAATTAACCTTGGAGATAATGCCTCATATCCCATGAAAGGGATAGGGACTCTGACCCTCCACTTGTCTCAAGGTCAAGTCCTCTTCTTGCAGGATGTACTCTATGTACCTAATTTGAAGAAGAACCTTGTGTCTATATCGGCCATGGAAGACAAAGGTTTCAATATGGCATTCACTAATGGAAAGGTGTGCATGTGGAAGAAGAGCTTCAAGGAAGCTATCATGTTTGGGTCTAGAATTGATACACTCTACCAGGTTGGAGGAAGTTCACTTGGAGCAATGACATGAGATGCTATCCAACAGACCGATAATGGCACTGAATATGAGTCGAACGAGTTCAGGAACTTTTGCAGAGGAGCAAGCATCAAGAGGGAGACCACAGTGTTTGTGGGCTACAACAAAACTTTGAAGGCCTATAGATTTTATGTTCCCGATCAAAGGGAAGTGGAGATATGCCACGATTTCACCTTTGATGAAGATGATTCCTTGAGGAAAGTATTCAATCTTCTGAGATCTGAGGAAGATCATGAAGCAAGGCCTGCAAATCAAGAGGAACTAAAGGATGAGACGATGCCTGATATTGAAGGATCGATGGACCTGATTGATCCACCTAATTCACTGGGAAAGAGACTATCATGGCTCACGGACACTCTCGAGGATGATGAGGGACATAAGGCCCCAAGGGGGACATTCCATGAAAGAAAGAAGCCGAGTAGATACCAAGGGTATCTAGCAGCCATGAGTACTATTGAACAATCTAAGCCTATATCTTTTAAGGAAGCTGTAACGCATCAAGTCTGGAAGGATGCTATGCATGAAGAGTATGAGTCCATAATGAAGAATGATGTCTAGGATGTTGTTCAAAGACCAGAGGACAATGCATTTGTCACCTCAAAATGGCTCTACAAGATCAAGCATGGATCTGATAAAAGTGCTGAAAAGTTCAAGGAAAGATTCGTTGCCCGTGGCTTCTCTCAAAAAAGAGGCATAGACTATGATGACATATTTGCACCTGTGACCACCATCCGATCTATCATAGCCCTTCCTGCTATGCAAGGATGGAGTCTTCATTAGATGGATGTGAAGGCCACATTTCTGCATGGTGCGATAAAGGAAGAGGTGTATGTGGAGAAACCTCTGGGGTTCGACGTCCACGATCAGGACACCCATGTCTGCAGGTTGAAGAAAACCCTCTATGGGTTGAAGGAAGAACCTAGATCTTGGTACAAGATGATAGATAGCTACCTGATGAAGCTGGGCTTCACTCATAGTAATGTTGATCCGAACCTTTACTTCAAGGTTGATGGGGTGAAGCCTCTCATTATAGTGTTGTAAGTGGATGACCTCTTCCTGACAGGTGCTGACCCTCTCATTCATAAGTGCAAGAGGGAGTTCACTGCTGAGTTCAAGATGAAGGAACTAGGGTTGATGCACTATTTCCAAGGCCTAGAGGTTTGGCAGAGACCTGGCAAGATTTTATTTTCTCAAGGAAAATACATTGTGAAGATTTTGGAAAGATTTAGTATGGTGGATTGTAAGTCTGTGTCGATGCCAATGGATCTCAACATTAAGAAGTTGAGTGGTAGCGCTGCTGGGTGAGTCTTAGAAAATCCTACTAAGTATCGCCAACTTGTAGGGGCCCTGATGTTCTTAGTGAACACCCATCTAGATATATGTTTTGCAGTGAACACTTTGAGTCAAGAGATGGTTGAGCCTCATCACTTTCACTAGGTTGGTGCCAGGAATCTTTTGAGATACCTTCAAGGCATGATAAAAAATGGGCTAAGATACACTGCTGGGAGCGTGACACTCCTTGGATATACTGATGTCGATTGGGCTGGTAGTGTGGTGGATCGTAAGATCACATCGGGATGCTGCTTCAATCTTGGTTCTGCTTCGATCTCATGGATGAGTAGGAAGTAAAAGTCAGTGGCTTTGAGTGCCATTGAGGCTGAATACATTACAACAAGTATGGCCTGTTGTGAAGCAGTTTGGTTGCGAAAGCTCTTTAGTGAGCTATTTGGACATGTGCTAGATACCACCGTGATACTCTGTGATAACCAGAGTGGGATTCACTTGTCCGAGAATCTAGTGTTCCACGATCGATCCAAGCATATTGATATCTGGTACCACTATATCAGGGATATGGTACAATGAGGTGCCGTAAGGCTCGATCATATAGGAACTAATGAGCAGGTCGTGGATATTCTCACAAAGCGCCTGGGGAAGGTCAAGTTCCTAACCTTCTGTGAGAGTCTTGGTATCATGGAATGACCTTATGATGTGGGTCATATTGGACGATGAGCTCTGGGAGCTCTGGGGGGCTTTGGGGATAGCTTCTCGGAGCTATAAGCACTCACAAGGCTAGGCTTTATGAACCCTGTAGTGCTTCTGCCCCACCGTTATGATGTTTGATTTGGTTCAACTTTCATTATTTGTGCCCCGTATGCATCCTACCCATTGAGTTTAGGGCTCATGGGAAGTACCTATCATTTGCCCAATGAGGTGGGAAAAGCTAGAGACTAGTAGCAAAGATTGATGGACACATCAGAGATTGTCGTACTCTCTATCTAGGATGGAATGGTCCAACCACTTGATTTGGGATCAAGTATAGTGAGGTTTCAGACCTCCAACTAACTTCGGGTCAGGTAAACCAACTTCGGGTTGGGATGAGACTCTTTGAGTCTGATAGAGGTTTTGGACCTCTAGGCTAAATCTGTAAGCCAAGGGATGATGTCTTTGTGACTAACCCACTACTGTTTTGAAATAAAGAGGCCAAAAAAGAAAGTTATGGCGGGATGACGCACGATGTTTGATTGCACTGGTGGATGGTGTTCCCCCTAGTTGAGAGGGAGTGTTAAATTTGGACAACTAGGTCCAAACTCTATCTTGTGATGCTCAGATGAATATTCCAATATTTGTATTGGATTCCTCTTTCAGAGAAATGTAAAATCGATCTAAAATTGATTTTAATTTGATGAGAAGAACATATTTTTTGAATTTATTATTTATAATAAATTTAAGTGCAGGTTGTCCTTAAGGTTTTTACCCCCAAAAGATGTGTCACACACCCCTCATGATTGGTATTTATAGGGTCAATGTTGGAGCATTTTTCCACTCATCTCATCACTCATATCCTCCTCTTATACGAGCATCTGAGAACCAGGTTAATCTCACACGTAGGAAAGAAGATCGAACTTTACCGCAGCCAGAAGGCCGAAGTTTACTGCAGCAAGAAGGACGAAATTCACTATAGCCAGAAATCTACAGTTAGGGTTTCTGGGGAAGTTTGACCAGTGTTGACTTTGGTCAATGCATGGTTTTATTGGGCTAAATTTTGGAGGAGACTTTGAGTTAAGGAGGCCATACTCTTTGGCATAGAAATCAAAGTCAAAGGTTGACCAAAAGTTGAGCTGCGTTTATTTTTAGTGTGACTGCCCTGCGTTGCCTTTTCTGGGCAGCGTTGAATTTTCTAAGTTTGACTTATGAGTTGATCGTGTGAATGTTCTGACGACTATTGTGACAATGCTAGGTTGGCTGATCGTGAAGTCTTTGTTGGTTGAAGTATCCTGTTGACTGCCGTAATGCACCATCACCTTTATCAGTTTCTGACTTGTCTTCTAAAGGGTCACTGGTATGTTCTATCTACATTTTACTTGTAAATTCATGTGATTGATGTTGATAAAAGTAAATTTGCATCAAGCATAGAACATCTACATAAATTTACATTAAGACTACTTCCTCTAATTGTTATTTTTCATCCATAAGTAAGCTGACTACGAGATGGACTTGAACCATTATTAACACACTAGTGTAGTGCTACCTAATTTTTTTTAAGAAGCATAAGGGGCAGGGTTGGTACAAGGCCAACTTTGCTATCGTCTAATGCCATGCCCACTACTACGTTTTCATCCTCTGTTGGCCTTAGGATATGGTTTCCCATTTTTTCATTTGATTCTTTCTCATCCAAAATCTCATCCAACATTGCATCTAACCTGCTACTTTGTAATCACTTATCTCTCGTAACCCCACTCCAGTCTGTTCATTAGACCTCATTGAGGTGCCTTGACTACTACTATTTATTGAGCTATATTTTATCATCAACCCTTTGTTTCACAACCATCTGCTCACCAACTCACCTTTCCCATTGAAATTCTCCAACTCTCTCATCCTCACTTCACTACTCTCTTCCTCGTTAATCTCATTTTGAACTCCTCATTGCCTTCTTCATTTGATCACATCTAGTTCAACCACCATTCATTAGTTATCTCTACTTCCTCAAAACTTATTCAACTTGCTCTTTAGATTTTGTGTCCTTCATGATCATTTAATCCTTTGAGCTATCCTATTTTCCAACCCCATTATAACACATTACTTAATACAAAGTTATACACCACCATGATGAAAATGTCAATAGGAAATAACTTTTCCTTCATTAAAAATTCTTGTACGGTTTGTATTCACTAATGTCTCTCAAAACCCCTTCTCCTTAGCTTTTGAGTACAACTAGTAAAATTCATGGGATTTATGTTTTTCGAATATCAAATTTTTTCGTTTCCCTCCCTCTATTTCCCTCGTTGCAAGGTTTTTCCAGGAAAGGAGGAGGAAGGGCACGTCCATGTTGTAGTAGGTCTGATCTGATACACTTGATTGAACTCAAGAAATTGGATTTAGTTGAACTCAAGAAATTGGATTCACAGTGCATAATCGTGGTGATTTCATTTTACATATGGAATTTTCAGTTGAACTCAGGAAATTGGATTTCTGGTGCCTCCAATCATTGCGAATTCATTTTATAGAATGAATCTATCACTTAAAAACTCTCTAGACTAGCCCAACGAGGCACTCAAGGGGTTGTATGCTCAAGATTTCACGGAGGAAGACGAAGTTGAAGGCATGGGTGATAATATGTTGAAGATTTTGTTGATTCTCCTCTGTTCATGAGATATTCCTACAGAAAACATGCCATCTTGCAGCATTTCTACCATGCCCAGAATTCAAAATTTGATGCTAAGCCAAATGAAATGGTAATTTTCCAACACGTTTTAGTGATTTGTAAGAACCGTGAGATAACTATCACCAACCAGTGAATTGATACCGACTAGAAAGAATTTATGCAAATTTTAAACCCTTTCACGATTACAACCTGAGATGTCATTGGTGTGGGTGCCTCTGCTACTTTGCTGGTATTTAACAATGAATTAGGATTCACCAGCCACAACATAGAATCTGTCTGCAGTGTTGGGAGATCTACCAAGAAGGGAAAAAGACAAGGAGGCTACATTGGCGATAAAGGTATTCATTTCTTAAAACCTGTACTCATAAAACAAAAGGAAATTGGGGTGATAGGGAGGATTTTCAATCCTTGACTATCTACTATTTAGATCAAATGTAATATCTATTTCTAAATTTGTAGAGACTGGGTTTAAAAACTTTGGGTTGGCGCCCCTACAGTTTACACCCTGGCTGCTTGATCTGCTTACGCTAGTGGATCAACTTCAATTGTTGAATCAAAAAATTCATTTGAATTTCCATCTTGATCCGTTGCGGGTGAACCTACTTATGGCTATAGAACAATGAGGGGCACGCTTGGAACCGTTACTTGCACGGGAATGGGCGTTTATGCTACTGGTACTTGATAATATGCATGGTAACCTGGTGAAAGTGAATTGACTCAATCAAATCGATCAACTTCAATGACTGGACTGGGTTTAAAAACTTCGGGAAATGGTTGCTCACATGTAACATGTTATGCAAACAATATAAATTGGGGTGATCGGGAGCTTTTTCTAGCCCTGACTGTTAAGATAAAATTTGCACTAGGTATCTAAATTTGAAGAGTTTGGCTTTAAATGCTTTGGCTCATGGCTGTTTAGATGAAATACAGTATTAGCTGAGATAACATCAGATGAGCACATATACGATACAAATTATATATGTTGAATAAAAGATTTTGGACTTTTGGACCTATAGAATTGGTTTGCAAATTGGATGCAAATATGTTTCCAATTTTTCTTGTTAGTTGTTTTGAAGAAAATTATTCATATTGATAATATCCTTGCATTAATATGTATGAAATGAATTCCTTTCTAAACAAGTTTAAACCTTTTTTATCCATCTGTTAGCCCCCTATAAATTTTCGACAAGCAAATAAGGGGCTAAGATGTTTCTGAGCCTTCAAGGAATGCATTTCCCCGGAAAACACATCATCCTTGAAGCCTCCTTGTGCCTTATGTCCTCTAATAAATTCCCCTCTGCTGATTCCCATCATAAAGCCTCTCTGTTTGTGAAGAGATGCCCAAAGGCCCCCTTTTCCCTCTTATTTCATTCCCCTAAGCCTTTGTTTTCTATCCCCTTTGTCTCCCCTTCTTTTTCCCCACTTGCCTTTCATTTCCCCTCAAAATCCCCTTTAAATTCTTTCCCCTTTGTAGGCCATCTTCCCCTTTTTTCCCTTATTACTTCCCTTCCTAACCTTCAGATCACTTTAAAGGGACAAATACCCACTTTTCCTATCTTACTACAGGCCTTGGACCCCTCTTCCCCTCTTTTCTGACTTCAATCGCGTTATAAAACATTTTAATACAAAATATGCGTTTATAGCCTTCCCCCTTGCATACCCCACTTGTTTGTTATAAATTTTATTATAAAGTTTATATCACATTATATAACCGCCGCCTATCGCAAGTCGCGCATCGCAGTTTCGTTCGCTTTTTCATTGGATCCATCGCAAATATTTGCGATGCGACCATCGCTCGATCGCATAATCGTACCGTCGCATTATTGCATTTTCACTTGTCCGTTTGAGTGATCCATTGCAAATATTTGTGATGCGATCTGATCGCGTCACAAATCCTCCACCGTTGATTCCTGTGCGAACCCAACCGTCATCGCATTCCTTACCATTTCCCCTTCCTCGATCGCAATCGCAAATTATAATTATGCGTTCCCCCCTCATCCATCGCGACTGTGATTCCCCGACTAAACCTTGGCCAACCGTTGGGTTGAAGATCCAATGGCTCGAAGCAAATTGCCACCCGCCTGCGGCTGGGTTCCTCCTCATCGCATGTCACTGCCTTCCCTTTGCATTCCTTTACATTTTGTCAGCATTGTTTGGTGAAAGCCTCCATTTCGTCACCGTGCTATCATATTTTTCACCCTCCTCTCCACCAGTCTTCCATTGCATTGATTGTATACACACAGTCGAGAGTTTTTGCAAAGTACAAGAGTTGAAACGCCACCATAATTACGCAGTATGGATGCAACAGTAAGTTTCCCACTGTCAGAGGAAAAGAGTTTAATGAAGGGCAGGTGTCCACACCAGAAGAATGTCTTCGTCCGAAGAAGGACGGATTGCCCCTACTGCTTGATTATATGCCGTGCTCCAGAAGAGATCTCTGCTCAGAACGCAGTCCAAGGAGATCAGAGAATTTGCTGCTCAAGTACGGCGGACCATTCCATTTTTCATTGCCATTTTGTTTATTCACCAAAGGTACTACACCAGAATGCATCTGAAACATACCGAGAATTAATGAAGCCTGATGAAGACCCTTCGTTTCTCCAAAGAGTGCCAAAAATTAAGGCTCAAAGTTCCAAACAGAATGGGCTTCGGCCCTTTCCTTCTTTTCTGAATTTAATGTTATATTTAGTGTTCTACCTACTTCCTCTGCTCTTTTTTAGCTATAAAAACTATGAGGAAGTTGTTGTAAATGTGGTTGATGAGTTATCAGAGAAATGTAAGTAGTTCCTCCTGAGATAAGAACTCTGTGTATAATTGTAACGTAGGTCGAGTGAGATGTATTCAGATTAAGTGACCAAATTATTGGCTATGTTGTACCTGATTGGTGTTGATATTTAATATAATGAGCACATTCCTTTGGATCCTGATCTAAAGCTGCGGTGATGTTTTTCTATCTCTGTGTTTATTTCATTTCATTTTAGTTCTTCTGGCTCGCATCAGAAATTTGGCGTAAGATTCACCCATGTTAGGTGCCTTATGTTGCTACTCTCCCAGCCCTATATGTTTTCTACTTATATGTGTATCTGAATATTGATTTCAATAGATTTAACCAGTGTAGTGGATGTTAGTGCCTACTCTTTGATGTATGAATTAAGGAAATCCATGTTTAGATGTTCTTGTTGGGATTTGATCGAATGTGTTGAGAAAACTGGGAGGTCTAGAGCTTTGTCCCTGCCTCACTAGGATCTTTCCATTCCATTAAGCCTTTATAAGATCCCTCGTGCTGCCCCTGATTGTGTCCAAGAAGGTCTAGAGTTAAATGACCTCCGACCTGATCTATAGACATAATTAGATGGTTCTCCTTCTTTCATCTTTATCACTTTAGGATCCAAGGCTTTAGATGACTAGCCCAACTGAAAGCTTGCATGTTGAATAGCAAGTAAATCCTTTCTTGACTCCATTGCCCAATGGACTTGGTATTCCCTGGACTATTTCTCCTCTGTCTATATCCTTTGTTGCACGGCCTTTTCTTATGATGAACCCTTCCTTCCTGATTCTCAACAACCAAACTCTAAATCAAACAAACAAACCCTGTGCCTATAACTAGCCTAATATCTTAAACTTGAGCTTCAAAGCCATATGCCTTTACTATTATAGAGAGATCCCTCTCTGGACCTAGGAGGGCTAGATCCTAAGGTCTGAAAGTGGTTCTATGTTGTCTCATCTTTTGGTATTGCCAATCTTTCCAAAACATGGGAACACCAGCATAATGGCGACTCCTCTGGGGAATTCTAAGCATTTTTCATTGCATATCACAAGGACCTTAGAAACCCTTCAACATTTGGTTAGATTGGCTTTCAATTGCTGATGGTGGACAACATCCTACTTCAAAAGTTCATATACATCCACCTGGCAACTCCACATTCCCTATGATCCAAAGACCAAATGAGTCAACTGGTAGAATACTCTGAACTGTTTGAGAATAAGAAGTAGCCTTCTTTGCATAAATATAGATCCAAACATGGACAGAGATACAAAGTATGATGCTTTGTATGATAAATTATGTGAAATAACCAAAATGTTTGGTAAAGTGCTGGAAACGCATATGGCTAATATGAATGCAAATGATGATTATTTAGAACAGCCTATGCCTTCTCCAGAACAAGAACAAAATCAAGACATAGACAATGAGCAGGACACGTATGATACTCAAGAATCTATAGAAGATGAGGAGGAAGGTAATCAGGAATTGCCTGATTGCTTACCTATGCCTTGTGTTACGCTGATCAAAGAATATCAGGACCTTTTAGCAGACGCTGATAGGGAAAGCTGCCTTGAAGAAACACAAGACCACATAAAAGAGGCAGAGCCTGATGTGCAAGAAGAGGCTCAAAGAAACATCCAGCCTCCAAATCAGCTTACAAAAGAGAAAGAAGACTGCTATTTTTTTGTCCGTAATGAGAGGGAAGCTCCTTTTTTGACAGAAGAGGAGATTGATCAAATATTAAACCATCAGTCCACCCTAGAATTCTTCTATAGGACACACTCTCTTTCTCACTCATCTTATGAGTTTGATGATTCAGTTTCAGAAAACTCCTCTGTGGATCGGAATGAAGAAATACCTGCTGAAAGTCTGATAGGTTTGAAGGGTGATATTACTTACAGTTATGATTTTCCTTTTCATGATCTGTTTGAGGGTGAGTGCTTTCAAATATAAGCTGAGCTTGCAAGAACATCATCCTTAGATTCATCGAAAGAAAATCAGAGCCAGAAATTTCAGAGAGGTAATGAAACCAGTCAGCCTATCTATGACACTGATGAGGAGAGCTGCGACAATATATCAGCAGATGAAGATTATTTGAATCTTCATTCTGCTCTACCACAGATCATCAGTAAGGTCAGAAATCAGCAGTCTTTTCTTTCAGAAGATGAGGAGGAAAGAAAATAAGAGGTTTTTGAGTGGGTTGAAAGGAAAGAGCCTTCTCTTAAAAAAGAGGAAGAAAAAGGGTACACCCCTGCTCAAGAATACATGAATCTTTTCATAGAGCTCAGCACACTGGATCAGAATATGTTAGAGCTCCAGGAGGACACAGTTGCAGTCTATGATAATTCCTCCAGTTCAGAAAATGAAGAAGATGAAGGAGATTCTCTTTCTCTGGAGAGTCTCATTCTTGATCCAGTGGAAGAAGAAGAGATCCTGGTTGAAGCCTGCCTGAAAAATACTCATCGCCAGATATCTTTTCATGATCCTTATGCACATTTCCTGCATAAATTTGAAGAAGGATGAAAGGTCTTCTTGAGCAGCATGTTGCAAATAGAAGGAAATTTTTTCAAAGCTGCTGTTATTGAACAAAAAGAGTGGGCGCTGCCCTGCCTATCCAGCATGCTCAAGGAGTTGAGCAAGAAGGACTAGCCATGGGATCACTTGATGGACTGGTTACATTGGAAGACAGTGTTTGTAAGCTAGTCTTGTAAATATGTCAAGTTAGAATAGGGTAGGTAGGAAAAGCTCAATAAAGCTCAGTCTATGAGAAGGTAGTTAGTTGTTTCATTTTCTATCTTAGAATGTAGAGGAGAAACCTACTAGACAGTCTAATCCTAGCAGGTGGTAGTGTAGGTAGCGAAACGTTGTGGGACCAACTATTTAATCTGGTCTCATGGAGAAATAAGGGTAGATTTAGAATAGGTTTATTTTCTATTTGTAAAATAAAATTATGTAAAGGGTCTGCTAGCTCAAATGCACCCTAAAGAAGAAAAATGCTAGGATTGTAGTGCGGGTAGCAAGTTTGATTGGGGAAAATGTTTCTGCTGATGTAACATATTCACATTGTGGCAGCTGATCAGAGAAAGAGATGCGTCAAGCAACAGGAAACTGGCCTACACCAAATATTTATTTTCTGAATTCTTGACTCCTTCAAGAAGAATCCATCCCCATGTGGAGCCACTATTAGCCCCCTATAAATTTTCGACAAGCAAATAAGGGGCTAAGATGTTTCTAAGCCTTCAAGGAATGCCTTTTCTCAGAAAACACATCATCCTTGAAGCCTCCTTGTGCCTTATGTCCTCTGATAAATTCCCCTCTGCTGATTCCCATCATAAAGCCTCTCTGTTTGTGAAGAGATGCCCAAAGGCCCCCTTTTCCCTCTTATTTCATTCCCCTAAGCCTTTGTTTTCTATCCCCTTTGTCTCCCCTTCTTTTTCCCCACTTGCTTTTCATTGCCCCTCAAAATCCCCTTTAAATTCTTTCCCCTACCCTTTGTAGGCCATCTTCCCCTTTGTTCCCTTATTACTTCCCTTCCTAACCTTCAGATCACTTTAAAGGGACAAATACCCACTTTCCTATCTTACTACAGGCCTTGGACCCCTCTTCCCCTCTCTTCCGACTTCAATCACGTTATAAACCATTTTAATACAAAATATGCGTTTATAGCCTTCCCCCTTGCATACCCCGCTTGTTTGTTATAAAATTTTTATAAAGTTTATATCACATTATATAACCACCTCCTATCGCAAGTCACGCATCGCAGTTTCGTTCACTTTTTCATTGGATCCATCAAAAATATTTGCGCTGCGACCATCGCTCGATCGCATAATCGCACCGTCGCATTATCGCATTTTCACTTGTTCGTTCGAGTGATCCATTGCAAATATTTGCGATGCGATCTGATCGCGTCGCAAATCCTCCATCGTTGATTCCCGTGCGAACCCAACCGTCGTCGCATTCCCAACTGTTTCCCCTTCCTCGATCGCAATCGCAAATTATAAGTATGCGTTCCCTCCTCGTCCATCACGACTATGATTCCCCGACTAAACCTTGGCCAACCATTGGGTTTAAGATCTAACGGCTCGAAGCAAATCGCCACCCGCCTACGGCTGGGTTCCTCCTCATCGCATGTCATTGCCTTCCCTTTGCATTCCTTTGCATTTTGTCACCATTGTTTGGTGAAAGCCTCCATTCCGTCGCCACGCTGTCATATTTTTCACCCTTCGCTCCACCAGTCTTCCATTGCATTGATTGTCTACACACAGTCAGGAGTTTTTGTAAAGTACAAGAGTTGAAACGCCACCATAATTACGCAGTATGGATGCAGCAGTAATTTTCCCACTGTCAGAGGCAAAGAATTTAATGAAGGGCAGGTGTCCACACCAGCAGAATGTCTTCATCCGAAGAAGGACGGATTGCCCCTACCGCTTGATTATATGCCATGCTCCAGAGGAGATCTCCGCTCAGAACGCAGTCCAAGGAGATCAGAGCATTTGCTGCTCAAGTACGGTGGACCATTCCGTTTTTCATTACCATTTTGTTTATTCACCAAAGGTACTACACCAGAATGCATCTGAAACATACCGGGAATTAATGAAGCCTAACGAAGACCCTTATTTTCTCCAAAGAGTGCCAAAAATTAAGGCTCAGAGTTCCAAACAGAATGGGCTTCGGCCCTTTCCTTCTTTTCTGAATTTAATGTTATATTTAGTGTTCTACCTACTTCCTCTACTCTTTTTCAGCTATAAAAACTATGAGGAAGTTGTTGTAAAGGTGGTTGATGAGTTATCAGAGAAATGTAAGTGGTTCCTCCTGAGATAAGAACTCTGTGTATAATTGTAACGTAGGCCGAGTGAGATGTATTCAGATTAAGTGACCAAATTATTGGCTATGTTGTACCTGATTGGTGTTGATATTTAATATAATGAGCACATTCCTTTGGATCCTGATCTAAAGCTGCGGTGATGTTTTTCTATCTCTGTGTTTATTTCATTTCATTTCATGTCAGTTCTTCTGGCTTGCATCAGAAATTTGGCATAAGATTCACCCATGTTAGGTGCCTTATGTTGCTGCTCTCCCAACCCTATATGTTTTCTACTTATATGTGTATCTGAATATTGATTTCAATGGATTTAACCAGTGTAGTGGATGTCAGTGCCTGCTCTTTGATGTATGAATTAAGGAAATCCATGTTTAGATGTTCTTGTTGGGATTTGATCGAATGTGTTGAGAACACTGGGAGGTCTAGAGCTTTGTCCCTGCCTCACTAGGATATTTCCATTCCATTAAGCCTTTCTAGGATCCCTCGTGCTGCCCCTGATTGTGTCCAAGCAGGTCTGGAGTTAAATGACCTCCGACCTGATCTATAGACATAATTAGATGGTTTTCCTTCTTTCATCTTTATCACTTTAGGATCCAAGGCTTTAGATGACCAGCCCAACTGAAAGCTTGCATGTTGAATAACAAGTAAATCCTTTCTTGACTCCATTTCCCAATGGACTTGGTATTCCCTGGACTATTTCTCCTCTGTCTATATCCTTTGTTGTGCGGCCTTGTCTTATGACGAACCCTTCCTTCCTGATTCTCAACAACCAAACTCTAAATCAAACAAACAAACCCTGTGCCTATAACTAGCCTAATATCTTAACCTTGAGCTTCAAAGCCATATGCCTTGACTATTATAGAGAGATCCCTCTCTGGACCTAGGAGGGCTAGATCCTAAGGTCCGAAAGTGGTTCTATGTTGTCTCATCTTTTGGTATTCCCAATCTTGCCAAAACATGGGAACCCCAACGTCGTCCACTAAATAGTTAGAAAAGCTAGAGTTTTAAAAACAAAGGTAGTTGTCTAGTTAGTCTAGATACTAGAACATGCAATTTCCATTGTAAGAGATGGCAAGTCTTCACGATGAGTAATATTTACTATTGAACTTGCACTTTAATGGATGTGCACTATTCTTAAATGCAAATTGTGCAATGCTATGTAAGTAGAGTTGGATTTTTTTCTTACTTGCAATCAATATGCAGTCATGTTGTTGTCCTATACTAATTGAGATGAAACATTGCATGGACAATGGCATTTGTGGAATTCAATATAAATTGAAAAAGTAACTAAATATGCAATAGAGTTATTTTCTGTGGAAAAACTTCAAAGAAAATGACCATTCTTTTAGAAATGGATAAGGACAATGCATGTGTGAATGTTTATAATGAAAAAAATGGTACAAGAATCAGTGTGAGGGCTTGTTCAGGACTTCGGAGATGTTTGAAATGTAAATTTTGGGCTTCACTACTCTTTTGTGTTAGTATGCCTGTATGTGATTTAGGCATGATTGACCTAATCGATGGAAAGGAAAGTGGAAATTTTCAAGTTACAACTATATGGATATAGTTTCTTATGCTATAGGGAAGGACTTCATTTCCCTTTATCTGTGTACCTGGAAATGTGTGTCTGATTTTGTAGGAAAAATCAAATCTTAAAGATAAGATTGTTGTCATTATCAAGTGATTCAATTGGAGTGAGGCTTGACTTAAGATTAGTGATTCAATAATTTGCATTATAATGTAGTCTAGATACTAGAACATGAAATTTCCATTGTAAGAGATGGAAAGTCCTCATGATGAGTCATATTTACTATTGAACTCGCACATTAATGGATGTGCACTATTCTAAAATGCAAATTGTGCAATGCTATGTAAGTAGAGTTGCATTTGTTTCTTAGTTGCAATCAATATGCAGTCACGTTGTTGTCCTATACTACCTAAGATGAACATTTATTGGACAATGGCATTCGTGGAATTCAATATAAATTGACAAAGTAACTGAAAATATGCAACAGAGTTATTTTCTATGGAAAAAATTCAAAGAAAATGACCATTCTTTTATAAATGGATTAGGAAAATGCATGTGTGAATGTTTATAATGAAAAAAATGGTACAAGAATTAGTGTGAGGGCTTGTTCAGAACTTAGGAGATGTTTGAAATGTAAATTTTGGGCTTCACTGCTCTTTTGTGTTAGTATTCCTGCTTTGATTGGGACATGATTGACCTAATCGATGAAAAGGAAAGTGGAAATTTTCAAGTTACAGTTATATGGATATAGTTTCTTATGTTATACGGAAGGAATTCATTTTCCTTTATCTGTGTACCTGGAAACGTGTGTCTGATTTCATAGGAAAAATTAAATCTTAAAGGTAAGAATGTTGTCATTATCTAGTGATTCAATTGGAGTGAGGCGTGACTTAAGATCAGTGATTCAAAAATTTGCATTATAAGTCAGTCGAGATACTAGAACATGCAATTTCCATTGTAAGAGATGGCAAGTCTTCATGATGAGTCATATTTACTATTGAACTTGCACTTTAATGGATGTGCACTATTCTAAAATGCAAATTGTGCAATGCTATGTAAGAAGATTTGGATTTGTTTCTTAGTTGCAATCAATATGCAGTCATGTTGTTGTCCTATACTACTTGAGATGAAAATTTCTTCGACAATGGCATTCGTGGAATTCAATATAAATTTACAAAGTAACTAAATATGCGACAGAGTTATTTTCTGTGGAAAAATTTCAAAGAAAATGACCATTCTTTTAGAAATAGATCAGGATAATGCATGTGTGAATGTTTATAATGAAAAAAATGGTACAAGAATCAGTGTGAGGGCTTGTTCAGGACTTGGGAGATGTTTGAAATGTAAATTTTGGGCTTCACTACTCTTTTGTGTTAGTATGCCTGTTTTGATTAAGGCATGATTGACCTAATCGATGGAAAGGAAAGTGGAAATTTTCAAGTTACAGTTATATGGATATAGTTTCTTATGTTATAGGGAAGAACTTCATTTTCCTTTATCAGTGTACATGGAAGCGTTTGTCTGATTTCATAAGAAAAATCAAATCTTAAAGGTAAGACTGTTGTCAATATCTAGTGATTCAATTGGAGTGAGGTGTGACTTAAGATCAGTGATTCAATACTTTGCATTATAAGTTAGTCTAGATACTAGAACATGCAATTTCCATTGTAAGAGATGGAAAGTCTTCATGATGAGTCATATTTACTATTGAAATTGCACTTTGATGGATGCGCACTATTCTAAAATGCAAATTGTGCAATGCTATGTAAGTAGAGTTGGATTTTTTTCTTAGTTGCAATCAATATGCAGTCATCTTGTTCTCCTATACTACTTGAGATGAACATTGCTTGGACAGTGGCATTCGTGGAATTCAATATAAATTGAGAAAGTAACTGAATATGCAACAAAGTTATTTTTTGTGGAAAAAATTAAAAGAAAATGACCATTCTTTTAGAAATGGATCAGGACAATGCATGTGTGAATTTTTATAATGAAAAAAATGGTACAAGAATCAGTGTGAGGGCTTGTTCAAGACTTGGAAAATTTTGAAAAGTAAATTTTGGGCTTCACTGCTCTTTTGTGTTAGTATGTCTGTATGTGATTGAGGCATGATTGACCTAATCGATGGAAAGGAAAGTGGAAATTTTCAAGTTGCAGTTATATGGATATAGTTTCTTATGTTATAGGGAAGGACTTCATTTTCCTTTATCTGTGTACCTGGAAGCGTGTGTCTGATTTCATATGAAAAATAAAATCTTAAAGGTAATATTGTTGTCATTATCTAGTTATTCAATTGGAGTGAGGCGTAACTTAAGATCAATGATTCAATAATTTGCATTGTAAGTTGGGAAAACTTGGAATGACTCAACAACAAATCAGCAAGCAGCGAGAATAAATCCAGAAAAATTTGATAGTTCCTAATTTCTTAGCAATTTTTTTCATACTGATTTGCAAGCTTCTTACCTTATACACTATTCTTCTTTTTTGTTTGTCCACGGATGCCTATATTAATCATATGTTTAGTTTTTCTTAATCGCCTATGTTAGGATTGTAACATGATTGCTACTAGCATAAATCTTTAATTACCCATATTGATGGGTGGTTTTGGATTGAAATGCAGTGAAGAAAAGTATCAACAATTCCAAGAAGATGGACATTTGTATTAAGGATGTGCTACATGTCATGGAGACTGTTACCAGGTTTTCCTAGTCACATGGTTATGTAGATCATTAATTCAAGTGGTTTTCTGATTGCATTCAATTACATATCTGTTTCATACTTTTGGAGAACATATTAATGATCTTGGTGATGTTGTTCAAGAGCTGTGGAGGAGGAGGGATGAAATAGATCAGGAGCAGATGACTAAACTCAGGGCTGCTGTTGGACTCCCTTCACAACAAGAAATGATACGCCTTTTCCCTTAATCAAATGATGATGAAGAATTCCCGTCCATTCAGCCAAAAGATTCCAAATCCATATCCAAGGGTTTAGTTGAAAATAAATTTAAAAGTGGAAAGGATCAAATGATGAAACCAAAGGAATATGGAAAAAAGGCCTCAAAAAACACATTAGTAAATAAAAAAATTATTAAGAAAGGATTACAAGTTCAGTCAAATGGTCAAATAGGGGCATTGAATAATAGTTTGCATATATTTTAGTCTGAAATGAAAGTAGAAGAGAATTCAACACCAAGTCAGGACCAAAATAGTTTGATATATGAAAACAATGAAGAGGAGTGGTCTCAAAAATCAGATGGGAATAAATTATATTCTCCTCCCAAAACAACAAGTTCAGTTGAATATGGTATATCAGTGGAGGCTGATGACACGATTTTTAAAAGAAACATAGTTGAAAGTGGTTTACTTAGTAGCAAAAAGAATTCCAAAGGTCATTAAAGTAAAAGCAGTTCCAAGTCATCTCATAGTCAAATACATGAGAAAGTGAATACACAAACTAAAATGTTTGCTAGCAAGTCTGAGTGAAGCAAGAGGACAAATATTATTATACATCTCCCAGCAAGAGATAAGAACAATAAAGATACATGGAAATCATTTCACCGTTCAACATCAGAGGCCCATAGTAGTCAAAGGGAACAAGGTTCACAAGGTGGGTATCTTAATCAGGTACTAATTTGATAGGACATATTAGTACATGTATATTCTTTAACTGTATTTGTTTTCTTCAAAACTTGAGTCTGTTTCAAAAGAAAGAATGCGAATTATGGTTCACCCACAATAGAAGTGGTCTTCCAGGGCACTGAAAGATTGATAGCTATAGGAAAACTGATATCTCTGTGTTGTGGTTATGAGAAGCACTGCTGTATTTACATGAACAATTAGCCCTATTAGCTTATTGTTCCAATTTTGAATGTTTTTGTTGAAAAATTAACATTGCAAGGAAAGCAGTCATGATCTTTGTCTGCTGTTGAATGACTTCCTGGGTTCGTTGTGGATTAGAGATGAGAAAGTTGGGTTCTGTAATTATTGAAACTAAATTAGGCTGGAATGAAAAATTTGCAGGCATATTTGTGGAGGTTAGACCATCTGGCATCGACATTTCTGGTAGAACCTATTCAACTTTATACTCACCTTTTTACACATTATTTTTTATGAGATGAGAGTTTGGACTATTGGAATTGGAATTCCTCCAATATAGATGAGGGAAGTTTTGAATTATTTTGTTGAAAATTCCACATATATGATATATAATGTGCACATATCAAGGCCACAGAAGGAGATGTATGTTCACTTAGATCATTACACCCAGGAGCCAAAAATGGGTTAGATAAGAGCTCCCTGCTGACATGAGCAAGGAAGGGGAATCCTGTTTGCTTCATTGTTATTAGAACCAGACGAGTGGACCTCTAAAACTGGAAACTGGTGTCAACCAGAAAAAAACTGTATGACCCAAAAATACATAAAATATTCAAATTTTTATTAAAAAATAAATATTCATGTACATTCATATGAATCCAAACCATTATACACAAATATGAAAATTTCTCTCATGTGTATAGCTAGTAAGGATGCATATAATCAAAATAGAGCACTAAATACGATGCATATCTAAACCAAAATAGTAAAACTAAAATAGTTTTTCTCAAGGATTTCATCATGGCTTCTTGATGCTTAGCTTTTCTTTGCCATATGCAAGTTTCCAGTTTCAGTTGTTTGACCTGCCCCTCTAGTTCTATGTTTCTAAGATTGAACTTCTCCATCTCTAAATATTTTTCCCTTATTTTCCTCAAGACACTTTCCTCAATCATAGAAAGCATATATAGATTCCTCTGCCTCTTCTCTTCAAGAGATTGCCTCAACTGATCCGCCTCTGCCCTCACAAATTGATCAAGCTCTTCTTTCTATTTTTGCAATTGTGATGCTATATGTGCTATTAGAAAATGAAGAGTAGAAGCTGCATTTCCTCTTGTTGCAGATGGTATTAAAGAATTGACTTGTTCATCCTCAAATGCCAGATGGAGACCAGTTGATATAGTACCCACTGAGTGTGGTACATTCCCTAGTCCTGCAGCTGGGGCTTGCTGATGAAGGTCGCACAAATTTATTAACAAGGGTCTCTGATGTTGCAAAGAAATAATATACACAGCCTCCCTTGGTCTCTTTCGTGATGGAGGGTCCTCTGGCATATGGAACATTGCTCCATTCTACTGACCATGCACATAATTAGGCACTACATTGATATTTAGAAGAGCATAAAATATAATGCATTCATGTTATATGGTTTTTGGATATGATAACCTATGGAATGGAAATCATCATAAGAACACTTTCCATGAGATTAGTTTCTTATCTAACATGGTTTCTAGGGGTGTCGCCAAAGCTTTAGAAACCACTCAGTGCCACCCATTACTTCTTTTGGTGATTCTCAAAAGAAGAGGTTTCACTAATGGAAGCATCACAAAAGGAGATAGAGACAAATGTAAACCTTATTCTTATGATGTTTATTTTCTTTTCAAAACCACCCCCTCCCCCAAACTCATGATTTTACAAGATTTTATACTAGAGTTAAGGAGGCAGCAAACAAATGGTGAGCGAACAGTGAAGGATGTAGAAAACAGTGGAGTAAATAGTCTCTAATATCACTACATTATAGATTATGCATCTACAAATTTGATTTTAATTTTTGGTTCATTGTTTGTAGAATGTCTGCAATTGAATTTGTGATTAAAAGTGTGAGTTTTTAATGGTATCCGAGATTTAATCAATATTTATAAGGGTGATACTAATATGCATTGATGAAACTTATTGGAAATGCATATGAAGATATGGTGCAGATATTTCTCGTGGTGTTGCAGAGCTTTATGTAGCAGGTGTTTCATGTATGAATCTCAAACCATCCAACCTTCTTTTGGATGCAAGAGGGTGAGCAGTAGTTTCTGATGTTGGCCTTCCAGAATTTTTGAAGAAACCTCAATGTAGAAGACCTTGCTCAACCCCGGAGGATGATGTGACAAGGACACATTCATGTGTGGAGTGTTCTATGTTGAATCCTCATTATACAGCCCCCAAATCTTGGGAACTACTCAATAATCTTTGAACATTTTTTGGGATGAAGGAAATGGGATTTCTTCAGAATCTGATGCTTGGAGTTTTGGTTGCACCTTGGTTGAGATGTGCACTGGAGCAATTTCGTAAGTTATATTGTGTCTACCCTTGTGTTTGCAGTTGAGAATTCCAATCTTCGATTCCCTTTTTCTTCTGTAATGTGCAAACATGGCACCATCTATATGAAACACACTTGCTAGATATTTAATGAGATTTTTCATGCTGGTGGAATAACCTACGTTCAGAGGAGATCTCTAGGGCTGTTTTCAAGGCTCAAAGGCAGCCACCTGAATATGCTAGTGTTGTTGGTGTTGGAATCCCAAGAGAGCTGTGGAAGATGATTGGTGAATGTTAACAGTTCAAGCTTTCAAAGAGACCCACTTTTCATGCAATGCTGCCCATATTTTTACGCCATTTATAGCAGATTCCTCTTAGCCCTCCTACAAGTCTAGACAAGTAAGAATATAGTGGGAAGCTTTATGTTGCTATTTGAAACGTAAGGATTTCTTTGATTAGTTTAATTTTAACTTATGGTATATTTTCTTGATGCAACTGATGTGAAGTGTATTTAGTATGTACATATGCAGTTTTCTCACAGATTTGTTATTTCCTGTGTTGCTTGCTAGCTACTAAACTGCTAAGATGACACAATTAAAAACAGTTGTGCCTTTCACCATAGAATGTGGAAAATGCACTGCATGAATTTCCACCAATGTTAAACAAAATAAGTAGATCAGTCAGGTGAAAAAATATTTCTTCCATAAATATGATTACTGATTAATGATGGACCAAAATTTACCGGGATATTGTACTATTTTTGTCATGCCCGACTTGAGTACTGTGTAACCACTTTTTGGAAGAGGCATACTTTTTTTTGTCAAAAAACTTAATTGCAACAATATTATCATTATTTTCCATTGAGCTAAACCTAAGAGTAAGACTGAAATCTATAATTTTCTTGTGGGTAAAAACTCATATATTTCATCGTTGCTCATGGCAGTGATCCATCAAAAGATTTTGAGACTACATGGATAGAGCCATCTCCTTTGTCTGTCTTGGAATTTGTACAGGATACTAAAATTTTCTTCATCATATGATCTCAAAAGGGGATTTGGAAGGTGTTAGGTGATTTTCTTTACTCCAAAATTTTTGTTGTTTTCATGAATTTTTGTTCAAATAGATTTCTCAGTTATATGGCTATAGTTTTATCTTTGACAAGCAATGATTTTCATTTACGCTATGCAGAGATTTACTTGCAAGAGCTTCATCTAGAAAGACTGGAAACTCATTTTTCCCCCTAACAATGCTGCACACCCTTCTGTAGAGTATATTTGGGCTGATCCAATCTACTCTAGGCTAGCAAACACCAAAGCTCCAATCTACCAGACTAGCAACAACTCTTGTACATGAGAGTGTTGCACTTTGGCACCGTCCTTCATCCAACCTTAAACTACTCTTCATCCTTCAAAATAGCTTTTCTAGGGCTAATTTGGGTAGCCAATCTCACTACCCTCAAACAACTCTATGACACCCAACCATCCACTGTAGAATCTGCCACCACTTGAAGTGCTCTCGACACCCTTGTCTACTTCACTTCTTGGCTTCCACAGTAAACAACCAAACTAATCCGATCCGGTCACTTCTTGACCCAAAAAACCTCCACAAACTTTGCTATTACAATACTGTAGTACTGTTGTCCTGGTTAGGGCACTTTGCAGGCTGCACTAACCACTAACCAACCATTGTACAACCTCCTCCTAGCTATGGCCTAGGCAAGACAAGGTGCCCTATGTATGGGCTATTGTTGTGGCCATGTGGCAGCCTTTAAAGGCTCCACACTGGTCTGTTTGGAGTGGCTAGGTCTGCGGACTACCACAGTCCACTGCGGCTCCCTTACAACATACCCAATCCACCTTCCTTCTCCACGTGCAGCCCTCAAAATAGTGCGCAAAGAACTCCTCTTCCAGCGGCCTCTGTTCCAGCAAGTTCGAGCTTGGGACAGACCGTAAATGAGGCCTAAAAAAGAACTGGAAAAGGCACTGTACCTACAACAACTTGGCCTCTCCTCTACGCAGATAAGCCTCCTGCACACTGTGGCAACATGCTCCTTACAAGGCCTCTTCCAACTGTTGCTAAACCCAAATAAATTCAGAGATGTACTTTCCCAATTAAGATGCTCAAACAATACTAACTTGTCCTCCTTTTATAGACAAGTCATCCTCCACGAAATCATGATGAAGAGACACCTGCAAATTCTTTCATGTCAGCCTACTTAAGGAACTAATAATTATGTCATCTTCAAAAATTCATATCTCCCAAACGAAAAATCAGAATCGAACGATTCTTGATGTGTTATAATCATATTGGAAAACACTATCATCCTCATCCATCACATGCTATGTATTCTTCTTGGTTTTTCCCCAAAACTCTATGGGTGCCAAAACCCCACACTTGGGTTCCAAGCCCACAAATTTCCCTTGTGGCACTTTGTCCTCCAAACCCAGAACCCCTAGGCTTGGAGTACCTCCAAATCTACAAAATTCAACACTCCCTCTTAGCAAGGGAGGTACCTCCATGCCAAGGAAGTACTTCATCTTCATCATCAATGCTCGCAACACTTGCCCAACTCTTATTGCTCACAATTGCAGCAATCCCTGTAGAATGCACTATGCTTTTCTTGGAAGTGTCATTGTTACTGGAAGCCTCTTTCTTCTTCTTCTACTCTTGAATCGATTTCCAATCTAGCCATGATTCCTTATTGCTGGATGTGGAAACACCCTTGCTCCCCACTGACCAAGCACTCTTCTTGGGTTGTAGAGTCTCCTCTATATCTGCAAGCTCCCTCTAGAACTCAACTCCCTCTAAGCCTCTAGAACTTGGACCTTCTTGGAAAAGTGTACCTTCTTCTCAGGAACCTATACCTTCTCCTCTAAAACCTGCACCTGCACCTGCACCTGCTGCTGATTTTCTAGAACCTGTACCTGTCCCCGCTTCTTCCCATGATCCTCAGGCTTGCCTGTTAACCTGTAGAGACCATGCTCCATGACTCCAAGCACAATCCCATCAAAATTAGAGCCTCTAGGCTCGAGTCTTGCCTTCTTATCCTAGAACAAGACCTCAAACCCTTTCCTCTCCATCATTGAGACAAAGATCACACTATATCTGAGTCCTCGTACAAACAATACATCCTGGACCTGCATCATACATCCCCTCTCCATCTTGAATGGAACCGCCACCAATCCTCGGATCTCCAACTAACTCTTGTTGTTCAACACCATGTGCAACTTTGAGTCCCATTCAATAAGAGTCTCAAATAAATCCTGCGATCTAGTCATATGCTTCATCGCACCACTATCCATGCACCATCCATCCTCTCGGATAGTACCTTGCGAGAAATGAGAAATCATAGCAATTTCTTCTTCTTCTTCTTCTTCCAATATTCTAGTGATCTCATCATTATTTGCTTTATTGGCAAGAAAAGTAGCCTACTTCCCTTTCTTCTTTTCCCTGTCCTTTTCTTTCTTCGGACAATTCGAAGAAAAATAACCCATTTCACCACAGTGAAAACACTTGATTTTAGTCAAGTCCTTCTTTCCCTTACCCTCCATTTTGTTTGCAATTTCCACATCCTCATCTTCCTTCTTGGAAGAATGAATATCCTCGTCTTGCAATTATACCTGAATGAAGTCGTCCAACAATCTATTCTAGTCTGGCAACGATTCCTTTGATGAAATGTTTCCATTCTGAGGTGAACCCTTTCAAGGCAATCCTCACCATCTCTTCTTCTGAAACTTTGACCCCAATGACAACAATCTCATCTCGAACCTGAGACAACCTCATCAGATACTAAGTCATTCCTTCACCCTGTATCATCTTGGTGGACTTAAACTTATCCTCCACTACCACCACCTAGTTCTCGTTCTTGTTCTAGAAGAAATTCTGAAGAGTCATCCACATCTCATGTGCATTATTCTTCCCAAACACATGCGGTATCAAGGAATCCTTAACATTGTCAAGGATGATCAACCTTGCCTTCATATCCAAATCTTCCTATACATCCAACTCCTTAGGGTTTGTTGGTTTCTCGATTTCCTTCTCGACAAACTCCTAGATCCTGTTGACCTGCAAGACTAGCTTCATCATTTCCTCCCAAAGAGTATAGTTGGACAACCCTTCCAACCTATCCTCATACCAGGGACTTTCCTGCAACTTCGACATTGTAGTGACTTCTTTAACTCACAATGCAACCAACTCCCTCTCAAACTGTACTTTGCTGCATAAAATACGATCTACTAGCTTCCAAAGTAGTTCAGATACGCTCTAATACCATGTTGAATTTCCATGACCTTGGATCTAGGTTAGAGTCTTAAATCACATATGATAACAAACCAAGAATCTCAACCATAAACTACTTTGCACAATGGAAAATATAAAGAATTAAATCACATATGCAAAGTAGACATAGTTTTAAACAAAATTGTATAATAATGTACAATCCCCAATCTTCATTATATTAGATAAAATCTGAATAATAAAATAGTTTATGGTAAACAAGATACACTGAAAAACACAATGTCGTATTTAGTCCCACCGGTCCTTCACTTCCGTTCTGCTCATTAGTAGTGCCTTAGGCCATTAAGGCATCTACACATTGAGACACCAGGAGGGCTGCCCCCTACCATTGCTGCACATCCTTCTATAGAGTGAACTTGGCATGATCCAATCTGCTTCTCTAGGTTGGCCAACACCTGAGCTCCAATATGCCAAGCTAGCAACAACTCTTACACATCAGAGTGTTGCACTTTGGCCCTGTCCTTCACCCAACCTTCAACTTCTCTTCGTCCTTCAAGATAGCTTGTCTAGAGCTGCTTTGGGTAGCCAATCTCGCTACCCTCCAACAACTCTATGACACCCAACCATCCACTGCAGATTCTGCCACCACTTGAAGTGCTCTCGACACCCTTGTTGACTTCACTACTTGGCTTCCACAGTCAACAACCAAATTGATCTGATTCAGTCACTTCTTGACCCAATACACCTCCAAAAACACTGTTGTTACAATACTGTAGTATTGTTGTCTTGGTTAGGGCACTTTGCAGGCTACAAAAACCACTAACTAGCCACTAGACAACCTCCTTCTAGCTGTGACCTAGGAAAGACAAGGTGCCCTATGTATGGGTTGTTGTTGTGGGCATGTGGCAGCCTTTAAAAACTCCACGCTGGCCTATTTGGAGTGGATAGGCTTGTGGCCTACCACAATCCACTGCGGCTCCCTTACATCATACCCAATCCACCTTCCTTCTCCACATGCAATCCTCAAAACAGTCTGCACACAGCTCCTCTTCCTGCGGCCTCTGTTCCAGCAAGTCCGAGCTTGGGAAAGACCTTAAATGAGGCCTAAAAAAAACCTAGAAGAGGCACTCTATACCTACAACAACTCGACCTCTCCTCTATGCAAATAAGCCTCCTCCACACTGTCCTAATTTTCTCCTTACAAGGCCTCTTCCAACTGCGGCTAAACCAAAACAAATTTAGAGATGTACTTGCCCAATTTGGATGCTCAAACAATAATAACTCATCCTCATTTTATAGACAAGTTATCCTCCATGAAATCATGATGAAGAGACATCTCCAAATTCCTTCAAGTTTGCCTACTTGGCGAATTAATAATTATGTCATCTTCAAAAATTCATATTTGCCAAACGTCAACTCGGAATCAAATGATTTTTGATGCGTTAGAATCGTATCACCGAGCACTATCATCCTTGTCCATCATATGTTGTGTCTTATTCTTGGTTCTGTCCCAAAACTCATTGGGTGCCAAAATCCCACACTTGGGTTGCAAGCCCACAAGCTGCCCTTGTGGCACTTTGTCCTTCAAACCCTGAACCCTTGGGCTTGAAGTACCTCCCAAGCTACACAATTCAACACTAACCACCCGATGCCTCTAGCACTGCACAAAATATGGCTCCGACGACTGCAAGGTCATTGTGTTAATCACTAAAGAGGTGCTAAGTCCTTCAAACTAAATTTAGAAAGGAGGTCTTGTTGTTTCTATCAACCAAGCTTATGCTTGGAAGTAAGTTATTATATGCAAGAGTAGTTTAGAATGCTATGAAAGGTGAATGAGTGTGTATTTAGGTGATATTACTCAAATGTATTTGGTTAGGATTTGCTTTAAGATATCAAGTACTTTACAATGCTTATAAAGGGTAATCTTAACTACAAGACAAGTTCCAATTTAACAAGTGATAGTAATAAACAAGAGATGTTAATGATACAATTACTCAATAAATACAAGATGCCAGATAATAAATGATAGCTTTAAATAACAATTTAGAGCACTTTCCTTCTTAGAACAATTAGCCATTGATTATTAGACAATAAGAAATCTTCTAAGATGTTTCAACCAATGTTTTAAAATTCTGCTGAGTTGCCCGATCCAACCCCCCGATTGGGTTAGCTTGGTACAAAAACTGGGCCAAAAGCCAATTGTTACCGAATCGAATGAGTCGGTCACTAACTCGGTCGATTCGGTAACAAACCGGCTAGCTCGATAAAGTCCGTCTTGGCTCGGCCGAGCCAGTCAAACTCGATCGCGTCCCACCAAAAGGACGAATTTCAGACCCTAAATTAGATTTAAGTTGCCTTTTAGGGTTTTGGTATGCCCTATAACCCATCCCAAATCTATAAAATCTACCCAACCCCTCTCATTTCCTCACAACTACCTCATTACATTAGTGTGATAATTTGTAAGGAATTTGTGAAGGTGGAGTTGGTTTTTGGAGCAACATTAAGGAGTCTCTTGGGAAATCTTTGGAGCAACAGTGAGGAGCTTCTTGGGCAGTCAATGGAGAAACATTGAGGAGTTGGTTTGTTGTAGTGTCTCTTATACGTAACTATTTTTCCCTCAACCCAATTTTCATAACTTCCATAACCATTAGGTAGGGACATGCAACTTTGATGATGTTTTTCTTGTTTAGTAAAATATTGTCAAGACTTTAATTTATTGAAAGTTGTAGAATTTACAATCTATAAAGTTTCAAGATATAATTTTTAAAAGTCTAATTCTTTAAAGGGTGCTAGTTTAATTAAAGAGCACCTTCTTTACAAGCAGGAGGTTGGTGGTTTGATTCCATCATGCCCTGATATTCATATGGAATGGAGACGATTAGTTTTTAGTGACAGACACTATTGAGACCATCACCAATGAGCTTATGGTGACATTTTTCGACCCTCACAAAAATATGAAATGGTGACAGTCAATGAACGCTACCATATATACACATCAATAGTGACGACCATGAAGGTTCCATCACCGTAAATCGTTTTTGTTGATATGAAATGGTGAGGTTCATTGTTTGTCATTATAGTGAGTATTCGTGACAGACCTTGATGTCACCAATGAGTTTATGATGACGGTCAATGAACGTCACCATATATATGCACCAATAGTGACAGCCATGAAAGGTCCATCACAAAAAATCGTTGTTGTTCATATGAAATGGTGACAGTCACTATCAGTCATTATAATCAATATTCATGACGGACCTTGAATGTCACCACAACACATACTTTTGGTGACGCCACCTTTGGTGACGTTTAGTTTTTTGGTGATGGAGGCTATTATCCATCACCATTGCTCAAGTGAAATGGTGACGATCACTATTCATCATTATAAATCAATATTCGTGACGAACCTTGAATGTCACCACAACACATACTTTTGGTGACGCCACCTTTGGTGACGTTCAGTTTTTTGGTGACAAGGCTATTGTCCGTCACCATTGCTCATATGAAATGGTGACGGTCACTATCCGTCACTATAAATCATTATTGGTGATGGACCTTGAATGTCACCACAACACCTATAATTTCGGCGATGCCACCTTTGGTGATGTTCAATTTTTTGTCACAAAGACTCTTTTGACCCTCACCAATGAGCTTATGGTGACCATTTTTTCCCCTCACCAATGTCCTTTTTTCTTGTAGTGTATGTATATATACCATGACAATTATAAAATACCAATCCATTACCTTGGATCAAATAAAAATTTAGTTCTTTAACTGAAACTGTAGAACCATGGGGTAAACGACCATGCACTAGAAAAATGCTAAAAGAAAAAAACGATGTGATGAAAACCATCATAAAGGGAGATTTTTTTTTCCAAAAACCTTTTTTTGGGCACTACCCCTGAACACCTGTGAGTGGGGGATTTTTAGTCTCTATGAAACCCTAAAGTGGGGGACCTTTCCTCTCATTTTATTTCCACCACTAAGCTTAGAAAAACATATAGTGCATGGGGTTATTCACATAAAGAATATAACACATTCCAAACATCCAATAACTCTCCTTAATGTGACCATCAATGGTGCAATGGTTAGAATTATTCC
Organism: Pinus albicaulis; assembly: GCA_034641835.2. Classification (NCBI taxonomy): domain Eukaryota; kingdom Viridiplantae; phylum Streptophyta; class Pinopsida; order Pinales; family Pinaceae; genus Pinus; species Pinus albicaulis. Next base: position 1,020,189,536 of record CM076570.1, read on the forward strand.
TACTACCCTTGCATGGATGTGTAGTGGCTATTTTATTCTTATTCTTCTCCCATTTCCAGTTCTTATTACCCTCCTTCAAAGATTCTTGGTGCTATTTTTTCTTCAAACCACTTAAGTACCTTTTCTTTTGGCCTATGGTTTCTAGATAATGTGCATATACACATGGCTCATAAATAACCTTAACTTGGAAAGATTCACTTGTTTTTTTAGATGGTTTTATAGACCCCACATATACATAAGGAGTACATTGGGGCTCTTGGGAAAGACATCCAAAAATATGAACATATTTTTGAACTTAGTACACCCTCATACACCCTTATGTCTATGTAAAGTAGTGTGAGTTAGTGTGAGTGTTTCCACAGGTCCTCTACACACTTCATAGGGTATAATTGGGATAGGTAGTGTTAAATTCTACAAGTTCTATAGGCAGAGTCTGTAAAGGGCCAGGTAGCCTCTGGATCTCATCTTTTATGAAAGGTGACATATCCAGTAAATTCCCATACAGTCAATCTCTGGAATAGATCTAAATAGAAGTTCTTCATTTTAATATCCATAAACCACAACCACTTTAAGGAAAATCATTTCAATGTGTCATTTTTCCCATACATGTGTCATTTCTCCCATAAACTCTTAATTCAAAATTTAAAGCATGTGTCATTGGCTTTCTCCCATTAAATTTAAAGCATGTGTCATTTCTCAAGGCTTTTGTTTGGTCAGTTTAGTGTGTCCTAAATTGCTACATTAATTTGTCAATCCGGGATTCGTAAGTGGATGAAGTGTGGCGCACTATATGTGCAAGATAACCTATCTCTTACTTTTTGTCGTTTTTGGGTTTTTTTATTTATCTTGGTTGGTTTCCTAATGTGAGATAGAAATTCTAAAAGACAAGTATGGTTGTGATTGTTCAAGGAAATGATGTCCTTTATAATGATTTCCCAAACTTCAAACTTCAAAAGGATTTTGAAACATACAATGAAAAAATTAATTCCTAAAAGGAAATGAAAATGTGCCGCTATTCTAGTTAAACAAACAGTGAACTATTGATCATGAAAACCATTACCCTTGCTGTTGTCTAAACACAAAAGAAACTGTAGTGAAAGAAAATATTGCAAGTAAAGTAAAACTAAAATCAAATTACATCAACTCATATTCTGACCCCTCACCATTAGTCTCGCTATGGCTTTCGGAGGTAATCATAAACAACTTGAGAAATCTGATATATAATTTGCAGAAAAATAAAGTAATATCCAATTACACACTCATACTTCAATCCCTCACCACTAGTCTCGCTATGGCTTTCGGAGGTAACTGATAATGACATGAGCAATTTAATATCTAACTTGCAGAAAAATAAACTAATATCAAACTACACACTCATACTTCAATTCCTCACCATTAGTATCGCTATGGCTTTCGGAGGTAACTGATAATGACATGAGCATTTTAATATCTAATCTAACTAGTAAAGAAAATGTTCAAAACTGAAATGAATAAAACAGTGCTAGAATTAAAAACTAAGAAAAAGAAATCAGCAGAAGAACAAGATTGATTCCATGTCATTAGTCATTATAAAATGATGTGCAAATGCCCGGGCTACGTATTGTAATCTGGAACAAAAACACTGATCAGTTAACAACAATATAGTGAAAGATTATGGACAGAAGTAAAATGTAAAGCATGAAAGATTATGGACAAAGATGAAACGTAAATACCATGAAAAATGTAATATATATACACATGAATGACTATGGCACAATGAACATAAGGAAACGAAGCATGAAAATATACAGTAATACACAAAACCTCGGCGTGTGCAGGGGCCCTCTGCACAATCCTCGAGAAGCAGCTATCAAACACGAATTGTGCTTATGAACAGAGTCTTTTTATATATTCAAAATGCGGTCATAACAAAGAAATAATGTCACATCACAATGGCAATGCAATTACATTACAGAGCTAACTATTATGTGTATGAGAACGCATTATTTATAACAGAGGGTGATATAACTAATTCCCTAAAGTCTGCGCTGATAGAAGACACGTGAACAACCATGTTCAGAAATCTAACATCATGGCTGCCGTGAAGATTAAATCTATGGAAAGTGGCTGTTGGATTCAGCTTATGGAGCCATTTACAGGTGTTGATATGTTTCCCGTGATTTAGAAATGGCCACACAAGTCTTCACGTGATGAAAAACAGAGTTCTGTCACCGTGGGACTCTTCGATTGACCACCACTTGGCTACCTTTGACCACAACCTTCTTAGGTGAATTCGACTGAGCCAATAGGACTCGATCCATGTCCATGTCATTTCTAACTTTCCCATGTGGCTCGATTTTCCTGAAGACACCTGCAATATAGACTTTAACAAAATGGCTGCGAAAAGTTGTAGCAACTGCGGAAAGTGACAAGATTCCGCAGCTCAATGAGCAAAAATCTAATTCAAACAGCAGACACAAAACATAGTTAAAAACCACTTTAAATGCTCTTTTATAATTAATATGCAATGATATTGATGATTTAGAAGGTCCAGGTGAATGGAAAAGTTCTAGAAAGGTGTATAAGAAAGATGCAAGTTTGGGACTCAACATACCCCCACTGTGAAGGTGTTGCATGTCCTCATGCAACCAAAATTTTGATAATCCTTCTTCAATTCATATGCCTTGATACCTCTGCCAGTACATCCAGTCCTCTTCTCCTCTTCCTTGGTGCTGCTAACATTCTGGGCTTCTTCATTAAGCATCTGAATTTAAGATTAATCAGTGCTCTACTTATCTTTTGGCATTTCTTCTTCAATTTCCTGTTCTTTTTCTGCCACAGTCCCAGATGTAGCATGGTATTGTCATGAATGATGTTGTCCAATTTTCTTTGTTCCTTTAATGCCTCATTTTCATTTTTAATGTGTCTATTTAGAACCTCCAACTCAAAGACTTCTTGTTTAAATGATTGGACTAGATCTTCTTGTGTTGTGTGAGGCTGAGTGGATGAGGTGCTGGGGCCCGTGGCTATCCTTTCTAAAGATTCTATGTAATCGTACACCTCTTGCTGCTTTGGATCTATCTCAGGTGTCGTTTTCCTTGGGCTGTCCCCAAAATGCTGTGGAGGAGAATTGTCTTCAAAATCTGGCTGAAAAGGGCTCATGTCAACGTCTTCAGGACTAGCTTCAACGTTTGACTGAGAATTAGGTGGACTATGTTCAATGTTTGGCTGAGAATGAGATGGACTATGTTCAATGTCTGACTGAGAATGAGATGGACTATGGCCAACTGGATTTTTTTCAGGTGTTCCTTCTCCCAAATCAATAAAATGGGGTCCTTTTGTTTGTACTTTCCTCCACTTTCCTTTAAGCCTACTGCTTCTTCTTACATACTGTGGACTACTGTCTTTTCCCTTTTGTTTTTCTTTTCCCCTCTTTTTGGCCATAGATGACTGTTCCTGAAGGTGAACTAGTCTCTTAGATAACACTTGATGATCTTCTTTTGAGGAAGGGGTTTGATGCACAGCCTCAATGCTTTTTCTCTCTTCAGTCTTTTCCTTCTTCCTTTTAGACAATCTTTCCTCTCTACTAGTTCTTTCAACTGTGTTAGTAGGAGTACTTTGAGTTTGATCACTTGTTCTCCCTCTTTTTGGTGTACTTCCTTCAGGAGTTTCTTAGGGTTCTTCAAAGAAATTCCTAATTAAAAAATGTTCCCATGTGTACTTTTTCTCTTTTAACTGTTTTTCAATCAAAATTTTCACAAGACCATGGTGATACAAATGTGGTTCTACATTTCCCAGATGCTTTTGGATGGCTATAGACATCTTTTTCAAACTGTTTAATAAAAAGTATGGCAGATTGAGGGCCCGGTTGTCTAGGAAATTCATTGATAGTCATGTATGATACATATACATTGATCCAAAACGTCCCTCATAGGTGATAAACTTTTGAATGACCAACAGTAGACTGGCCCACTCTTCTTTTAAAGCATGAACAAGAATTCCCTTTTTAAAAATAGTTACATCCATACCTGGGTTACGTAGGATCACTCTCCAGGCTTCATCAATAATGCTTTTGTTCTTGAACCAGTGTTCACCTTCTTGAGGGAGTCCTGTAGCAGCTGCTATGGATGCCTCATTCACCGTAAATTTTAGGTCCCCAATTTCTACCTCCAGACCATTGAAAGACCTTGCAAAATATTTTGTCACCTCTTTATGGTAGCCTCTAAAATTTTGAATAAACCAAAGCCATTTTTCCGTTTTCAATATATCTTTGACTTGCGGGTATCCTTCCATAAATTTGGGTCCCTCTGGTTCTGTTCTCAACAACCGACCCATTCTTTCTTATGTACTTTAAAACTTGTCTGCGTGAAGAGGGTTTTAACGGAGGTAAAACGATAAAAATGATCAGGGTTTGTGAAGGAGGCCAGTGACTGTAAGCGGATATCAGAGAATGGGTATACAGAATGTAGCGTAACAGAGAACAAAATGGGGTGAAGCGGAACAGAGAAGGATTACGTGAGCACAATGGAAATGCAGCCGTGAGATCAATAGAACAGTAGGGGGAGTAAAACGCATCCGGCAATATTTAAAATTGGGTGGCTGCAGAGTAGATGCAAGCACGTTTATGCAACGGCTACGGATTTTGTGCGGCTAAGAGAAGCCGTAGTCAAATCAACTACATTTCTTAACTACAGGTGGAGTATCAACGTATAGCTGAACACTAATGAAGATCAGATGCTTGATTATGAGGCCATTTAGAAATGAATGCAAGGATTGTGGGGGAATTGTATAGAGATCGGGGGATGGCTACAGAGTTATCAACGCAATCATTGCATATAATGGAGCTATGGTTTATAACTATGTAAAAATGTGCTTGAATGCCATTTGAAATAAATTTTTACTCATACCTTGGAATTCTTTCCATTTTTCATTAGTCTTCAATCAGTTGCTCCTCATTGATGTCTTTGAATGCCCCATGTATTCATAATATGTCTTCATACCTGCATTTGATTTCATGATTGTGGAAATAACATCTGACTGTAAATTTTTGAAAAATAGAGTAGTGGCTACAGAAACAGCTTCTAGCTGCGGAAACTGGCGTCAACTACAGAAACTGACACAACAATTATTTGGGTGAATGGAGATGGATAGATGATAACTGTCTGAATGAAAATGGTCATGAAAGAAAATTTTATTGATGAAATGAAATGAAATAGATGAAATGGAGTAAAGTGAAATGAAGTGGAATGAAGTGGAATGAAATGGAGTGGGTTGTCATAAAACTTGTGAAATAAGAGAGAGAGAATTTTTTTTTTGGAAAATATAGGGTGTCAGGTGTTCCTGATTTTCACCCTACATTTTCTGTATAAGACTGCCAATCAGTGATTGGTTTTCAGGCTTATACTATTTTATTTATTTATTTATTGTTTTTATTTTAACTGAAAAGAACAAAGGCTAGGCTGGTGGAGAAGAAGGATTCTTCTTCACCAGCCTTATTGCAGAATTATCTTGAAACATTTTGACAAATTCTTCTTTTGAGAGTGGCTTATGATAGATCTTTAATCTGTGGCCATTCACAATAAGAGGAGTTTGAGATTCATCAATGGTCTTGATTCTTACCGCTCCATTGCTAAAGATCTTGTCAATCTCATATGACCCAAGCCAATGAGTCTGAAATTTTCCTTTAAAATCCTTAAACTTGGAATCAAATAGCAATGCCCAATCTCCTTCTTGAAACTTCTTCTCTTTGATGTATTTGTCATGCCATTTAGCTATTTGATATTGAACTAGATCAGTTCTTAGAATTGCCTCTTGTCTGATCTCATCTAGCTCATTCAACTGCTCCATTCTATGCTTTTGGGCTTCTGATAGATCCATCCCCAACTGAACTGCTATCTTGAAGGTTTTGACTTGGAATTCAATGGGGAGCAAGATTTCTTTCCCATAAACAAGTTCATAGGGAGAATGTCCTGTTGTATTTCTCCATGTAGTTATGTAGGCCCACAAGGCTTCAGGAAGCCTTTCTGCCCAATCTCTTCTGTGTATATGAACAGTTTTGGTGATGATACTTTCAAGAAATTTGTTTGTAGACTCCACTTGACCATTTTCTTACGGATGGTAAGGAGTAGATCTTCTGTGCTTGATTTTTTATTCTTCCATCAGCTTCTCCACCAAGTTGGATGTGAATTGGCTTCCCTGATCTGTCACAATTTCTCTTGGAACACCAAAGCAAGTAAAAATATCCTCATAAAGAAAATTAACAACTAAATTTTCAGTAGCAGACACTAATGCTTTAGCTTCTACCCATTTAGTAACATAATCAGTACAAACCAATATATACTTCTTTTTCTTAGATGGTGGGTTAATAGGTCCAATGAAATCTAAAGCCCATTTCTCAAAGGGTTCGATGAGTACCTATGGTTGCAATGGCATTTCATTTGAAAGGGTAGGTTTCCCTACTCTTTGGCAGCTGTCACACCTTTTTACATATTGTTATGCATCTTTGAAGAGGGAAGGCCAATAATATCCTAAAGAGAGGATTTTATAGGCTGTCCTTTTGTCAGCAAAGTGTCTGTCGCATGGTTCATCATGACATGCCTTGAGGATATCGGGCATTTCATCTTCCGTGACACATCTTCTGATCACAAGATCTGGCCCTGTTTTAAACAATTCGTTAGAAATCCATTAATATTTTGAACTCTCCTGAATAATCTTTCTTTTTTCACTTGGAAATAAATGTGGAGGCAGTTTCCTTGTAACCAAATAGTTAGCAATATCTGCATACCAAGGAGTCTTAATAGTTACTGCAAACAAGTATTCATCAGGAATCTTATCCTCTACAGGAGAATCTTCTTTAAAATTATGAATCCTAGACAAGAAATCAACTACTGTATTTTGTTTTCCTGGTCTATCCAACACAGTAATATTGAATTCCTACAAAAGTAAGAGCCATCTTGTCACTCTGCCATTAGTAACAGGTTTTTTCATTAGATATCTAATTGCATAATGATCAGTACGAATAAAAGTTTCATAGCTTGTTATATAATGTCTAAACTTATTAATCGCATGAACAACGACTAAAAACTCTTTTTCAGTTACAGTATAGTTCAACTCTGTGGGAGTCAAATTTTTACTGGTATAGTAAATGGCATAAGGGACTAAATCCTTTTGTCCCAACACAGCTCCTAGAGCTGTATCTGAAGCATATGTAGAAATATGGAAAGGAAGTTTCCAATTTGGTCCTCTCAAGATAAGTGCTTCAGATAATCATGTTTTCAAAGTTTCAAAGGCTGATTGAAAATCAGGATCCCATTTGAATTCACAGTCTTTTGTAAGCAGTTTGAAGAGTGGAGATGCTATTTTAGTAAATTTTTCTATAAATCTTCTATAGTATCCAGTGAATCCTAGAAAACTTCTAACATATCTTTGACAATTTGGAATAGGCAACTTGGAGATGACTTCAACTTTTGATCTATCAACCTTAATCCCATCTCCTGAAATATGATGCCCCAAAACAATACCTTCAGTAAACATCATAAATCATTTTTCATGGCTTAATGAAAGGTTTGTTTCTTTACATCTTATAATGACTTTTTCCAAATTTTCTAATGCCTCTTCAAATGAATTACCATAAACTGTAAAATCATCCATATAAACCTCTACACAATCATGGATTAGATCAGAAAAAATTCCTAGTACTGCTCTTTGGAATGTTGCATGTGCATTACATAACCCAAAAGGAAGCACTCGGTAGGCAAAAGTTCCCCATGGACAAGTAAATGTGGTCTTATCTTGATCTTCAGGTGCTACCTGAATTTGATTATAGCCACTAAAACCATCCAAAAATGAAAAGTAATTTTTACCTGCTAATGTATCTAATACCTGATCGATAAAAGGAAAAGGAAAGTGATCCTTCAAAGTTGCTTTGTTCAATTCCCTGTAATCAATGCATACCCTCCATTTACCATTCTTTTAGGTACTATAACCAAAGGAGAAACCCATCGGCTATCTGAAATTGGATAAATGAAGTTTACATTGAGTAGTTTTTGGAGCTCTTCTTTCACTATCTCCCCAAGATTTGGATTCATCCTTCTTTGAGGTTGTCTGATTGGTCTACTGTTTTCCTCAATATAGATATGATGGATGCAAGTCTTAGGATCAATACCCTTCATGTCAGTATACTCCCATGCAAATGTAGTAGAATTTTTTTGCAAGATTTTGGTTAGTTCTTCTTGTTGTGACTTTTCCAAATGTTTGTTGATATTCAATGTTTTTCCTGGAAAAATCTCAATAGTAGAACTACCAACCTCTTCCATAGAGTAAAGAGACATTTGTCTTGATGATAAATATTCTATGTCAGATTCCAACTGAAATTGTGTGGGGTCATATTCTGAAGATATCTCAAAATTTTCTAATGTGTTCATAATTTGACTATCCTCACTGATTTCAGAAATGGTAAAGACAGGTTGTATAGTGTCCTCATCATCAACCCATTCATTGTCTCCTACTTCTGTGATTGCTTTTGCTGGAGGATACAAATTGAATTTCTTTGTCGAATTACCATTAGAAATGTACATATCTCCAGATCTACAACTAATGAAAGCATCAGCTGTGGCTAGCCAAGGTCTTCCTAAGATAAGTGGGTGCCCTCCTAGATTACTCTTGGGAGTCAAAATCATAAAATATACTGTATATTCCCAAGAATCTAAGGAGACTGAAATATCTTCTAATACACCATCTGGTTTAATAATTGATCGATCTGCAAGTTGCAGTAAAGTAGGTGTAAAAAGAAGGTTAGGAAGTTTTAGCTGGTCCATAGTCTGTCTACTCATAATGTTGATAGCAGCCCCTAAGTCAATCAATGTGTTTGGAATTTCTATCCCATTTATATATGTCTTGACAATTGGACTACTTGGATCTACATACTTCTGCATGGTAATCTTTCCCATCATGATATTTGCAATTTTTCCTACCAAGTGGATTCTTCTTGTGTCTTTTAGTTTCCTTCCTGGTCTTTTGAGACTCAACTGCTTTATTGTTTTTGCTAGAATAGGAATCTCTCTAATGGCTTGTAGCAAGGGAATCTTGATACAAACATTCTTTAATTCATCTAGAAAATCATAGTTAGGCAACAAGATTTTTTTTTCCACCCCTTTATCAATTTGTAATCTTTCAGGGAAAGGAGGTGTGGATGAAGATGCAAGTTGCTCAACTATAGGAGTTGTGGGTGTTAACTTTTCTTTCTCTTTTTGAATGTTCGAGTTTTGAGGAGATGTTTCCTCAGAACCCTTATTGGCTTTAAGAGAGTCCTCCTCAGAGGTATCTTGCTCTTAGACATCTATAGAAGGTTTTTCTAAAGCTCTACCAGACCTGAGTTGTACATCATTGAGAGGAACAATCATATAGGTAGGAAATTGTTGTCCTTCTATCATGTAATTATTCTGAGGATTTTTGTTGTTAGGATTTGGCAATGGCTGAGCTGGAAGTTGATTTGTCTTTTGTTGGCATGGAAGAATGAGTTGAGGATTTGGATTCTGCTGAGAAGGTTTTTGTTGTGGAAATGGCAATGAAAGTTGTGGATTTGGGTTTGGAAGTTGTGGAGCTTGTTGATTTTGAAAAGATGGAGGATATTGATAAAATTGAGCAAATCTCCCATAAGGATTTTGCATCCCTTGTCCCCATGGCTGATATGGATTTTGATGTTGGGGCCAAGGTTGTTGCCAAGGATTCCAATTTGGTGGGGGTTGAGAATTCATAGGGTTGTTAAACCCTTGAGTTTGTTGCCCCTGCCAAGGTCTTCTTGCAACAAAAGAGAGAGATTCTACTGAATTTGGATCTTCTTGTCTTCTTGAAAGATGGCACATTCAGGGAATTGGAAAATGTAGTCTCTAGTTCTACAGGCAAATCATACATGTTTCTACAACTTTTGCATCCGGGACATTCCCTTAAAGCATGTTTCTTCTACATTTCGAACAGATGGCTAGAGCATAGTTCTGCAGCATACGCTTGTTTTGAATTTTAAGGGTGTCTAGTTGTTCACTAAGGCTCCCTAATATATCAGTTTTGAACTCATCAAGCATATTGCCGATCTCTACCCTACTTACTGATCCAGTTGCAGATTTGTTAGCTATGATAAGAGAAGGATCTCTAGGCCCTTTTCCAGTTTTAGATTTTCCCCTTGAGAGATGGACACATAGTTCTGTTATGTCACGAAGTGGAAGTTGAGAAATGTCTCCTTTCCCCATCATGTTTAAAATATCTATCCATTCATCTCTGATAGCTTTTAATGTAAGGGATTTCAAATTTTCTTCATCTAAGTTTCTCATCTTTGCTCTTTTTAAGTTGTATTGAAATCTTTCAAGTAAATCCTCCAAATTTTCATCTTCTTTTTGCATCATTTTGAATACCTCGTCCTTGTGATTGGTGGGCATACAATAGTCGAAGTATCTATCCAAATTTTTTTGTTTCATATCATTCCAAGTCCTAATAGATTTGGTGACTAATCCCATGAACCATTTCAAAGCGGCTCCCTTCAATGTTGAAGGAAATAATTTGAGTTTTTGAGAGTCTTCCATATAGTCATAGGTTCGGAACACCACTTCAAACTCAAATAGAAATGTTTCAGGATCCTCACTTCGCAATCCATAAAAGTTAGGGAGGACAGATGGTGAGATGTTTTTCATCATTGTATGAGTTTCCTCAATAAATATAGGGAATCCAAACAAGTTGTCTCCTTCCCTATTTCTTCCATTATTACCTTCACCATTGTTGTTGCCATTGTTTCCTCCTCCTCTACCTCTACCTCTACCTCCGAATCCATCTATTATTTCCTCTGCCATGATAGTTTCTTTGGAGTCCTCAAAGTCCTCTAGTTCTTCTATCAAGGGAGGATGAGAGGGATTCTCTTCCTTTTCTTCTTCAGGTGATTCTACTTCTTTGATTACAATATACTCTCCTGTAGAAGTAAAGAAAGGGTCCTTTTCTAAATGAGATTTCGTAGGTGGTATAGGAGAATCCTCTAATTCAGCTGCTCCTTGAATTCCAAGAATCTTAAGGCTAGGGGTAGATGGTGGTGAATCTTGTTTAAGCCTTGAAGAAGATGGAGTTGTGAAAATCGTACTCTTGGCTTTAGCTATAAACCTTCCCCTAGAATCTCTTGCTCTATGCATGTCATTTTTATTTTTATTATTATTTTTTTACGTTGGGCTAATAATTCTCTTTCTGATCTTCCAGGTCACACTAGGTGCAATAAGAGAGCATACTTAAGAAATTGCTGAGCCAATAACTCTCTTTTCTGATCCTCCAAATCACACTAGGTGCAAGCGGATAGCATACTTCAAGAAGTTATCAAGTTTTCCCTTCTTTTATATGTTTTTTTTTAAAGAAATTGGCTACCTAGTTACACTTCCCCGGCAACGATGCCAAAATGTTTGATCAATTTAGTGTGTCCTAAATTGCTACATTAATTTGTCAATCCGGGATTCGTAAGCTGACGAAGTGTGGAGCACTATATGTGCAAGATAACCTATCTCTTACTTTTTGTCGTTTTTGGGTTTTTTTATTTATCTTGGTTGGTTTCCTAATGTGAGATAGAAATTCTAAAAGACAAGTATGGTTGTGATTTTTCAAGGCAATGATGTCCTTTATAATGATTTCCCAAACTTCAAACTTCAAAAGGATTTTGAAACATACAATGACAAAATTAATTCCTAAAAGGAAATGAAAATGTGCCACTATTCTAGTTAAACAAATAGTGAACTATTGATCATGAAAACCATTACCCTTGCTGTTGTCTAAACACAAAAGAAACTGTACTCAAAAAAAAGATTGCAAGTAAAGTAAAACTAAAATCAAATTACATCAACTCATATTTTGACCCGTCACCATTAGTCTCGCTATGGCTTTTGGAGGTAATCATAAACAAATTGAGCAATCTGATATCTAATTTGCAGAAAAATAAACTAATATCAAATTACACACTCATACTTCAATCCCTCACCATTAGTCTCACTATGGCTTTCGGAGGTAACTGATAATGACATGAGAAATTTAATATATAACTTGCAGAAAAATGAACTAATATCAAACTACACACTCATACTTCAATTCCTCACCATTAGTCTCGCTATGGCTTTCAGAGGTAACTGATAATGACATGAGCAGTTTAATATCTAATATAACTAGTAAAGCAAATGTTCAAAACTAAAATGAATAAAACAGTGCTGGAATTAAAAACTAAGAAAAAGAAATTAGCAGAAGAACAAGATTGTTTCCATGTCATTAGTCATTATAAAATGATGTGCGAATGCCCGGGCTGCCTATTGTAATCTGGAACAAAAACATTGATCAGCTAACAACAATATAGAGCACGAAAGATTATGGATAGAAGTAAAATGTAAAGCATGAAAGATTGTGGACAAAGATGAAACGTAAATACCATGAAAGATGTAATATATATACACGTGAATGACTATGGCACAATGAACGTAAGCAACTGAAGCATGAAACTATACAGTAATACACAAAACCTCGGCGTGTGCAGGGGCCCTCTGCATAATCCTTGGGAAGCAGCTATCAAACACGAATTGTGCTTATGAGCAAAGTCTTTTTATATATTCAAAATGCGGTCATAACAGAGAAATAATGTCACAGCACAGTGGCAACGAAATTACATTACAAAGCTAACTATTATGCGTATGAGAACGCATTATTTATAACAGAGGGTGATATAACTAATTCCCTAAAGTCTGCGCTGATAGAAGACACGTGAACAACCACGTCCAGAAATCTAGCATCATGGCTACCGTGAAGATTAAATCTATGGAAAGTGGCTGTTGGATTTGGCTTATGGAGCCGTTTACAGGTGTTGATATGTCTCCCGTGTTTTAGAAATGGCCACGCAAGTCTTCACGTGATGAAAAACAGAGTTCTGTCACCGTGGGACTCTTCGGTTGACCACCACTTGGCTACCTTTGACCACAGCCTTCTTAGGTGAATTAGACTAAGCCAATAGGACTCGATCCATGTCCATGTCATTTCCAACTTGCCCATGTCGCTCAATTTTCCTGAAGACACCTGCAATATAGACTTTAACAAAATGGTTGCGGAAAGTTGCAGCAGCTGCGGAAAGTGACAATATTCCGCAGCTCAATGAGCAAAAATCTAATTCAAACAACAGACACAAAACATAGTTAAAAACCACTTTAAATTCTCTTTTATAATTAATATGCAATGATATTTATGACTTAAAAGGTCTACAAAGGTGTATAAGAAATATACAAGTTTGGGACTCAACAGCTTTCTCACATTAATTCAAGGCAAACTTTGAGGCCTAAAAAATGAAAGTAGCCTAACTTCCATAGGATAGGATCCCCCAAACTCAAATGGAGTAAAATGTAGAATGCTAAAAGTGGAGTGTTTTATGATGTAATGGATCTTAATAATCTATATTGACATGGCTGTATTTTATTAATGTACTTAAATTTACACCTTCCATGTTGCTTTATTCTATTAAAATGTTAAAAATGTAGTGTTTTACGATGTAATGGATATAAATAATTTAGATTGTGTTAAATATGATGTAATGGATCTTAATAATCTAGATTGACATTGCTGTATTTTATTAATGTACCTAAATTTACACCCTCCATGTTGCTTTATTTTTGTAAAATGTTAAAAGTGGAGTGTATTAATGTACTTAAATTAACACCTTCCATGTTGTTTTATTATTTTAAAACGTTAAAAGTGGAGAGTTTTATGAGATAATGGATATAAATAATCTAGATTGGCATGGCTACAATGATATGATGATAGTCTAGGTTGATGTTGAAGTTGTAAAATTCTTGTACATATCAATTATTATAAATTATTAAACAATTTGATAAGTGCTAAATCATACCTCTTATTAAGGACATAAATAATTTATGATGATAGTGTAGGTTGATGTTTAAGTTGTAAAATTCTTGTACATATCAAGGATGAATGATAGTACAAGCCAAAAATGACATTATTATAAATTATTAAAAAATTTGATAAGTGATAAATCATACTTCTTATTAAGTACATAACTAATTTGCCATAACAGAACTCTGATATATAAGCACAGTCTTCAATTCCATTGTTTTGTAGGTAAAGTACTATCTTCACACTAAATAATTTTATAAGGTTACTATAAAAGTAAAGGCTTTCTATCATTAATTAAAGGCAAACTTTAAAGCCTAAAAGCTAAACCTAAATTAGTTGAACTTGTATAGTATTTTAATCTATCTGTTGAGTGTTAACTTCTACAAGATTCTACAGGTAGAGTCTGTAGAGGGCCACGTAGTGTTAACTTCTATAAGTTCTAAAGGTAGAGTCTATAAATAGCCAGGTAGTCTCCGGATCTCATATTTTCTGAAAGGTAACATATCCAGTAAATGCCCCTATAGTCAATCTCTGGAACATATCTAAATAGAAGTTTTTCATTTTAATATCCATAAACCATAACCACTTTAAGGCAAACTGTGTACATGTGTCATTTCTCCCATAAATTCTTAGTCCAATTTTCTAAAGCATGTGTCATGTTGGCTTTTTCCCATTAAATTTAAAGCATGCTTTTAGTAAGTGCATAAAATAATTTTTCAAACCATGTAAATGTCATTTATCCCACAAAATAAAGTCTTTCTCTCATTAATTCAAGGTAAACTTTAAGGCCTAAAAATTGAACCTAAAGTGGCTGAACTCTCATGGGATTTTGAACTTCCATAGGATTTTAGTCTATCTATTGAGTGTTAACTTCTACAAGTTCTAAAGGAAGAGTCAGTAAAGGGTCAGGTAGCCTCTGGATCTCATATTTTCTCAAAGGTGACATATCTAGTAAATGCCTCTACACTCAATCTCTGCAATATAAATACACGTTCTTCATTTTAATATCCATAAACCACTACTGATCTAAGGAAAAACTTGTACATGTGTCATTTCTCCCTTCTACCTTAAAATTTTAGGCAAACTTTAAGGCATGTGTCACATATATTTCATTTCTCCCACAAACTCATAAAAGGTGTGACTTTTGACATAACTTTATCAACCACCACAACTAGTTGTTTTAGTAAGTGTGTAAAATAATTTTGCAAACCATGTAAATGTCATTTATCCCACAAACTAAAGGCTCTCTCCCATTAATTCAAGGAAAAATTTAAGGCCTAAAAACTGAACCTAAAGTGGCTGAACTCTCATAGGATAGTATCCCCCAAAATCAAGGCTTTCCCCCATTAATTCAAGGCAAACGTTAAGGCCTAAAAAATGAACCTAAAGTGGCTAAACTTCCATAGGATTTTAGTTTGTTGGTTGAGTCTTAACTTCTACAAGTTCTAAAGCAGTTTTTAAAGGGATAGGTAGCCCCTGAATCTCATCCTTTAATAAGGCATGTAAAGGGCCAGGTAACCTTTGGGTCTCATCCTTTCTCAAGGCATGTTATTTCTAGATGTGATTTCTACCATAAATTTTAAGGCAAACTTTCATGCAAACCATGCATGAACCATGTATATGTGTTATAAATCTCCCTTAAACTCTAGGCAATGCAATATTTAACGCATCTCATTTCTAGATGTGAATTCTACCATAAACGTTAAGTCAAAATTTAAGATAAATCATGCGCATGTCATTTATCTCATGCACATGTGTCATTTCTCCCATGCATTTGCAATATATGTCAATTTAATATATTTTTATTGAATTTTTTTTTGTAGGGATAAAAAAGGCCACTAAATATGGTTGAAAAATGGACATTATGCATAGATGTTTCTTGCTATCCCAATCTAGGGAAAGTAGTGATTACATATGTGCTTTCCAATTTTGCGACTAGCAAATTTGTCCAAAGGAAAATGAATATACCGAGAAGAACAACAAGAAATGAAGCATATCATATTGCATTGATAGAAGGGTGGTGAGAAACTATGGAGTATGGATCAAATGGAATTATAGTTTTCACCAATTTTGAACTTGTGTGCAACCAGATGAATGGCGTGTACCAAGTTAAGAAAGAGAGACTAAAATAACTTAATGGAATAGCGAACAATATTGTTAGCCAATTTAAATTTTTTAGTATAAGACATTGTAAAAATGTGAATAAGATGTTTGCTGATCTATTGTGTGGATCAATGCCAATTAAAGATTCATCTATCAAAGATGAGTTAATATATGAATTAGAATTATATAGGGCAATGCCAATGCAAGATTTATCTCTCAAAGATGAATTATTTTTGAGACACTCTTCCCCAAACATTCAAGATTCATCTCTCAAACATGAATTAGTTTTGAGACACTCTTCTTCAAAAATTCAAGATTCATCTCTCAAACATGAATTAGTGTTGAGACACTCTCCTTCAAAATTTATTGATGGACATTGTAACATATCTTGGATATGTTTTTGTTTTTTACTTATAAATGCATCTTTTTTAATGACCATGTGTTTTTTTCAATTATAGACCAAGTGTGCTCCCACCACATCATGCAAAGCACAACTTAGTGAACTTCACATTTGTAACAAGTGGTGAACTTCACTTTTTTATAAAATTAAAATGCGAGGACTTGAACAAATTTTTGTTTAAATGGAGTTTCACACTTCTTTTTTAATGACCATGTGTTTTTTTCAATTTTATACCAAGTGTGCTCCCACCATGTAAAGCGCAATTTGGTGAACTCAACATTTTTATAATTTTTTGTGCTTAAATTGAGTTTCACACATCAATTAGTGCTTTGCAAGTTTTGTTTTACATAACATGTGTACACTAAATTACATTAATTTTCTGAAATTTATTTTGAATTTATTTTAAATAGTAATTTAAAAAATTAATTGTAAAGCTCTATTGTATATATATATATATATATCATGGAGGATGAATGACGAAGATCCACAAAATCTCATATCTCTATGAGAGAGGGGGATCGAGAATCGAGGGATGTTCATGGTATTTAAATATAATCTTAAATATCCATACATATACATACATGTGTGTATATATGGAATTGATTTTTTATCAATTTTGTGAGTTAAATTAGCTGTTAATAAGTTTCATTTTTTTTTTTTTAAGAGCTAAGAGGAGAAGGGTGTCTACTCCATCAATGGAGCATGCCCATGGTTCGCGTAATTATGGTACGGTTCACGCGATTTAATCAATGAATATGTACATGTCTTTATATGTATGAATGTATTTTTGAATTGATTACAAATTCATATTTATTTATGAAGATTATCTCTTGTCTCTTGAAGTTGGTGGTGGTTCAAATTCCCTGAGAGGGACATCAATAAGTGCTGGCAGATTACGAGAAGGTGGCAATATGTATACCCCCAGAGGCCAATCAATGGATGGTCGTGTTGGTTCTCAACCAGTTGGTGGTTGTATTGGTTCTCAGCAGGGTCGTTCTGGTTCTCAACAGTCTCAGGGTGGGCAAAATGATAGCGAACCACATCAAGGTGGCCATCAATTTGAATATTTTTTTCATTCCATTTGTAAAAATTTGTTTACATGTGTTTTTTTAATATACAAAATTTTATATATTGATGCAGAGGCTGAAAATGTTGCTCCAAATTTTGCTCAAAAAAGATGAAGGGCAGAACGTGTCATTCAAGAAGAAGACTTTCCACCAACCACAACTTATCTGGCCGACATTTCCGATATACCTTGGGAAACAAACATGCAAAAATGCACCTTAGAAAGGTTTCAACATCTTCATGCAAAATTGGAGAGAGATATCGTGGCTTTGACTCTGCCTGGTAAAAGTCGACAAATCTTGGAAATAGTTACACACTCCTTAGGTGAACTAATAGATGTCTCCCGAAAGCTTGGGCCAACCACTGATACTTTTGTAGAAGTCATCAGAAAAATAAAGGAAATAGTGATGGGTCCCAATAAATGAGAGGTTGTTAAAAAAAGAGTTACAACAGAAATGGCCAAGTTTATGTTTAATTTCAAAGAAGGGTTGAAAAGAATGATGCTGAAGGTGCAATATTTCAAGCACCCTCATATAGCTCATTATTTGTATGATAGACACCTTGCGGCCTATGGAAGACTCCCATGGGACAAAGAGGTTCCGCTTTATTTTTGAAAATTATTTGTGCATAATTATTTTTGCAAATGAAACCCAATTATAATGACTTTCCCTCTAAATTTTGTGGTCCTAGGAAAGGTCGATTGTGTGACCGTAGGGGTGCTAGGCGTGATGTTGAGTTTCCTCGCCCTGAGCCACCATTGGTTAGTCGACATTTTCATGTTGAAACTTTGTGGTCAGAGATGGAAGAGAATTCTCAAATTAGTCGAGAAGCAAGGGATGCCATCACTTAAAATGTTCACAGTGGATTGGGTGGAGTCAATGTTTGTTTGAATTGACAAAGAGCACGTGAGAATGCATGCGCTAATTTTGTGTATTATAAATATGAAGAGATTGATAACATGAGTGTTGTATATCTCAAAAAATATGTAAAGAATTATCGCAATGGTTGGCAGGTCCTAATTCTTGATGAGGAAGAGGGCATGGGAACGCTATGTGTTAATGGTTAGGGTTCAATTATTTTAACACATGTACAATTTGTAATAAATAAATATATACACACATTTATTTTTATACATTAATCTAAAAAAAATGTATCATTATATGTTAACACCATTTGCAATTTTCATGCTTGATGAATAAAGAAAATATTAATATCATGGTCGGAGCCTCCGATTCAAATAATCAAGATGGGTCTCACCATTAATCATACAATCAAGATGGTTCTCACCATCAAGATATGTTGGAAAATGTTAGTGTTTTTTAAGTGAACATGATGATGTACAATTATTTTTTATCTATTATTATATATATCGAAACATGATGAGATATTTTTAAAATAAATAATTGTGTGCACATGTACATGTACATATATATAATAAAATGTTTTAACATATTTCGATTCCGTCCGATGTTTTTGGGATGTGAGTACCTTCTTCTTCCTTTGGAGATGTACCTACTTATTCCTTAGGAGATGTGCCAAATCCACAATCACAAGTGTGGAAAATTATTTACTTTTAAAATTTATGTCTTTAACTTATATATTCCACCTCAAAACTTTCCATTAAAAAATGAGATATATCTAGATCTTGAGTTATTTTAAATTTTTTGAATTTTAGGTTTTTGGAGATTTTCTTTCTGAGCCAGTCTTAGGAAATGTGCCAAATCCACCAGGACAAGTATTCATTTTTTCACTTAAATATATATAATTTTTCAAGTTATACCATATAAATTGAAGTTTAAAAGTTTTATTATAAATTGAGATCTAGAGATATTGAGTTATTTTAAATTTTTTGAATTTTAGGTTTCTATAAAGGATTTCTTTTCTCCATAGACTGTAGCGATGGAGATAGGAACATCCACACCATTTCAACCATGTGAACAAGTTGTCTAAATTTTTTTTTAATATTAGTGAAAATAAGTTTGTATATGCATTTTCATTTGAATATATATATATATATATATATATATATATATATATATATATATATAACTGTACATTTATATTGTACAGTTTACTATTGGAGATGTTCTTGTGGGGGAAGTTTTAGTGGACGAGCAACAAATGGAGAGGGAACCTCATGAGGTATTGCATGATTTTTTTTTACATTTTGTTTTTTACATGAAGTTCTATAGATTCTCACTCAATTTTAAAACATCAAATTTTAATGTTTGTACACATTATGTACAGGTTCCCCATGCTTCATAGGATAGCTTGAGGATTATGAATTTGCTGGGAAAGACACTACATCCATCTGTATTTGATGGATGATGCACATGAACACATGAAACATTATATTTTCAATACATTTAGTCTTAAATTTTCTTTTTTTATATATAGTATTGTCTAGATGAAGTCATATATAACTTGATACTTGATACTTGTGAGATCTACAAATTTTGGACATGTTTTATGTGAACTACATTTGGTACATGTGAATGTGATACATAAAGTTTTTAAAACTTAGGTTTTGGATGGTTGAACTACATTTGGCATGTGAAGTAATGCTACAGTGTTATATATAGTTTGTTTTGTTTTTAAAACTCAAGTTTTGGGTGGTTGAATTACATTTGGCATGTGATGTGAAGTAATTTTGTCTTAAATAAATTTTTTTGTTTTTAAAGTGTTATGGTTGAACTACATTTGGCATGTGAAGTGTAATATTCCCTTTCCTGACCCAGTCAAAGTGGATAGAATCAATCCATGGTACTTACCGTGGTATTTTCGCATGATTTTGACCCACGGTATTGAGCCATGGTATTTCTTGTTGGTATTAACCCATCAAGCTTATAAAAGGGGAGAGAAGCTAGGCATTTAGAGCATTCTGGATTATCTATCTTATTATGTTTGGGTTGAGAACCTGGCATGGCGAGTTCTATCATTGATCCCGGGATGAAAACCCCGTGGTGATGTTTATGTGGTGAATCCACCCAGGATTCACAAGTGGGCTTGAGTTTCTTATATTTGTCATTGTCAAGCAGCTGTGCATGTCATTTGTAGGATTTTATGGTCTGGGCATGTATTTTACTTTCAGTGAATAATAATATAAATAAAATGGCTTCATTTATTGTGTTCTGGTTCTTGATGAAAGACCGTATTAAATGAGAACAGTAAGATGTTTTAGATTTATGAAATTATTTTATTGTTTGGAATCTTACAGTGGTATCAGAGCTGTGCATCCTACTAGCCTGAGAATTTTATGCAAGGAATTTCGGTGAAATTTATTTTTCACCCTAGCCAACATTTCTCACTTCGTGATATTTATCACCCTAGTTGGATTTTTATTTTTTTGTAAATTATTTTTATTGGGAGACAAAAGTGAAGGGAAAATCATTTATAAGTCTGTGGGTTAAATTTGTGAAAATATTTGAAGGCATGATTGACAAAATCTTCCTATGAAAAATTAATATATTCCTATTTGGGTATGGGAGAAGATGGACCGTCTTGAAGAAATTTTGGAAAACAACCAGAAAATTCTTGATGTACTAGTGAGGTTATATGGTCCTTTAAGTAGCCATATCTCCATAGACCAAAATGATAATCAAAGAAAGAACAAAAACCGTAACAAGAATGAACTAAGGAGGAGAGGACTATGCTTTATTTGCAAGGGACCTTGGGCCCTTAACCATTGCTGTCCAAGTGATAAGAAGAAGGCAACAAAGTCAAAACAAGAGGAGATTACTTCAAATCATGGGGAATATTTTGTAGATGGGCCTATTGATCTTCAAGATGGTGCGCAACATCGTGACATTATTCAGGGAGGCTTGCAGGATGACAAGTATTTGGAAGTTCATGAGGGAATTCTACCTAATGATATCGATGAGGTAGACTCCTATACAATGGAGTCTGTAGATTCCCAAGTGAATATCCATAAAGAATATGAACAATCAAGTATACATAAAATTCGACCAATGCATCTATGTTCAACAATTGAAAGGGATGAACATATTGTCTCCACAGATGAAGGAGACCTGGGAGATTTGAGTGAGGATCCTGCCATAGTGAACCAGCATGATGAGTATGATCATGAGGAGCAACATGACAAACATAATGTGAAAAATGGACCATTCCTAGAGAGTTGGTCGAAGGCTCAAGTTGAAGATGTGGTCATTGGGCATTGGGTGCAAACAGATATAGAGACAGTCAACGCTGCACTATAATTTCCAGTAGAAGACTTTCGAGAAAGGATCAAGCATTTCAAGACATATATTATGTTGTTGAAGCAGAAAGCTTGGACAGTGCGAGACACTACCTTACAGGAGAACAGAAAAATTGAGGAACTCATAGGGGTATGTGCCGAATCAAAGACAAAGTTGTCTAATATTGAGGAATGACTCAAATCCATCACAAGGCAGTAAGAGGGGTACGATTGGGAGTTCCAGAGCAGCCCTCTACAAGAATACATAGATAAAGCTTACAACGCCAACAAACAACCTTTATACATTGGGAATAGCAGGGTAGAGTTCTCCAAATACATCATGTTGGGTAACCAAGTAGAGCAGCATGAATCGAGCATCGAACAACATCAACATAGTAGATTTGAAGATATTCATTATTTCCCAAGTATGGATTGGCGAGAGATTATGAGTTGGTATTCTATTGATGGGTTGATTATTTGAAGGATACCCATAGCCAATACAAAATTACATCTTGAACCACTTTGTGTAGACAACGATGGAGGGTTGAAATGGTACCATAACCGACAGGTCCTAGGATTTAGGTGGCATTGGGATCTAAGAGAATCCATTGGGGAAATGATTTTCCAAAGGATTTTTTTGGATCTAGGTATTGGAGGATCCATTCCGGAGCATTCAACATGGAGGGTACATTGGATTGTATGGGATCTTGGAATCAATATACAAATGCTTCTATTATGGATAGAAGTGGATCGCTTGAGAAGAAGCAATCTTTGGGCGAGATGATTTTAATATTCCCTTTCTTGACCCAGTCAAAGTGGATAGAATCGATCCATGGTACTTACTGTGGTATTTTCCCATGGTTTTGACCCATGGTATTTCTTGTTGGTATTGACCCATCAAACCTATAAAAGGGAAGAGAATCTAGGCATGTAGAGCATTCTGGATTATCTATCTTATTATGTTTGGGTTGAGAACCTGGCATGGCCAGTTCTATCATTGATCCCGGGACGAAAACCCCGCGGTGATTTTTATCTGGTGAATCCATCCAGGATTCACAAGTGGGCTAGAGTTTCTTATATTTGTCATTGTCAAGCAGTTGTGCATGCCATTTGTAGGATTTATGGTCTGGGCATGTATTTTACTTTTAGTGAATAATAATATAAATAAAATGGTTGCATTTCTTGTGTTCTGGTTCTTGATGAAAGACCATATTAAATGAGAACACTAAGATGTTTTAGATCTATGAAATTCTTTTATTGTTTGGAATCTTACATGAAGTAATTTTACATGATACATGATACTTGTTATCTATAATGTTTTGTTTTTAAAACTCAAGTCTTGGATGGTTGAACTACATTTGGCATGTGAAGTAATGTTGTGTTATAATTTGTTTTGTTTTTAAAACTTAAGTTTTGGATGGTTGAACTACATTTGGCATGTGAAGTAATGTTGTGATCTATATTAATGTTTTGATTTTGAACTACATTTGGAATGTGAAGTAATGTTTTGTTATAATTTGTTTTGTTTTTAAAACTTATGTTTTGGATGGTTGAACTACATTTGGCATGTGAAGTAATGTTGTGATCTATATTAATTTTTTGTTTTTGAACTACATTTGGAATTTGAAGTAATGTTGTGTTATAATTTGTTTTTATTTTTAAACTTAAGTTTTGGATGTTTGAACTACATTTGGCATGTGAAGTAATTTTGTGATCTATATTAATGTTTTGTTTTTAAAAATTAAGTTTTGGATGGTTGAACTACATTTGGCATGTGATATAATGTTTTGTTTCTATTGGATAGTTGAACTATAATTGGCATGTGAAGTAATGTTGTGATATAATGTTTTTGTTTTTAAAACTCAAGTTTTGGATGGTTGAACTACATTTGGCAGGTGAAGTAATGTTGTGTTATAGTTTGTTTTGTTTTTAAAACTTAAGTTTTGCATGGTTGAACTACATTTGGCATGTGAAGTAATGTTGTGATCTATATAATGTTTTGTTTTTAAAACTTAAGTTTTGGATGGTTGAACTACATTTGGCATGTGATATAATGTTTTGTTTTTATTGGATAGTTGAACTAAAATTAGCATGGCATGTGAAGTAATGTTGTGATATAATCAAAAAATTTTAAAACTCACTTTTTGGATGGTTGAACTACATTTGGCATGTGCTTATGATATCATGTTTTGTTTTTAAAATTCAAGTTGTCGTTTTCCAAACAAAAAAAAAAATCCCATGAATATTTGTACATGTAGAAATGATTTTACACGTGTTTGAATATATATGTTAAAATGATTGAAGTACAATACACACACACACACACACACACACACACACACACACACACACACACACACACACATATATCTAAAAACAATCAAAGGTTTATAGGTATTGTTAGATGTGTCAAATAATCATAAAATTTTAAAAATTCATTCTATAATGTATATATATCCAGTACGTGCAACATTTTTCATCAATGCACATAGAAAAGCTACTTGAAAAATTAATTGCAATCTAGAACATATATATATCCAATACGTGTAACATTTTTCATAAATGCACATAGAAAATATAATTTTGGTTAATTACCCAGAACATGTATATATCTAGTACGTGAAACATTTATCATCAATGCACATAGAAAAACTACTTTCAGTTAATTGCATTCTAGAACATATATATCGAGTACTTGCAACATTTTTCATTAATGCACATAGAAAAGCTACATTCATTAGGGGAATTTTGAGGTCTAAAATGGGCCTCCTAAGGAAATTATAAAATAATAGTGGAAAAAAATCAAATAAGATTTGATGACATCATCAAATTTTAGACGGAAAAAAGAAAAACTACTTTTTCAACTCGTATTTTCAACTTATCTCCCAAATTTGTTACTCAAATTTCGAGCAGGAACACTCATTGGATGAAAAATTTAATTCCTCATCCAAGGAGTACCCATGTTGCATACTTTCGATGGACCCTGCTACAAGACAAATGAGAAATACATGAAAAACGTGATTGCATTCACGTTTTTTCATGTATTTCTCATTTTCCATCATATATTACTTTGCTCCCTCTCGGGGTTGAGTATAAATTGTAGTTGAAAAAACAGTTTTTATTTTGTTATTTTTTAATCTTTTTACCCTTTTACCTAAAAAAATGGTACAGAATCACTTTAGTACATTAGTATCATGTAAACAGATCTATTGGTTCTTATAAGGGTTACAGTATTTTGAGTTTATTTTCTTGGGAGGCCCATTTTGGACCTCAAAATTCCCTAATGCATTTTTAATTGCATTCTAGAGACATATATATATATATATATATATATATATATATATATATCCAATACTTCTAGAACATATATATCCAATGCTTGCAACATTTTTCATCAATGCACATAGAAAAGCTACTTTTAGTTGATACGAGTGTGCATGTACCAAAATAATGTACATGTGCAAACACTTGCACATATAACATAACGAGGTAGCTCAATTTTTAGTTAATTTTTTGAAGTTCTAAGACATGAATCCAAAGAGAAGAAATTTTTGGGCAGTTCAATAAAAAAAACCCCAATGGAATTCCATCTTCAATGATCCGTTCATGATCGGATTTTTAGATTTTCCATTTCTTAATTTTTGTTTTTTTCTTTGATGGAACCTCTATCAACTTTATGTGCACTACAAACACCAAGTGACTAGTTTGAAAACCTATGACATCAAGTTGATAGTCTTCAAAGTAAACAAAATCCCCACTTTAATTAGTTTGTCTGAAAACATAACCTTTTAGTATAATAGATCCTATTTCATATGGAAACTCATGATCATTATATTTTTCTAATAATTTCATTTTTCGTTCAGTGCAAGGCATCAAATAATACTTCACATTTTTATCATTGTCAATAGGTGCAATTACAACAAAATAATCTCTTGAAAAATAAAACAAACTTAACAAACTTATGTATTTAAATTTATTTCTAGATCTCTATCATTTGAAAGTAATTCAAATGTTACCTTCTCTAGCAAGATCATAAACTTTATCACCATCAGATGATATTGTAGTCTCCTTTGATTTCATTTCTTCAAACATTGCAATGAACATTTTCCCCTTTGTATTTAGCTCTGTATGTTTCCAATATTTTACATACATTTTGTTTTCACAAACGTCATTGGATTCTATGTTGTCTATGCAAACATAAAAAAAACAAGATTTTTTTCTTTTATCCAATGCAAACACATTTGTGGACAACTTTGTTTAAATTGAATGCAATTTTTTAGTCCCGTTTATTGTTTCAACGTCATTTCCAATTGATCTATCTACATCTTCGATCCCAATCTTCCAAAAAAACCTATATATGGAAAATTCAAAGAATAATGTAAATATGATATCAAAATACCATCAAAGATAATCATTGTGATAAATGTACACTGTTTAAAATTGGATATCTAATAAAAAATAGATTGAACGTACCTCCACACTTCCCTTGATCAGTTAGTCTCATGTCTTAGAGTAGTGATGCACCATTGAACAAATTCTTTAGCATCCACAAGTCGGTTTGCAGAGGGTTTCATTTGATATTTAGTGCTTGTTTTATGCATGCCCCTACACCGTCATGTTCTCCTTTTCCATGGGAAGTATCAAAGAAATTCCAACAATGTTTAATGCAGGTTTTCTTATGAAGACAACATAACTAAAAGAATGATCATGAAGATTTCAATTGACCTGCACATCCATCTGACCATATCCAACGTTTATTGAATTTTGTTCCATGAATTTTCAAGGAGTCATAAATATTTCCAAAATAGTGTTGTACAAAATACGTATCATGTGAATGATCGTCATTGATATACAACTGATATTCTTTAATAACATGTCGATTTTCACTGGTGCTTTCTATATGATCGACGTTTTGTTCAACATGTTTATATAGAATATGGATGAGCATGGAGACTTGGTCAAAATGATAATATTCACTTTGAATTTCTTTTTTCGAAAAAATGTGTAGTTTTCTGCAAAATCAATTACTAACAGAATGGGTCCTGGTGGAAAAACTTCATGGGATTTTTTGAATTGCAAGTCTTGCCATTGAGCTCTATAGGAATGCCTGGTGTATTTATAAATTTCTACCTCAAACTTTCTCAAAAAATCTATCAAAAAAAAGTTCTTCTTCTTCTAATTCAATTATTTTAGCATTATTTGAACCTGTTGAAGCCTCGAAAATCGCTACTTCAAACATTCGGGGATAACCACCTGGTCAAGACCTTAGGACAACTCCTTTTCTATTTGGTGTGGTGGCTCCGAATGGATTGATAGGACGAGTTTCCTAGTAATTTAAATGGGTTGGTAATGGAATGATTGAATGGAGGGAAAATGGGACTAAATGACTGAAATAAAACTATCTAATCTAATTTAAAACTGATAAAACAAATTCTAAAACTAACCCAGGCATCAAATGTGAATACAACTTTAAATTGTTTCAATTAACCAATAACCATGAAAATATATTATAACTTAATTGAAATATGCAGTAACAAATAAAGATAACTTTGTTTAAGAAATTAAACAGAGTTATAATAACATATTTCATTCATCATTATATATCGTTTGCATATACTGTAAAATATAAATATCTCTACACACTCAGAAATGATATGTATAAAGAAATATTTTAAAACGAGTAGACATAAACGATAGCAATTTAAAAGAGAATATCACATAACATAAGAAAACTAACAGTGGATAGATAGAAATACCATATCCATCTTGATACTTTCCAATGCAATCCAATATCCAAATCTAACAACTTCAAATGTAAAATTGACTTCAAGATACAAAAATGCAATTCTTAAAGACAATTTCGCACAGAATCACCAGATGTGATCCTTTATAAAAATATAAGAGTCAATGGAGTACAGAAATGTAATCTCCAAGTCAAAATATTACAAATTCGGGACCCCTTTCTAAATGCATGAAAGAGGTTTAAATAGATACTTAATAAAAAAAAAAAAACTAAAACTATTCCTACAATCTATCTAAATAAAAATATCTAGAAGCAAAAATGTGATCTTAAGGTGAACTGATTCATTAATTATCGGTTGCGTTTGATGTGCCCAGGTGGAAAATATCGAGCATTTCCTTCACTTCTTCTGGATGACTAAGATTTGAGTGCAACTGCCCTATATATGTGGCATCAGAGAATTCAAGAATGATACAATCGATGGCATTTGAAAGAAATTTTATTGTTGTTTGCTGACTATGCAGTTTGATAAGATAAGTCCACATCGTATCCCATGATATTCCTTGTAGTTGGCCAATTTGCTGATTTTTATTGATTATCTCTTGTTTCCATCTGGAATCAGTTTCTTTTACCCTAGGTAATTGGCCAGGGGTACAATCTGAAATCAAATTGATTGCATACAGGTTATCATTCACCATCTGTGTTATATTTTTCATCATACTTTTAGCTCTGGATGTAGCTCCTTCTGCTTTGATTAAACGTTGTTCCCATTCTGCAAAAATAATTTCTTTATGTCTCTTGATAATTCTGGGAAGGTTTGCTTTTCTTCCCGATTCCGAGTCTTGCTATAAAATAAATTCAGAAATATTTTCATCTGCTTCATCAAACTCATTTTTAAGACTGACTCCATCTACTAAGGAAGATGTGATTTCACATAAGGATTTTGCTTCTGCAACCTTTAGAAAAAATTCATTTAATTGTTGAGATAATAACTTGTTTGTCTCTAGGGCTTCATTTTTGAATTGATCCAAATTAGGATAATACATGAACTTGTCTAATTTGGATTGAAACATCTTCTCTTGCTCAATCTTTGAAGTCTTCTCATCTTCCAAAAGAGCTCGTAATTTTTCTATCTCTTGATTTAGCTGCTGTTGATTTTCTAAAGTCCGTTGATCGATATTTTTCTTTTCAATAGCAAGCTGCTCTTCTAACTGTTTGGAATTGAGCTCTCTAACCTTCAATTTTTGTTCTAACTGAATGATTTTCTGCTAGTTCACTGTAACCCGTTCTTCTAACTTGGCTATTTGCACATCCTTTTGTTTCACTAATTGTGTAACCTCAGAGGCCTTGTCTATAGTAGCAACACTATATACACCTGCATATTAGGATAATTTGGTGAGATCCTCAGATGGATTCACGTCAGCATTTTTATAAACAATACCCATAAACTCCACCTGTGATGTTGAAAGTGCGTCCTGATCAGTTCTCCCCCTTTTCCTTTGTTTTCTCACAACAGTCCTATGCTTAGGACTATAAAATATATCCAGAGGAGGGATTTCTTCTATCTTCAACATGATTTCACTTGTGGTATTTTCAGGAATAATTTCTATATCCTTATCTTTCAGATCATTAACTTGGGGATTATTATGTTAACCTATCTGTTGGGGAAATTTTTCATATTGGCTCAGCAAATGAGGAGAAAATATAAGTTTATCAGATTCAACTATCTCTTCAGTAGCTTCCTCTCTTCCAAGTTGAGAATCTGGATTATTTTTTATATCTCTTTTTAGTGTGTATTCAGTAATCTTACTGTATGTGCTTCCTTTACCTACTTGGGCTAAAGACTGTTGTACATCAACTTTAGCAGTTTTTTCTTTCTTTTCAATATTAACTTTGCTGCTAATATCTTCCTTTTGTAAAACAAGATTAGTTCCTATCACTTCTTTGCTAGATGTATTCTTTGTTCCCTTCGTTGTGATTCATTCTCCTATATAGGAACTCTCAATTGATCCAAAGGAACTTTGAGTAACCTTTGGATTCTAAATAACAAAATCTTATTCATTTCTTCGGCCTGAAATTTAGACTTGGCCAAATAAAAAATTTGGGACATTTTATCTACAGAAAAAAATAAATCATGAAACATATCTAGTCCATGGTCGAACCAAGAAATTGAAATAGAAGTACTAAAATCATATGCCACTTTTCTAGGATCATATTGCCTCCCTGGGATTGTTGAAAGCTTGAGATTGGTTAGCTTTCCAACTTATTTTTCAGCATGAACAAAATCATTGAGAGAATAGTCACCACATTTAAAAGGAAAAGTAGGCCACATAAACTTCTTGTTGTTCTTCAAAGTTCTAGACATGCCTTCTACTGTTAGCTGATAAGAAATTCCCTGTGCTAACAATTTTTCTGGAACATATAAAGGAAGAATGTGTGGTTCTACAATGCTTTCAAAAACTCTGATATATGTGAAATTTTCCTCTCCAAACCAATCTTCAATTGAAGACAAGTCAACTTTAGCTTTGTCGGAAAGCCTAGGAGGGAATCAGCCAAAAATAGTTTGATAAATCGGAATAAGAAAACCGTAACAGACTCTATAAACATGGCTTTTGAAATTCCCCTTCCATAAGGACTTGTGATATATATGAATGGGAACAGGGTCTCTAGGGGTCCATTTCCATCCTAATATGGGAAATTCATAATTGAAACAAAGGGCATCTAGGATATAATCACAAAAATAAAAAGGAGTGGTATTTCCTGAATTTCTGTCTTTCCTATACTCAAGAATTCTGTTGGCTATCTTATCAGAAAGAATGACAGCCGAATCCATTATCTCAGAACTAACATCAAAATGTATTAATGACACTATTTGTATGGAAAACCTAGCCGAGTTATCATTCCCAAACAATATACACATCATTATTGCGGCATAACAGTATGGAGACCAAAGAGACTCCACAGAGTACATACCTGAAGTTTCGTGTCTATGCTTTTGAAGAAACCTTCTCCATTATTTAATTGGTTCTGACTAATTTTCATGATTCGCAGAAAATTCCTTGATGAACTCTTTTTTATAAATTTTCTGTGGGTCTGGAAGGTGGTACATCGCTTCAATGTCCTCTGGTTTGAATGACCCGAATATTGCTCCAAAATCAGAGACAAAGGTTCTATCTTTGATAACCACATTATCAATTACCCACCTAATAACATCATAATATGGAAAAATTGTTTTCCCGAGCTACAAATCGGTGCAAAAAAGAGTTCGCTAATGCTCTAAGAAGATTTTCAGAATCAGAGTCTGAGTCATCTTCGTCAAGAACTGTAGCCTTAGCTTCAACAACTTTAGGGTTTTCCTTTTCAAGCACGTTATATAAATTTTCCCATGTCATCTTACCAAGTCCCTGGTATGAGGTATCTATAACTAGCTTAAGCTTTGTTGGTTTCTCTTTAGGCGGCATAGTGAACATAGGAGCTTTTGCAGCAATGGTGAATTTTGATTTCTTGGATATTTTCGACATTTCAGTATCGAGAAATGTTTCCCTCGTTCTGCGAATGAAAGAATTGGACGTTCTATTATTCTGCAACAAAGAAAAGCTTTCAGCCGAGGTAAAAACGCAATAATGAAAACAGCTATACAAAAGGATTTATTTGTTGATTTGCATTTATTATCTTCGTGGTTAAAACTTAAATGCCTTCTAGGGAGTCACACTCACGCATTCAAAAATAAATAAAACGTTATCATTTATTTTATTTTCAATTAATGGTAACGTACAATCAGAGATCGGCATATGTTGAAATAAGTGTTAAAATATTACCTTTTAAATCTTTGGGACGCAATAAACAAATAATATATGAAATGTAAGAAGTATTCGCATCGCGAGTATTTTAAAGGTAAATAACATAACGTAATAATGATTTATGCCAAATTCCGATTGCAAAGATCGCATCAGGGATTTTCAAATGGAATGAGTCGTTAAAGAGTGTCTCCGATAATCCGATTGTGATGAGGTGGGGTCCGTCGTGTCGGAGTATTTCAATCAAATGAATTTAATGTTTATTCCTCCGAAATGCGATTGCAATGAATCGCATCGCATCGGAAGTATGCAAAACAAACATAACACTTTAAAGCTTATCCAAAATGTGATTGTGATTGAGTTCCATCGCAACGGAGTTTTACAAAGTGATAATAGAACTTAAAGATTTCTCCGATTTTTCGATTTGCGATTACTGTACACATCAAATATTGTTAAATATAAAGATTTTATATAATATTTTGATATGATTAAAAGCTTAGTGTCTCATTGGATCGGAAATTTTTCTAAGGTTGTATTCGTTTATACACACTTTGTAAATAAAAATATGTAATATGTCCTTTTATCAATGAATCTTTTATTTCTAAAAAATAATGATCGGATTGTTTCTAAATCTTTTATTTCTATCTAGAAAGAAAGATAAAAAATGGGACCTATTTCTAAATGGAATTTATTCTAAAAATTTATAAATGGGGAGGGTTGTTGTACAGTACAACAAATGGCGATTCACTTGAAAAAATAGTTATCTCTGAAAAAATAAAATGAAGACTATATTTCTAGTAAGTAAAAATTTCTAAAGATGATGAAAACTTATCTTAGGATAATTCAAATAAAATCTAACTATGAAAAAGAAATAAAAATCACTTACAATTTCTTTCTAATTCCTCAAAGAAAAAAACATTTTTGTGTTATATTAAGCTTTGATTGGTTGATAATAATAAAGTAAGTGGATTTCTTCAAGTTTAGCTTTTGTAATATACTCTATTGTCATAGGCATTGCCTCTGCTGCCAGCAAACGTTCATAGTCTCGACAGGGTTACCTTTTAACCATCAACCATTCATTATCCCATCCAACTAAGATTATGACTCTTTAAAAATAAATTCATAAGACATATTATCTCATGTTTTTTGTCTTTTATTTATTTTTTTAGTTTAAGAGCCATTGTTCTGGTTTGGTAGCCAGTTAGTAACAATGCCATTCACTAGTTGTAATTAAACTGAACAAGTTGGCTCGTGATGAGACCCCTTGTCTTACTTTTATAAGCCATTACCCTATTTTAGTATGCAGTATTGGTAATGTCAGTTTTATTACTTCTTATGATCATGGTAAGTAGGCTCGTGATGAGACCTCTTATCTCATAAATTTTGTCATATAATTTCTTAGAATTACATTCTAAAAAATCACAACCAAAATGGATGGGGTGAAATAGTTGTATCCTTAAGAATAAATGGATGACAATTTTCAGAGTTTTTTGTTTGCTAAAGCTTGAAAAAGTCTTTACTTTTTAAAGATAACCTTTCTCTGCTTAATAAACTTATAATGATTTACATTTTCCTCAAAGTTTCAAAAGATCATGCAAATGTTTTGAACAAATTTTCAAAGTTTAACATTTTATTTTAAACTATCCAAAATTGTAATCATTTCCCTAAAAATTCTTATTTACACAAAATAAGTATTTATAACATTCTTTCCAAGACAATTTTCTAATAGTAAAAAGTCAATCAAAGACTATTAACAACCTTTATTTACAAAAATAAATAAAAATTGCAGAAAGGAATATGTACAAGTAAGAAGGGGTTACCTCCTTATGAAAATAATTTCTTTAAGACAAGCCCATTTACAGGAAGAGATTCTCTCTTTCCTGTTAAATCTTGGAGTATGAATGTATATGAGCCTATCTTTTCAGCAATCTGAAATGGTCCAAGCCACATTTTCTGAAATTTGGTATGCTTACATTTTTCTTCATGTGCTTTATCCCATTTCAGAATAAGATCACCAATTGACAAATTTTTTGAGCCGGTGGAACTTGAATCAAAAGAAGATTTTACAAGCTATTTATGTTTTTCGTGAATATATTTTTCTTTTTCTCTATCTTCTTCTAATTTAAGGATTTGATCAAATCTTGACTGCATGGATGAGGAAATATTTTCTTCAATAAATCGCACTAGGGCTAATGATGGAAGAGCTAGATTTGATGGTATCATAGCTTCTTTACCATAAAATAAATTGAAAGGTGAAGTTCCTATAGAAGCTTTAAGAGTAATACGATCAGCCCATAATGCAAATATTAAAGACTTGTGCCAATTCTTTTGATTTTGATCAATGGTCCTTTTAATGATTTTGATGAGATTTTTGTTAGTGGATTCAGCTAAACCATTACCTTGTGGATAATAATTTGCTGAATATTTCAATTTAAAACCTCTTTTAATTGCAAATTCCATTATACTATTACCAGAAAAATAATATGCATTGTCGAAGACCAGAGCGTTAGGTACACCAAACCTGGTAATGATGAATTGATCGATGAAATCAATAATTGCATCAAAATTGGCTACCTTTAGAGGGATTTCTTCTACCCACTTTGTGAAGTAATATGTTGCTGTGAGAATGTACTTGTGCTATTTGGAAGAATGAGGTACTATCTTACCAATGATATCAAGCCCCCATTGCTCAAATGGTTGCTCAATGTTTACTGTGTATCCTGGCTTCCTTTGTTTTCCACTAGCAGTTTGACAAATTTTTCACTTCCTCACATAATCGTGTGTATCTTTAAAAAGGGTAGGCCAATAATATCCAGCATGGATGATTTTGTGAGTTGTGGTATCACCTCCAAAATGACCGCCTGCTGGTCCATCATGTAATTCCTGCAATACCTTTTTTGCTTCAGTCTTTTCAAGACATCTTAATAGGATTGAATCATAATTCTTTCTGAATAACACATCATCAATGATTTCATATTTAGTAGCCTTCAATCTTAAAGCACGTTTATTCTTATAGCTGAGATTAGAAGGAGCGTACCCATTTTTCAAGTAAAATATCAGATCAGCATATTGAGATTCAGAATCTATAACACTTATCTGACTTACTTGAACAACATTTTCTGCATCTTGATTTTCTGGTATGTTATGAGCTCCTGCTAATAACCTGCAAAAACCTTGACCTCTACCAATATTTGCTGGTTTAATATCAATATCATATTCTTGCAAAGTTGTCACCCAATTAGCCCTTTTTTCTCCTACTTCTCTTTGAATTAATAATTGTCTCACTGCAGAGAATGGGACAATAACTTTTGTGTGTGTTTTTAAGAGAAAAGGCCTGAAATGTTTGATTGACTTAAATACAGCGAAGGCTTGTTTTTATACATCGGAATAATTTAGCTCAGCTCCTTGCAGATTCGAGCTGAAGAAAGAAATTGGTGCTTTAATTTGTTGATCATTGAGCTGTGTTAAAACAATAGCATAGGATGTTTTGGTTGCCAAAGTATACAGAATAAAAATTTTAGAAAAATTGGGAGTATTCAATGCATGTGCATCAATGATTGCCTTCTTGATCGCATCAAAGGCTTATTTTTTTTTTTATATCCCCATTTGAATACTGAATTTTTCTTAATCATATTCTGTATAGGTAAAACAATTTGAAAAAAATCTGGAATGAATCTTTTTACAAAATTAATCTGACCTAAAAATGATTGCATGGACTTTTTATTATGAGGTAAAGAAATATCAGAAATTTCTTTAACTCTGTCACGATCGATATATATACCATCTTTTGACACAACAAACCCTAAGAGTTTTCCTTGATCGAGAGAAAAGAAGGATTTCTTTGGGTTTAAGGAAATACCAAACCTTCTACATCTTTCAAATATTTGTTTCAGATCATGTAGATGATTGGATCTCTTCTTTGAATAAATTGTTATGTCATCAAGATAAATAACGACTGATCTATTAATCAGACCCTTAAATGCTATGTCCATGGCTCTCTGGAAAGTAGCTCCTACATTTACTAAACCAAAAGGCATTTTCTGATAAGCATAAGTTCCCCATTTGGTTCTGAAAGTGGTTTTCAACCTATCATCTGGATGTACTAGAATTTGATTATACCCTGAAAATCCATCAAGGAAGGACATGAGTTCAGAACCAGCTACCTTTTGGAGAATTTTCTCCATGGTTGGCAATGGGAAATTTTCTTTTTGACATGCCTTGTTTAAATTCCTGAAATCAATACAGATTCTAATATCACCATTTTTCTTCCTAACAGGTACCATGTTGGAGACCCAATTGGAATGCCTTACAGGAAAAATGATTTTGGCTTTCAAAAGTTTATTGAGTTCTGTTTTGATTTGATCCTCAAGATTTGGATGAATCTTTCTTAACTTCTGTTGAACAGGCTTAACATCAGATAGCATTGGAATTGTGTGTTGAATTACAGAAGTATCATAAGTCTTTAAATCCTCATAACTCCAAGCGAAGACATTTTTATATTTACTCAGAATTTTAATGAAAGAAGATCTTTCTTCCGGAGTTAAATTGAGACCCCTATTAACATTTTGAAGTTTAGAATCAGAACCGAGACTGACTAATTCAAACTTCAAAGTTGAACTTTGAAGTTTAACATTAGTAAATTTCTTGAATCTGTCTTTAATATCATAAAGATCCTCAAGTTTAACAACAGATTTAGGAATCGGATTTTAATTATTTCTCGTAGTAATTTGCAAATAATGATCATCTTCATCAATAATTTGTTTATCATATGTTTTCTCAGATGTTCAGAAATTCAAAATATCTTGATCATGATAGAATACACTCCAGTTAGTAATATTGTCTGGGACAGATGGGCGAAAAATCAACTCTACTGAAAATCTATCAGGACTGCAATCTTCAGCAGGAAGGAGTTTGGATGCAACATTAGCTAACAAGTCAGCTGATGTGTTTTGATTTCTAGGAATAGAAGAGATTTTAAATGCTAGAAATTGAGTGGTAAGGTCCTGTACTAGGGTTCGATAATGTTTGAGATGTCCTCAAAGACAATGGATGGTATTCCTTGTTTTATGAAAATTTCGGAATCTCCATATAATTTCAAGTATTTTACATTTAACCCTATGGCCTTATAAAGCCCTTGAATCAAGGCTTCATATTCAGCAGTATTATTAGTGCACTCAAATTCTAATCTACATGATAGCATGGTTTTCTCTCCTTCTGGATCAATTAGGATGCATCCTGCTCCTGCTCCATCACTAGATTTTGATCCATCAAAATATAATGACCAAAATAAAGTTCTATCTATAGGTTTATCTACAAATGAATCAGAAATATTAACAATTATAGAAGAATCAGATTGTGAAACATTTTCAATTTGAGAAACAAAAGTATTTACAGAAAAAGGTGATTGTGGTGCAGTAAAATTTCCAAGAAATGACTCAGCAGAATAACCTCCAAGAATATTGTTCTTGAAAGCTACAGGTTCGTTTGGTTGTTCAAATTCAGTTACAGTATGCGTCATATGTTTTTCTCATTCGATTTTAATTTGATTTGGTTTCCCTTTGTAGGGAAGCCACATATGTGAAAAATCGGTTGAGATATAACCATTAAGTTTCGCAGAACAGTCTCTACTTAAGACTAACACATAGAATTCAGGAATATCTGCAATTAGAATATCAATTCTTTGGAAAATCCTAGGATCGGAAGCTATTCTAATGGTAACTGAATTAATTTATCCAACAACTTGAACTTTAGAGTGATCCAATTGTACAATGTGAACATCAGACTTCTGTGGTTCGATATTCAATTTAGCACAGACTGAAAAAGGCATTGTATTAGAGGATGCTCCAGAATCAATTAAACAATTATGCAGATTCTTATTGTAGATTTCATAAGTCAACAAAAATGGAGGTGTCTGAGAATTTGATTTTTTTCCAATAAGAACAGTGTCTGTTGTATCTACATTGTCTGGTGGCTTACCAGTCCCTTTAGCTGCTTTAGCTACTACACCGCTTGGTATAGGAGAAATAGGTGTAGAATTTAACTCTTTTAATAGAAGCTTTTGTTGATGTTTAAGTTTGTTGAGTTCATGTAATGAGATGTTCGCTCTAGTCTTTTTCATGTCCTCAACAATATTATAATCCATCGGATCTTATACCACCAAAGTTTTAGATGATGATGTGGGAGGATTGGGAGACGATGGCTGATTCTGAGTGGGTAAGGAAGAAGTTCTTCTTGCGGGATTTTTGTCTTTGGTACTCGAAGTTGTAGTTTTCTTCTTTGGAATAGTTTGAACAGGTTCTTATGTATATTTTCTCCTTGTACTCACAGGCATAGCTTCTTGTTCCATTTCATTATCCGAATTAGGGAGAATGAAATCCCACATTCCATTTAGTTCAGCTATTTCTTCCCTTTCATCTTCTTCATCTAACACTAAAGGAGTATATTCCTCTTCTTCATCTTCTGATTCTGCATTGGAGATTGCATTGGGAGGTTTTGATTCAGCTTGATTTCTCTTGAAATTTCTGAATGGTCTTTTTGTAGAAGTCTCTGCTACTTGCTTTTTTATCTCAACCATCTCATTAGACATAGTTTTAAGAAATTTCTGTAAACCCTCCATGTCGTATGGATCTCTTGGTGTATTTTACTTGAAATCATCTTTAAAAGTGACTTTCTTTGAATTTCTTTCCTCAATAGCATTTTTCTTATCTAGAGAAATCATTTGTTTCTCAACTGAAATTGCTTCTTTCATATTCTCAGCTAAAGTCGGTTTTCCAGCTCTATCTACGAAAATTGCTCTGTTTGAAGGTAACACATTAATATACCATTCACTTCTAACCTGTTCGCTAGGTTTAGATGTTTGAGGGATCTTATTCAAGATTTTATTGAATCGAGAGTTAAAATCTTTAATGGGTTCCTTGGGTTGAGTCTTTAAATTGGAGAGATCGTTAATTAGGGTAGCAATTGATCTATCATCTCCATATTTAGTTAAAAATTTCTCTTAAAACATATCCCAACTTGTGATCGAATCAAAAGGTAAGGAAAAGTACTAGGATCCTGCTGTCCCTTGCAAAGTATAATAAAATAACTTGACTACAACATCTTCATGCACTATTGTATTCAGATTTATAGCAAGCATAAAGTTATTGATGTGTTCTTCCGCTTGTATACCAGTATCTGGACTAAACTTCGGCAGCCATTTTTCAGGATGATTAGGTAGATCATGCAAATGTGCAGCCATATTTACAGCACCTGGTCTAGTCCATGGTCTTTGTGCTATTGTTGTGATGATGGTAGAAGAACTAGAAGTGACAATTGGTGTATGAGTAGTAACAGTTGAAGTACTGGAAGAGAAAATTGATGTTTGAACAGATGTAGTTTGAGCAGATGATGATGAGACTACTACACTTTTCTGATTTGGAGCTTGGGAAAAAGATGATTGAATATGCGATGAAGAACTAGTACCACTTTCTGTTTCCGATGGAGTTTTTCTTGTTTTGACTCTAGTAGGTATAGGAAATCCCAAGTTTTTCACTCTATGACCTAGTGAGAGGTCTAGAAG
This sequence comes from Pinus albicaulis, assembly GCA_034641835.2. Lineage (NCBI taxonomy): Eukaryota > Viridiplantae > Streptophyta > Pinopsida > Pinales > Pinaceae > Pinus > Pinus albicaulis. Next base: position 1,020,228,275 of record CM076570.1, read on the forward strand.
AAACAAAATACGAGGTGACACTACCTTTAGATAATTCTTATTCTTATAATGATAATGATAATCCTTGAATTTTATGAACTAAAGCTTCGACTTCAGGGGATTCGGGAGTTGGATTATCTGATTGATCTAAGACTTTGGTGGTGGGTGTTTGAATACTTTTATCAATTTCTTCTCTTGTGATTTGAGATGTGGAAGAAATTGAAGGTGATGAGGGTGATGTGCTCTTAGAATGGCTTTCGGATTTGGATTTATCTGCCATTCATAGCTTTTTCCCTCCTTCTAGCGCCAAAAATGTTGAAGCCTCGAAAATCGCTGCTTTAAACATTGGGGGATAACCACCCAGTTGGGAACTTAGGACAACTTCTTTTTCATTTGGTGTGGTGGCTCCGACTAGATTGATAGGACCAATTTCCTAGTAATTTAAATGGGTTGGTAATGGAATGATTGGATGGAGGACAAATGGGACTAAATGACTGAAATAAAACTATCTAATCTAATTTAAAGCTAATAAAACAATTCTAAAACTAACCCGGGCATTAAATGTGAATACAACTTTAAATTGTTTCAATTAACCAATAACCATGAAAATGTATTATAGCTTAATTGAAATATGCAGTAACAAATAAAGATAACTCTGTTTAAGAAATTAAACAGAGTTATAATAACATATTTCATTCATCATTATATATCGTTTGCATATATTGTAAAAGATAAATATTTCTACACACTAAGAAATGATATGTATAAAGAAATATTGTAAAACGAGTAGACATAAATGATAGCAATTTAAAGGAGAATATCACATAACATAAGAAAACTAACAGTGGATAGATAGAAATACCATATCCATCTTGATACTTTCCAATGCAATCCAATATCCAAATCCAGCAACTTCAAATGTAAAATTGACTCCAAGATACATAAATGCAATTCTTAAAGACAATTTCGCACAGAATCACCAGATGTGATCCTTTATAAAAATATAAGAGTCAATGGAGTACAGAAATGTAATCTCCAAGTCAAAATATTACAAATTCAGGACCCCTTTCTAAATGCATGAAAGGGGTTTAAATAGATACTTAATAAAACAAAATAATTAAAACTATTCCTACAATCTATCTAAATCAAAAAATATAGAAACAAAAATGCAATCTTGAGGTGAATCGATTCATTGATTATCCATTGCGTTTGATGTGCCCAGGTGGCAGATTTTGAGCATTTCCTTCACTTCTTCTGGATGACTAAGCTTTGACTGAAACTGCCCTTTATATGTGGCATCAGAGAATTCAGGAATGATGCAATCAATGGCATTTGAAAGAATTTTTATTGTTGTTTTCTGACTATGCAGCTTGATAAGGTAGGTCCACATTGTATCCCATGATATTCCTTGTAATTGGCCAATTTGCTGATTTTTATTGATTATCTCTTGTTTCCATCTGTAATCAGTTTATTTTACCCTAGGTAATTGGCTAGGGGTACAATCTGAAATCAAATTGATTGCATACAGGCTATTATTCACCAGCTGTGTAACATTGTTCATCATACTTTTAGCTCTAGATGTAGCTCCTTCTGTTTTGATTAAACGTTATTCCCATTCTACAAAAATAATTTCTTTATGTCTCTCCATAATCCTGGGAAGATTTGATTTTCTTCTTGATTCTGAGTCTTTCCATAAAAGAAATTCAGAAATATTTTCATCAGCTTCATCAAACTCAATTTTAAGACTGACTCCTTCATCTACTAAGGAAGATGTGATTTCACATAAGGATTCTGCTTCTGCAACCTTTAGACAAAATTCATTTAATTGTTGAGACAATAACTTGTTTGTCTCCAGGGCTTCATTTTTTAATTTATCCAAATTAGGATAATTCTTGAATTTGTCCAATTTGGATTGAAACATCTTCTCTTGCTCAATATTTGAAGTCTTCTCATCTTGCAGAAGAGCCTGTAATTTTGCTATTTCTTGATTTCGCTGTTGTTGTTTTCTAAAGTCTGCTGGTCGATATTTTCCTTTTCAACAACAAGCTGCTCTTCTAATTGTTTGGATTTGAGTTCTCCATCCTGCAATTGTTGTTCTAACTGAATAATTTTTTGTCGGTTCTCTGTAACCTATGTTTCTAACATGGCTATTTGCACATCCTTTTGTTTCACTAATTGTGTAACCTCAGAGGCCTTGCCTATAGTAGCAGCACTATAGGCACCTGCATATTGGGATAATTTGGTGAGATCCTCAGATGGATTCACCTCAGCATTTTTATAAAAAATATCCATAAACTCCACATGTGATGTTGAAAGTGCATCTTGATCAGTTATCCACTTTTTCCTTTGTTTTCTCACAACAGCCCTATGCTTAGGACTGTAAAATATATCCAGAGGAGGGATTTCTTCTATCTTCAACATGATTTCACCTGTGGGATTTTCAAGAATAATTTCCATATCCTAATCTTTCAGATCATTAACTTGGGGATTATTTTTTTGTCCTATCTGCTGGGAAATTTTTTCATATTGGCTCAGCAAATGAGGAGAAACTATAAGTTTAGAAGATTCAACTACCTCTTTAGCAGCTTCTTCTCCTCCAAGTTGAGAATCTGGATTATTGTTTATATCTTCTTTTGGTGCATGTTCAGTAATCTTGCATGCATTGCTTCCTTTTACTGTCGGGCTAAAGGCGTGTACATCAACTTTAGGTTGTTTCTTTCTTTCGGTACCAACTTCTTTTCCATCTTGCTTTTATAACTAAATATTAGTTCTGCTGTTGCTTTTTGCTTCCTTTTCCAGATGTATTCTATGTTCCCTTTTGTTGTGATTCATTGTCCTGTATAGGAACTATCAATAGATCCAGAGGAACTTTTAGTAACCTTTGGCTTCTAAATAACAAAAACTTATTCATTTCTTCAGCCTGAAATTTTGACTTGGCTGAATCAAAAACTTGGGACATTTTATCTACAGAAACAAATAAATCATCAAACATATTTGGTTCATGTTCGAACCGAGAAATTGAAACAGAAGTAGTAAAATCATATGCCACTTTCCTAGGATCATATTACCTCCCTAGGATTGTTGAAAGCTTGAGATTGTTTAACTTTCCAACTTCTTTTTCAGCATGAACAAAATTATTGAGAGCATAGTCACCACATTTAAAAGGGAAAGTAGGCCACACAAGCTTCTTGTTGTTCTTCAAAGTTCTAGACATGCCTTCTACTGTCAGCTGATAAGAAATTTCCTGTGTTATCAGTTTGTCTAGAACATACAAAGGAAGAATGTGTGGTTCTACAATACTTCCAAAAATTCTGATATATGTGAACTTTTCCTCTCCAAACCAATCTCCAATTGAGGACAAATCAACTTTAGCTTTGTCGGAAAGCCTAGGAGGGAATCGGCCAAAAATAGTTTGATAAATCGGAATAAGAAAACCGTGATAGACTCTGTAAACATGGATTTTGAAATGCCCCTTCCATAAAGACTTGTGATATATATAAATGGGAACAGGGTCTCTAGGGGTCCATTTCCATCCTAATATGGGGAATTCAGAATTGAAACAAAGGGCATCTAGGATATAAGCACAAAAATAAAAAGGAGTGGTATTTCCTGAATTTATGTCTTTCCTATACTCAAGAATTCTATTGGCTATCTTATCAGAAAGAATGACAGCCCAATCCATTATCTTGGAACTAATAGCAGAATGTATTAATGGCACCATTTGTATGGAAAACCTAGCCGAGTTATCATTCCCAAACAATCTACACATCATTATTGCGGCATAACAGTATGGAAGAAAAAGAGACTCCACATAGTACATACCTGAAGCTTCGTGTCTATGCTTTTCAGGAACCCTTCTCCATTCTTTAATTGGTTCTGACTGATTTTCATGATTCACAGCAAATTCCTTGATGAACTCTTTGTTATAAAATTTATGTGGGCCTGGAAGGTGGTACATCGCTTTAATGTCCTCTGGTTTGAATGACCCGAATATTGCTCCAAAATATGAAACAAAGGTTCTGTCTTTGATAGCCACATTATCAATTACCCACCTAATAGCATCATAATATGGAAAAATGTTTGCCCGGGCTGCAACTCGGTGGAGAAAAGAGTTTGCTAATGCTTTAAGAAGATTTTTAGAATCAGAGTCTGAGTCGTCTTCTTCGGGAACTGTAGCCTTAGCTTCAAAAACTTTAGGGTTTTCCTTTTCAAGCAAGTTATATACATTTTCCCATGTCATCTTACCAAGTCCCTGGCATGAGGTATCTGTAACTAGCTTAAGCTTTGTTGGTTTCTCTTTAGGCGGCATAGTGAACATAGGAGTTTTTGCAGCGATGGCGGATTTTGATTTTCTGGATCTTTTCGACATTTTAGTATCGAGAAATGTTTCCCTCGTTCTGCGAATGAAAGAATTGGACGTTCTATTATTCTGCAACAAAGAAAAGCTTTCAGCCGAGGTAAAAACGCAATAATGAAAACAGCTATACAAAAGGATTTATTTGTTGATTTGCATTTATTATCTTCGTGGTTAAAACTTAAATGCCTTCTAGGGAGTCACACTCACGCATTCAAAAATAAATAAAACGTTATCATTTATTTTATTTTCAATTAATGGTAACGTACAATCAGAGATCGGCATATGTTGAAATAAGTGTTAAAATATTACCTTTTAAATCTTTGGGACGCAATAAACAAATAATATATGAAATGTAAGAAGTATTCGCATCGCGAGTATTTTAAAGGTAAATAACATAACGTAATAATGATTTATGCCAAATTCCGATTGCAAAGATCGCATCAGGGATTTTCAAATGGAATGAGTCGTTAAAGAGTGTCTCCGATAATCCGATTGTGATGAGGTGGGGTCCGTCGTGTCGGAGTATTTCAATCAAATGAATTTAATGTTTATTCCTCCGAAATGCGATTGCAATGAATCGCATCGCATCGGAAGTATGCAAAACAAACATAACACTTTAAAGCTTATCCAAAATGTGATTGTGATTGAGTTCCATCGCAACGGAGTTTTACAAAGTGATAATAGAACTTAAAGATTTCTCCGATTTTTCGATTTGCGATTACTGTACACATCAAATATTGTTAAATATAAAGATTTTATATAATATTTTGATATGATTAAAAGCTTAGTGTCTCATTGGATCGGAAATTTTTCTAAGGTTGTATTCGTTTATACACACTTTGTAAATAAAAATATGTAATATGTCCTTTTATCAATGAATCTTTTATTTCTAAAAAATAATGATCGGATTGTTTCTAAATCTTTTATTTCTATCTAGAAAGAAAGATAAAAAATGGGACCTATTTCTAAATGGAATTTATTCTAAAAATTTATAAATGGGGAGGGTTGTTGTACAGTACAACGAGAACCTTGAATCGATGTATCGATATATTCATATCTCTTCCATTTCACTTTCATGTTGGAAAATGATTGATCATTTATATCGGTACGATATTTGTTTTGAAATTTAGTCAAATTTCCACAATCATCGCATTTTTTACCACCAACACATTTCTTTTTGTAAAATAGTTCATCGCTTTCTCTTTCACGTAGAATTTGAGTTATGAATTCACGGATAGTGGAAGGAGGAGGTGAATCCTTCCATAATGTTCTACCGAAATCAAGGAATGTGTCATAATATAACTCAAATTCCACATGATAACGGCAACAACAAGTGTCGCGTACGATGATAGGTTTTACATACCATGGTTTTTGTTGAACAAAAGCACTGAGTGAAACATGAATTTGATGATTCTCTTCTTTGAACTTGTTGAATAACTCTATCTGAGTGGTTTCCAAGAGATGTTTTTCATGTTCTTCGTACTAATTTCATGTTATTCTTCTTCGCATCACATGCCTTGCAGTTGGTGAAACACGCGAATTGTTCTTCCAATATTCATATATTATTTTTTTAACATTTTCTCCAAGTCTATCTTTGTATGGTTGCCTACAAATAGCTCTCCAACAAGTGAGTTCATCATTTACATCTATTTGCAACCAAAATTTTTGATGTTTGTGCAAAGTTTTTCGTGAGGTTCCTAATTCTCATGCCATAGATTTTACCAAGCGATTCTATTTAGTACTTGATCAAACCACTGCCGTATGTGTTTCTCTACATACAAATGAAGCATTTTTCTGTCTAGATCTTATAATTTAATTTATAGCACTATTTATATTTTGTATCACATTTTCCTTCATTTTTTTTATCTTTGGTTGATTTTCGAATACCCAATAAAGTCATAGCTTATTTTAATTTCCTTAATGATAGGATACCTTTCAACATTTGGGATTGAACTGTCACATTTTCCTTTATGAAGTACGTATCAAAAATGTGGTTAACATGATATCGTATATAATGGTCAGCTCTTTTATCTCCATATGTGTGAGTGTCAACATTTTCTAACATTTCATCATCGACATTGATTTCATCTGTACATATTCGAATGAATAGTACATAATAAGTTTACATATTCAATAAATAACTAATTAATAAATATGTATAATTTCAATAATACGTGCATGTGTTCAACATATATATATATATATATATATATACCTTGTGATTCAATTTCTTCACTTGAATTTATTTCAACATTTTCACCATCTTCAATCATTGGTTCAATATCTCTTTCACTTTCTCTTTGAAAATTTTGTATCTCATCATCAATGTTTTGAGGAATATCTCTCTCTGTTTACATTGCAAAATATTTTTCAAATTAGTTCATCAAATAAAAATTAAGCTTCACATTTTACACTAGGAAAATTTTAAATATCAAATTCATAATATTTACATTTGCATACCTGGTTCAACTTCTAGTTGAAGGTTGATTATCCCTTTCAATATTTGAGATTGCTTCTCTCTTTCTTTTGCGAGATTCTCTTGTCCATTTTCTACGTCCCTCAGGGTATCTTTTTCGATCATATTTTCTCGCGCAATTCCTTATATTTCCCATGATAATATAGTATGAAGTTCAAAAAATTTCTTTCAAAAATTTAGACAAAAACTCAATTAAAAAAAAACATCACAAAAGATTTAACTTAAAAAAACCTCATTTTAAAAATTTTGCAAAAAATACATACTTCAATCCAAAACACTTACTTTAAAAAATATGAGAAAAAAATGTCTTATAAAAATGAAACAAAGCTCAAAATATTTCCTTCCAAGTCTTGTAAAAAAATTTCATTTAAAAAGTTAGACAAAAACTCATTTTAAAAAATCATTATAAAAGATTTACTTCAACCCAAAACATGTACTCTAAAAAAATGTCACTTCAAAAAATACCTCCAAAAAATGTCCATTGAAAATTAATTCCAACTTCTTAAAAAATGCCACTTTAAAAAATACTTCAAAAAAGCCTCTAAAAAATATCACTTTAAAAAATACCTCCAAAAAATGTCCTTTGAATGTTAAGCCTAAAAAGAGTCTTTTCTTAATTCAGTCAAAAAAATGTCTTTTGGAAATTAAACCCAAAAACCTCTCAAAACAAAATACATCCAAAAAAATGTATTTTGAAATTTAAGCCCAAAACCTGTAAAAACAATGAAAATTAAGCCCAAAACTTCTAAAAACAAAATACCTTAAAACAAAAAAATGTCTTTTGGAAATTAAGCCCAAAAACCTCTAAAAACAAAATACATCCAAAAAAATCTCGTTTGAAAATTAAGCCCAAAATTTCTAAAAACAAAATACTTAAAAAAAAATCAATGAAAATTAAACCCAAAACTTCTAAAAACAAAATACCTTAAAAAAAAAAAAAACAATGAAAATTAAGCCCAAAACCTCTATAAACAAAATAACTTCAAAAAAAATGAAGCCCAAAAAACATCCAAAAAATTTATCACATACCTCCAAGAAATTTCCTTTGAATGTACCTCCAAGAAAAGTCCTCAAACCCAAAATAATCATTTGCAAAAATTTCCTCTGAATGTACTTCCAAGAAAATTCCTTAAACCCAAAACAATCATTTGCAAAAATGTCCTTGGAATGTACCTCCAAGAAAAGTCCTTAAACCCAAAACAATCCTTTGCAAAAATGTCCTTTGAATGTACCTCCAAGAAAATTCCTTGAACCCAAAACAATCCTTTGGAAAATTAAACCTTTGCAAAATCACACCAAATGAAAATATGTGCGAAATTATGCGAAAATAATGAATGCTTCTACGTCAATTTATATTGCCATGAAATGCCTTTTTTGGAGGGGCTTTGTTGTATTTTTCAGCTGACGAAACATCAAGTAAATGTTCGGCCAAACATTTATAATAAATTCGGCCGAACTTTTGTGTTGTTAGACTTGATGGGCCATCAGCGCAAAAATAATTCAGCCGAACTTTTTCACAAGTTCGGTCGAACTAACACATCTGCAATTACGCAGATCCAAGCTCTGAAAACATATCTTCAACTTTGGCCTGATTAAACCCCATGAAAATTTTTTAATTAACTATCGAAACTAAGACAAGCATTTTTAGAATTCAATCTACTTTCAGGAAATATAAATTTTATGGAATTTCATAAATATTTACTAATTTTAATTAATTTTGTAATAAAATGAGTGCAAACAATTTTTGATGGTCATTATGATTCAGTGAAATCAATATTCTGTATCTTCCAAAATAAACAGTAAAAACAATTGAAACAATTATGGAGCATTACATTGGTATGTCTTCTGTAATGGGTAGTTTTTAGATTTTTAGTTTATAACTTATATGTTAAGAAATTTCATGCGTCACGAAACATATTCAAAATATGTAGTTTTTTCATATAGGATCAGTTCAAAAAATTCTAGTAATTATGATATGCATTAGCTGGTTTTGTAAATATAACTAACCCGAAGTAGATTCTGTCTAGATTGTTGTAACACATTTTGTTTCTCAAAAACACAAAGTTTCAAAGAATACACCAGTGCGTATTAACATGACTTCTTAGGAATCTTTTGATTGTTAAAAAACACACACTCAAGGAAACACTAAGTCGACATATCAAATGTGTATAAAAAGATTCCAAAAAATAAGTAATAGAAAGCTAATAAAATTTTTGACAATTTTTATTTTTATCGCAAAATGAAATTCTAAATAGAAAAATTGTTTTGGCTTGCAGAAAGTTGAAGAACAGAAAAAAAAATGAATTTTTTTTCTCAAAAAAGGGCAAAAAGTGTTACCCAACTTCACATTTTCACCCACTATGTGTGTGTGTGTGTGTGTGTGTGTGTGTGAACCCCAAATTGAATACAAACAAAATCACACTTCCCTCATGCTATATGTAGAATGCACCTCTTAACTCAATTCCCAGTAATTTTGAAAGCAAGGGTCTAAATATATCACTGTCTCTATATATACAAGAATACCTCTTTGTCGTAGCTTTCTGAATGTATTTTGTATGCACAAAACACAAACGTGGTAACCAAGTTCCTTTACACGTATTATGTTTAAAGACTACAAATGATTCAACTATTGAAGAAAAAAATGATCCTACCTCTGTTTTTATGATGATTTATTGATATCGTTTCCCTTTACATGGGAGAATGTTGATTTGTTATAAAAATTTACATAGAGATGACACCATCAAGCTCGTGCATAAGGAAGGTACTTTGTGACCAAGCTATTTTCATTTCATAGTTTCAACGACCTCTGAGGAAATAATTATATGTTTATATTTATTTCCATTACTACAATTTTATCCAATTTTATGTTGGAGGGATTATTATTTTGTAAAATATATATATTTAGCCCTTTGAGGGAATAATTGTGTTTATACTGCTTGTCATTAATACAAATTTTCCTGATTTGGTAGTGTAGAGATTATTATTTTGTAAAATAGGTAGAAAGTCATCTCTGATGGAAGCTTATTTGCTACCTTCACTTGTTTGTTCACATTTCTTTCTTCAGAGTTGGTGCACTAGAGATTTTCATCATTTGAATTTACTAACTACCTCTCCTTGTAATTAATTTTATATTATGTTTGGAAGTGATGCATACTTTTATGAATTTGATATCATGTTTAGAAGTAATTCACACTCTACTTATATTACATTAATTTAATAGTTTTGTTGTACCAATATCCTTATTATGAAATTTGGTATGCCACAAAAATATACGCCTCCAAAACATTCTCTTATGTTATTTGAAATGAGTTTTGATTTCCATATAATTTGTTTTCATTATTTATTAATACTCATTGAATCTCTTGAAATTCATGTTACATCGAAAAGGAAAATCTAAAATCTACCAAATCTGAGAGGAGATTTTGAATTTCACATCTCTCAAAGATTGTATTGTGTTACCAAAAATACAAGGGTAGGCACCATTGCAAAGGCTAGAGATGAAATAACAGAATGATTCCACATCCTCTCAACATTACGATATCATCGAGAAATATTGTGATTTGGTTGATACCAATGTATACTTTAAAAAATAGTAGATGGTTAAATTTTATCTTAAAATATTTAAAGAGTGAGAATTACTAAGATAGAAAGATGAACCTTCCTAAAACTCAACCAAATCCCCTTCAAGAAAAACATAGGTAAATTAGTAAAAATCAAATTCTATCACCAAATAGAAACCTTCCCAATCTATAAAGTAAGGTGGAAATGAACATATTCACCTAAATGAATGTTCATAAAAAATGGGAATCCAAACAAATGTCCAAATGTAACATCCCCCAGTAACCTCATGAGAAAAAGTACGGAGTTAGGAAAAATGTTCAACATTTAACAATGTGTAACTCTCTAATTAAATTTCCATATTCCTTTAATTACCATAAGATAAATCATCATTAATACAAAGAGTAATCCATAGTAAAAGAATAATGAATTACACAACCATTACACTTCATTGTTGTAGCATATTAACTTAAAATTATAGATGTAACCTTGCACAATTCCATCATGATTTTAACTAAGTTAATCAATCACATTCTTGATAATATAAATGTCACATCATGCAAGGAAACAACATCATAAAAAAATGGCACAACATGCAATCACATCATTAGAAACTAATATACCCTAGAAACCCTATAGGGCAAAAACCAAAAAACGTTTAATTTTGTTATTAAACGCTCGTGAGGGTGCTCACCCCTCACTAAATGGCTTGTAAGGGAGTCCCTCCCTTAACCATTGTCATAAAATAGTGCAAATAATTATCCCCTAAATTGAATCATAAATATATATAATCTATTACAATCGTCATGATATCATTTACCTATGAATCCATGAACATTAAGTCTTTGCAACCTAGTTCTTCCCATCAGTGGATCATCCGACAATTGGAATTCCTAAATCTGCATGGACCAACAATTATTTATTTGTCACAATGTCAAACATGAATTATCCTTTGCATAAGTCACCATCCTTTCCTCCCATTTATTTCAGAAGCACACTTCATATCATGATCAGATAAAAAAATTAATTAATTAACAAATAATCAATCTTTATTACCGACACTTCAACATTTATTTGTGCACATGCATAAAAAATAAACAAAATGTCACAAAATTCCTTCTTTAACATAATTTCAAATGCATTAGTAATAAAAAAATCACTATCAAACGTCATATTTCCAACAAACTGCTAACATAATATTACATGCACTTTCATATTCTTTCCAAATGAAAGCTAACATACTAGATATTGTTCTTCTACATGCAATTGCATAACATGTTTTCAAGAGAACTAGCCCAACAAGAAATTTCCTCCTTTCTATTATTATGTTTTATTTTCCAAAGGGATTAACACAATATATTTTATAATTATGCATGTGAATCCATGTTATTTATCAAAAACATCTTTTCCATGGGAAAGCTATTCACAATCACTATTATGTATAAAAATGAAATATCTATTTCAAATAAATTTGACATAATAGTTATAATTTATTGCATGTAACTAGTCCTCTCCAACAAAAAATAACAAGATAGCTTGTTCATCTTGCATGTGAAACATGTATTTCTTTCCAAAGAAAATTAACTGAATCTCGCATGGAAAAAACACATTTCTTTTCCAAGGGATAAAATACATAAAATTTATTCTTTCATGCATGTAAAGAGACATTTTCCTCTAACGAAAAAATATATCCCAATAACTATACATAATCTTATCCCAAAAGAAAGGAGGAGGCTCACTTTTCGACCAATTGGATTGAATGAAGAGTCATTTTTGACTAATTGGAGCATTCTGAAGCCATTGGTGCAAATAAAACATCCATTAGAGCACTATAACTACACGTCATAGAAACTTTTTGATCATAATGAAAGATGGACAAGCCATTGGGAGTTCGACCAGCAGATGCAGCCCAGGAGGGGTGAACTGCTTCATCATGCTTGTTGTGTAAACTTCATGTGGTGACTTATTTCTCTATTTTACATGGATATTCAGTGTTATTTATGCTTATTTTATGCTTCTAAATCACAAAAATTCATCTATAACGAATAGAAAAACTCCTTAATCATCATGCAAACTAATGAACCAATTATGCACATTTTTATTAAAACTGAAAGACCCTTAGCACAAAAGAAATAATACAACCATTTCAGATCAAATGGTATTAGAGCTTGAGTTTTTCTCTGGTGTTATTTAGTGAAAATCTTGTTTAACTGTTTACAAGTTTTAAATTCTTACAAGGCTTAAGCTCAAAAAGGAATAAGGCAAACTGGTGGAAGCAGGAGGGTCTCCAAAGGAGCCAAAGCAGAGGAGAGCAAGATTTCCAGAATCTTCACCACCTAGTTCACCTCCTAAAGAAGCAGAAGATTCATTAATAATGCCTCATGAGGAAGGAAAAATTCAAGAAGAAGTTGACCCTAAGGAAGAAGAAACAGTGTTTAGGAAAGCATTTCTTAACATGAGTAAGATGGTTAGATTCCTTTATCAAGAAAGGAATGCGACACTGGAAGGAGAAGGATCTAAACTCCAAAAGGAAGAACAAGGATCTTTAGGAGGTCAACATGATGAAGGCAAGTCAAAGAAGGGAAATGGAGGAAATGGAGGCAATGGAGGGCCACCATCTTCACCCTCGTTGTCATCATCATCTTCTACCTCTTCTTTGGTACATCAGCCACACAAGTTGAAGAGCACTAATAAATCTTATTTATTAAAACTTGATGTTAAGTTCAAATTGCTAATTTTTAATGGTGAAGTAAATGAAGACAAGCTAGATAATTAAATTAGACAATTGGAGGTCTATTTAAGAATACATAACCTTCCAGATGATGATACAAAAACTAAATTAGCTTCATTGAGAATGGAATATGCAGAACTTGTTTGGTAGGAAGCCAAGACATAGGAGGAAATCAAGAAGCATGGTAAAAATTTTCTATCATGGTCAGATTTTATTACTATTATTAAATGACAGTTTTATCCATTAGCTCATATGAAAAATCCATCATGAACTGGCAGAACTTTAGGTAGTTAAAGGGACAAAATGTGCAAAAATACACCTAGGAATTTAGGAGAAGAGCTCTTTTATTAGGGGTGGATTTACAGACCCGAGACACCTTGCTAAAGTACATAGGAGGCTTACATAGATACCTAAAACATGCTATTCTCATGTTTAGCCCCGCCAGCCTAGATGAAGTTTGTGTTGAAGCCACACATCTAGAAGCTAGTTGGAAGAACATTCCTAAAGAGGGTAGGAAGAAAGATTTTAAGGGTAAAGCTAAGGAAAATATCCCAAAAGGTAAAAACAAAAGAAAATCCATCTGTTAATAAAGATGGATAAATATTGACTTATAAACATTGTTCAAAATAAGGCCATGATGAAACTCATTGTTGGAAATTACACCCAAAATTGAGGCTAAAGAAACCCAATAACAAAGGGAAACATAAAACTGTTGCTACAACTCAACATGATTTAGGGTCTGATTCAGGTGATGAGACTAAAGTTACAACCATTGGATTGAAGAACTTGAAAGGAAAAGGAATTGAAACTAAAACCAGTACCACTACATCAAACTGTCACATAAACACTCCAAATGAAGAAGAAAGAATAGAAATGTTTCATGTGAGGGTCATATCCAAGCATACCAAGATTGACACACTATTTGAGAGTAGGTCACAAAAAAACTTAATCTCTAAATATTTGGCCAAAAACTTAACCTTGAGAACATACCGCATCCAAAACCATATCCATTGGACTGGATTTGTAAGGATGCAAATCTAAAGGTTACATGGAAATTTATATTAAGGTTTTCAATCACTACAAGATTTGTTGACACAGTTGAATTAGATGTGGTTCCGGTTGGTATAACTCGTATTGTATTATGGAGTCCTTACTTGTATGACATGAAAGAGATATTCCATCACCATGAGAAAAAGTATCATTTATTCAAAGATGGAAAGGATTTCATTGTTAGATCAAACCGCAAGAAGACAAACATTGCTTTGGTAAATAGTGGACAGGTAAAGAGGTTGGTAAATTCAGGTAATAATTTTTTTCTTTTTATGATTAAGCCCAAAGATGAAGTTAATCATGAATATTTTGAGGGATGTGATCCTAAGTTGAAATATGATTAATATGATGTCGTTAATGGGCATCATGAGATGTTTCAGGAGCCAACAAGATTGCCTCCAAAAGGAGAAATTAAACACGAGATTCAATTGCACAGGATTGTACTCTTGCAAACATCGGTATGTATCACATGTAGATAATGGAGAATGCTAAAATAAAGATGAAAATAAAATATTTTTTGAATAAATGTATCATAAGGCCAAGCACCTCGCCATGCAGTTCAACCATAGTCTTGATACCAAAGAAAGATGGAACTTGGCACATGTGTGTATATTTTCGAGCTTTGAACAAAATTATGGTAACAAATTGTTACCCACTCCCAAGAATAGATTATTTTCTTATCATCTAAAAGAAGCAATGTCTTTCACTAATTTATGTTTACGAAGTGGATATCATCAAGTAAGAATTGCATAAATTAATATATGGAAAGATGAATTCAAAACCAAACAAGGACCCTTTGAGTGGCTAGTTATGCCTTTTGGTTTATGTAATACACCAACAACTTTTATGCGAGTTATGGATAATGTTTTGCAACCATTCATTGATGAATTTTTTATTGTGTACTTATATGACATTTTTATTTTCAGCAAAACAAGAGAAGATCATGTCTTGCACGTATATAGACTACTTGGTATTTTGAAGAAAGAGAAACTATTTCTTAAGATGTCAAAATGTGAGTTTGGAAATAATTCTTTGGTATATTTGGTACATATTGTAGGAGGAGGAGAATTGATTATTGATCCTTCTAAAGTGGAGGCCATTGTGAATTGGCCCGCACCCAAAACAGTTACCGAGGTAAGAATTTTCTTGGGTGTAGCCCAATATTGGAGGAAATTCATTGCTAACTTTTCTTCCATCATAGCTCCTATGCATGCAGTGAAAAGTCTGAAGAAAGGTGTCCAAAGGGGAGGAAAACAACAACAAGCTTTTGAATCTTTAAAAGACAAGATTAGTTCTACTCCAGTCCTTGCACAATCAAATTTGAGATAGCCATTCGAGATACAAACCGATGCTAGTGACAATGCCATGGGCACAGTTCTTCTACAACATGGTAAGCCTATCACCTTTCATTCAGAAACCTTTAATAGTGTTATGATTAACTATCCTACATATGAAAAAGAACTATATGCATTCGTACAAAGTGTCAAGAAGTGGAAATGCTACTTAATGGGCAAAGAGACTATTGTACCCACCAATCACCAACCATTAAAGTACTTGCAGTCGCAAATAAAATTGCAGCAATCAAAACATTTCAAGTGGATGGGATTTCTTCAACAATTTCACTTGGTTATAAGGTACAAAAAAGGTATATTCAATAAAGTTGTAGATATTCTTTCAAGACCGATCATTAGTGCTTCTACTTTACCCAAAAATGATTATGTTGTACATGATAGTTACATAGAACAATATGCAC
The DNA here is from genome assembly GCA_034641835.2 of Pinus albicaulis. Taxonomy (NCBI): domain Eukaryota; kingdom Viridiplantae; phylum Streptophyta; class Pinopsida; order Pinales; family Pinaceae; genus Pinus; species Pinus albicaulis. Next base: position 1,020,244,179 of record CM076570.1, read on the forward strand.
ATGATTTTTATTTCAAAGATGTGTACGCTAGTTTGAGTGATGTAGATAAGGTTTCAGATGAGGCTTAAATTCTAAGCCCAACTTTTTAACCAAAGATTCTGAGATTAAATTTTCTTGACAACCTGAATCAAATAGAGTTTCTCCTTTTATATGATTTATGAAAACTCTAATATGAAACAACTCAATTCTGTTTCGTTCATTAGGAAGAGGCTCATCTGTTGAACTTGTGCTTCCATGCGATTCGTAGTTAATATGAAGAGAAAGAGTACATTTTGTGCCTGTTGTTGTGATCAATGCCTCATCGCCAGAGTTGGGTCCAAGGTCTTGGTGTGTGGTTGTTACCATCTTTTGCTTACCCTTTCCACCATATCTCTTTGGTTTCTTTTCTAGGTACAACTTCCAACAATGATTGTCGTCATAACCTTTCTTTTTGTAGTGAGTGCAATAAGGCTTTTCTCCTTCATCTTTCTTTGTTGATGCTATCTTCTTTTCCTTTCCTTTTCATTTCACCTTGAATTTTCAATTTGAAGGTTTGAAAGGTGGTTTCTTTGAATGATCATCCTTATCATTTATGCCCTTGTTTTCAAGATGAATGAATTTTACACTAGATGATTCAATACTAGTAGGTTCAAACATTAACAATGAATGTCTAATGTAACTATTTAATGACCCAATATAATTAGTTAGCACTTCAAGTGAATCTAATGAAATTCCCAAACTTAGTGCTTGTTTTCTAAATTCCTCGATAAAGATTTTCACATTTTTTCCTTTACCTTACTTGAGGTACTTCCATTCCATTAAGTATTTTTTTTTATAACCCAAGGGATAGAATTGATATTTAAGTGCAACAATAAAATTTGACCATGAGGAAAGAAGGTTACCCAAATTACTGTTGCCTTGAAGTTTGCTCTCCCACCAGATGAGAGTGGTTCCATTCAGTTGAAGAGAAGCCAATGATATATTTGCCTCATCATCCACAATCTGTTGAATGATGCAGTAGAGTTCAAGATGCCAAATCAATTTGTTAAGTTTCTCTGCATTACTTTCACCATTATACATGGGTAGATCAAATTTGACATGTAACTTAAAGAAAGTTTTATTAGATGCATTTCCTGAATTCCTATGATGATGGTGAGAAAAGAAGGAGGAAATTTCAGTTTTTGGAGGAGAAGGAGGTGGATGTCCTCCATTATATCCATGCCATAAACATTTTCCTTCTGAAGCATTCTCCCCTACTTTCTCTAGTCTCTCAAGTCTGGAGAACAACTTCTCGATCCAATCTATTATGGTGTATAAGGTCTTGTGGAAATTTATCTCCTCATCATTTCTAACATCGTCATCCATGTTTCTTCTTCGATGTGCACATCTCTCTTCGGGATAAAAAGAATTTAGTGTCCCTTTACCAATTCGTAGCTTGTTTCTAGTTAGAATACAAACATGAAATTCACATCTACAAACACCTGCTCTAATACCACTTGATCCAAAATCTTTCTCTTGAGATGTATTGAAGAATTAACATGTAAAATTGTAGCTTAACCATGAAACTAACGGCATAAACATAAGAAGAGAGACACACATAAAATCATGCAAGAAGACACATAATTGATATCGGAGTTTGTCTAGGAGGCAATACGTCTTTGGGCCCTGCTCAATCAGTTGGGTGGCCCTCCTTCATTAAGTGGCAATAAAAATGAAAGTATAAGTATAAATGAAAAATTACACACTTATACCTCCATAGATGAAAGTGCCCAAAAATTGGAGACCTTTGATGAAGAAATGTACAACACTGTTGGGTTTGTGGTGCTGAGAAGTGCAGAATCCATATAAAATTGGCCTGATTCTGACAAAATGAAAATATGACCCCTTTGGAAATGGCTCAGATCATGGTTCTGCCCCCCTCCTGCACAATGCTCATGGTTCCACCCTATATTGTACTTCGTTCCTGCTCAAGGTATGCCTCGGCACACTTATGAAATGACTAGTTTATATATTAAAATTTGGGTGGAATCTCAGAGGATTCCGCTGGCTTAGTTGGCTAGGATCCATAATGTGGGGGTGGGGGTGGCAGGTCAAACCTTGCCCCCTCTGAAATAAGTCTGAAGTATGTTTTAATAACCACGCCATTTTCTTTTTAAACCCCATCGTATATTTTTTAATATTAAATATGGGTAATTTGGGGGAGTCAGGCCTGGATTGGGCGGCTTGGCCCATACTCTCTGCTAGCACTGTCGTATATAGGAGTGGTATGGTTGTGGGTTGGGCGGTGAGGTTAACAATCCCTTCCCACCCTTATATAATATGGTCGGTCGTATAGAGTGGGGGTTGTGGAATGTGGGGCTGCTCGGTCATGGTCACCAACCAACCTTATAATAATATTTATTTGTTTGATCATCAGGTAGGGCGAGGGTAATGGCTTGCCCTACCCCCTTTTTTAATTTATTTTAGTTTGATTTAAAACAAACTAGCCTTTTTAGATTTTCTATAATTTGACCGAAGGAGTGAAACTAACCATCCCACAATTTCACCCTGAATCTGGTGGCTAGATTTCTGCAAAATTGTTGCCTCCTTAAGCTGCCACATCACCAAGTCAACCCTCAAACTTTCACTACTCCTAACTCCTTCATACATACTCAGAATTGAGTGCTACCTACACTGTTGGAATCAGAAAGATGAGATATTCAACTTGATACTAAGTTTTCCACATTAATGACATTTCGATTTTTGAGCCTTTGTACTTAAGCCACTTGTACTTGGACCTGTTCGATCCACCTCGATCAGGACCATTGTAATTATCCTTGGGATTTGGAATCTTGATGATATTTTTGTTGGTAAAATAGTTTTTCCATTGTGCACTCTGCAAGCCTTCATTTGATATCAGATCTAGAACTTTTTTGTTTCCTTCCATTACTATGTTTAATTTTTAATTTCTGATCATCAACTGTTAGATTTGTTTCCTTTGTATGTTGGAAATTAGTCAAATAACAAACTCCAAAGTATAAATAATGTTTGCTCCTAACAGCTGTTATTTCAAAGGTTAGTGCGGAAACTAGTTCAACTTTTGGTTGGGAGAGGATCGTAGCCCTAGTGGCCTAGACTATGTTCCTCCCCAATCAAGAGTGAAAAATTTTCATGTAAACCCGAGAATTGGCCATGATGCATGTGAAAAACATCTAAGAGTGTGAATCAAAGTAGCCAAGTGTAGCATGGCGAGTTGCAGCCTGTTCATGGAAAGAGGCAAGTGACTCATTCCCTTATTTTCTTACATAAATCCATTTTCTTAGAGACAATTAATCAACTCATCTTACATAATTTTTATTTTGTCATCAAATATATTCCTACCATATGATTTTGAGATATACTTCAAGGAAGTGCCGCCGTGAATCAAGCCTTAAAATTTCGAGACAAATTATTCATTTGATTGGAGACATCGTTAATCAAGTCGCACTGTTAGTGTATGCAATCTATATAGTGACGCTCAAAATTCATGGTCAATGACCATATTAACTCTTGTCGTAAGCCATAATTAATGCGTGTTCTTTGGAGTGTAAAATTGTGTGTTCTGTGGATCTTTCAGCATGAAGATTTAAGGAGTCAGTAGATGAAGAAGCCAAAGAAAATTTTTGCTATCCACAAGGGCTGAACAACCATCAACGACATTGAGATTGTAACACATTTTCAAATAACCGAATGTGATGCAGGAGAAGATTAGCTGGAGGTCTATGTCACAAGTCACAACCAACACTATTGTGAGTTGCTTTGATGCTATATTATTTTCTACGCTCTACTTTTTCTAATATGTAAACAAAATCAGAAGGTTACATATTTTCAATCAGCGAAATATATGAGGATTCATATGCTTATGTTCCATTGAATCAAGAAAATATAGATACCCACTTTGGAAAATTTCGTTGATAAGAAAGCCATCAACCTCTAGATTTACGACCATGTCGTGGAGAATAATTGTTAAAACATATTATTTGTCACTCTAAAATGAGTTTGCGCAATAACTTGTGTGAGGTTACTATTGTAGTGCATAAGCTACTATAGAGGAGTAATTGTTGTATATGTTCGATGGTGTTCCCTGTTTTGGATGATTGATGCATTTCCTTCAGTGAAGGTTTTGAACTTTTTATTCCATGCGTAGCGCTCGTTTGTGAGACTATAACTTGAGCATCACCTATTAATTGATTGGAGTGATGTTGCCATAGAGACCTGTTGAAAGGGGATATCTCTCTTCTGATACAATTATTTCAAAGCCATATTAAATGCGGATCATTGTGTTGAAGATGTGAAGTGATGAATGTGAATAAATAAGGAGTAACTACATGAAAAATTATATGAATTTCGTTGTAATTGATTCAACATTATGAAAAGAAATTTGTATTGTAGAGTATTTTTTCACAAAATATTGAGAAACCTTCCTCACGTTCTCACGGAAGTGTGACTGTGAGTGAAAAATAATGTGCACATGTCATTATAAGGATTTGAATACCGATAGTATGAGATTGTATCATTTCAAAGGGTCGTAACAATAAGCTAAAGGTTTGAACATGTCTTTAACGTTGGATTTTTTTTATTTGAAGAGAGCTTTTGGGCTTTCGCAAAAGTTGGTAACGTTTTTTATTTTGTCAAGAGTGATAATGTTTTGGGTGAATATTGTGTCTTATGAGGCACATATTAAAAACCACATTTTTTTTTCGAGGTGATATGGAAGATAGCCTCAATATTACTAATGGAGAAGAAACTCATTCAATGGATCTAACAAATGAAATTGTCGATGTTAACTTTGATGAAGAACAATTAACTAATGATGAGTGGCTGCATATGATGCAACATAAACGTATTATTGATATGTTGTTATTTGGTGAGAGAAACCCACTTTTATCTAGAAACCAAGTGGAAGAAAATCTATTTGTAGAAGAAGAGGTGGAGAATCAAGATTATGAGACATCGACAAAATCTAAGAAGGAAGAAGAGAAGAAAGCTCTCATTCCAGAGCAAAATGAAAAAAGCCAATATGGTTCTAAAGAAGTTTTTTCATATAAACTTAACATTGATTTTCCAAGACGAAACAACATAATTTGAAGAAGAATTAAAGTTCCTTGAAGCATGGCTTGAAATATCTTTTGTTGATGATGTCTGCATAGAAGTTGCAACAATGAATGTTGAAGACAACATGGACAATGTTGAAAATGAAAATTTCAATGAAATTTTCATGTATTGGAGTCCTGAAGGGAGAACGATGTTGAAAATGAAAATGCCAATGAAATTTTCATGTATTGGAGTCCTCAAGAGAGAAGATTCTATTATGAACTTATGTTGCAACAAATTGATAATCAGAAGATTGATGATAAAGAACAAACTATAGAATATGACATGTGGCAAAAATCCACATAGGAACAAATTTTTAAGGAGCTGAAGGACATCCATGGATATGGTGAAATTATTTTCTATGTTCTTATGATAAACAAAGATTTAACGATGGACGAGCTGTAACAACAAATGAAGAAACTGAAATTTCGAACCTACAAAGGCAAAAAGGACACAGTTCAGAGGATATAGTATATGGAAGATAGAGGAAAATAAATCAAGCCCAAGAGTTGATGTCATAGTTTTGAGTCATTGTAAGTCTAGCTAGGATTAGACTAACATACATGTTTAAGTTATATTATGTAGTGGTTAAGTAGATAATTACGACCCCTTGTCAATTCACCGATGCACATAGCCTGAACCTATTCAAATTCGAAGGGCCATCATCACCATAACCCTTTGGAATTGAAGGGAAATTTAACTGACTTATTTTGTATAAAAATTGATATGAGGCATAGAAAAGATTCAAAATCACCTTATCGTTTTTAGTCCTAGTATTAGTCGCTTTTAAGTTTAAGCTAAATTTTTAAACTTTCATTCTTATTTTATGTTTTAAATAGCCTATCAAATTGATCTGATGGTTTTGATGGCCAATAAGATGTTTCATCGTATTATTTGGCCTTTTCCCAATGTAGTCGAGGGAGGTAGGTTATCATATAACTTCATTACACTTATTGATTTGATTTCTATTTGGTACTGGAAGTAATGCTAGCATTAATCGGTAAGCATTAAATGTTTGATGTTTGTTCGTTTCAAAAGTTATGTAATAGTATACAAAGGGCAACCTACAAAGGGCACGTGCCTTCCATGATGGTTGTGTGCATGCCTACAGATGGCTGTGTGAATGCCTTGGTGTGGTGATTGTTTACATGCCCATGGTGTGGTGTTTATTTCTTTACATCTATGCTACTGCTTAAGGTTCTACTACTGCTGGGCTAGATTCCGCTGGAAGGAAGGAATAGTAATGTTGGATTCTAATTGTTTTGATGCTATGTTGCTTCCATGCTTCTACTGCTTTTACTTCTAATTCTACTGCCCCCTGCAGATGCTAGTTCTTATTCTGATTCTGTTCGAGATGAATCTGTCACCTGTATAGCCATGCAAATGTCAGGTAGCAAGCATCGAAACCTCTGTTGCTTATACTGGTATATATGGATACAACATTTTGTAAGTTATTCGAATCCACTTATGTACCTTTATTTACCTTTCTATAAGTTATAAACATTTCTGTAAGTTCTTCTGGTATTATTGTAAATGCAACTACTAGCTATAAATATGGGACTGGAATTCACTTATATACCTTTCTAGAAGTTATATACCTTACTATAAGTTCTTCTGATATTATTTTAGATGCAGCTACTAGCTATGAATATGGGACTGGAATTGGATCTTCAAATGGGATGGATAACTAGTTTAAGAGTAAACAGATTCAAATCCCACTCCAATTGAACGAATGGGAGTATAGTAGCGAATATAGATTTTTCTTGAGCAATTTTCTCTCGGACTATATATTGATATCGATATAATATTACTATGGGTGGTGCAACTCTGGAAACGGCTAAGGCTATAGTGCTAAATATTAAGAACAAAATGCCCCCATTAGCATTGATATCTACTCGTATACTCCCTACCCTTTTGGGCCCAGCCCAAACTACTGCACGATCAGCAATAGAATGAGTAACCTCACCAGCCGAACTGCCATCGGAGAAACCCATGACGTCTCCTTATAAATCAGCTAGGGTACCCATAATATCTCATGTTGTGGAACAGTTGTAGCGCCAAATTCAATTACCTACAGTTATAGGGCCAATGGGAGGGTTTCATAGCTTCAAGATAGAACATCTATTGGAAATTTTCTAGTAACTATTATTGACAAGGTAATGGTCTAAGGGGTATGGAACTTACTCTTTTGAACGAAATAGAATTCCTGGTTTTTCTTAGTTATATAATTCAATAGAACTGCAACCCTCCTAGAACTTCGACTTAGAAATCACTTAACGCTAAGGCATTTTCATGATCCTACCAGGTTACTTGGACTGTAATATACCCGAAAGTATTTAGAAGCTATGAATTGGAGACTGGATTTCTCACATCCATATAATCCGAAGCATATGAAAGTTAGGAAATGAGGAGAAAAATGATAAAAGTTAAAATTTGTATCACCAAAGTACTACAAACACTTATTTTAAATGCATAGCTCCAACATCCCCATATTTGGCTTAGTATTTGATGAGTATGGAGAACCATTAGGCCGTGGAGCCTTGGTTCACATGGAAATTTATTGTCTTCTGTGGGTATTGACAAAGTTAGCAATAAATCTCATCACAATACACATCAACTCTTCAATATCACAACTAAAAGCGATTTTTGTTTGTGATTTTTTTATGTGTTTTATACATTATGTAAGAACAAGAGAAAATACACAAAAAATAGGAGAAAATACACCAGAAACACATCAATATATTATCTTCATACAGCTAGAAAAAACAACACACCATCATACGACACCATTTCAACCCATACAAAACATACATCATTTACTCACGGAGTAGCAGCATGCATCACTCAAGTAGCACTACCTAAAAGATTCAATTGGTAGAGGAAACTTCAGGCGAAAGCAAGTGCTGAATCGTCGAGCCATTAATTAGCATATTTTTATCATCTTAGTCCTGTTCCATTAGCAACATCCTTCATGCTGAGCTTAGTCACTTTCCCAGTCTTAGTAAATTACTCACAAAATAAATACAAGTGGGCACTAACTAGATTAATAATGCTAGAACTATAGTTGCACTAGAACAAGAACTTATCTCGGGTCAGAAGGCGTAGATGTAGGAAGGATAGAGAGTTAGGCAGGGAAAATAATGGTACGATCAGGTATGTTGGAGAAAATGTTTGAGACGTTTGAAAAATATGCACAACCCACCCTGGAAACAAAGAGAAAATGAATGACCCTGGGGATGCTGCATAGGTCTAGGTCCTGTAAACGCCAAATTGTAGGGTAAAATGGTAACAGTCGAAAACACATGTTAAAATATTCGGTTTTAATGGATTCACATATATGTTTATAAAAACATTTTACTAATATTAGGCTACAAGTGTGACACATGTTGATTATATACGCGCACAACGAAATATTTGGTTTTAATGGATTCAGATATATGTTTATAAAAACATTTTACTGATATTAGGCTACAAGTGTATCAGATGCTGATTATATATCCGCATAACGATGCATGTTCGGTGTTAATCATAACTTGAAAAAATGTTAATTAAATTTTTTAAATACGATGAGGTGTCAGCCCACTACTATCGTTCTTGTTATCACTGTTAGAGGAGGGAGCCCAACACGGAGAGCTTGACAAAGGCTAGACGAAAGTCGTTAACAGTTGGGGATTTTTCTTTTACTTTAATCCTTAGTGAATTGTGATTTGGTTTGACAATTGAAATTAGTAAGGAAATAGATTTCATCTCTTAAAATTTTCCAGCTATTCTTAGGTAACTGCCACAAGGCATTTAATTAACTAACTGTTTCATTGTGTTTTGCACCAGAGTTGGGAGAGCTTCTGATATCTTTGGTCAATGTTCTTTGCAAATCGAATCGCAGAGCTCCATGGTTGTTAGCATAGTATATGATCTACACCTTTGTTTGAGATGGGTTGGTCATTTTGTAGCATAATCAGATGTTTTGTCTTGGGGTTTGTTACGGATTCCATCACCCAAAATTTTGATGTGAAGTTCACACGTTCTGTTTTGCCGTAAAGGAAATTGCAATACCCAATTGCAATACCTTTTTATAGCATGGCATGAAAAACATTCCTATCAATCCATGTGGATAAATGCTAACAAATATGTGAACCACCATTTTAAAGTTGTTTTTTTATTACAATGTTGTAATTTCACACTAATTTCATGAAGCTATTATTCATATTTGAATATGTTGTTATTTGGATATATGTTGTCACTAGAATGTGTCACTCCCAACTTTTAGTGCGTTTCAATTCAATGAAATAGTTATCTTTTAAAATTTATTGAAGTAATTTAATTGGCTCCTAAACATATCAAAAAATAACTAGTTTTAATTAAAATATTAATCACTATCTCTTAACCAGTATTATACTTTCCAAATTGAGTCAGAAATGTCCATAATGCCAAATACGAAGTCATCTCCTTGGTAGTGGGACAATTCCAAAGAAGAGGTCATCTACTTGTCAAGACAAAGTCTTCACGGTCATGGGTTGTCAATGTCACAGAGCTTCTGCAACAAGGCTTATCTGAACCAATCTCATAAATATCATAATATCATATCATCTTACTAAAGGCACACTGTTTCTGAACCAATCTCATAAATATCGTAATATCATATCATCTTACTAAAGCCACACCCACCGTTCCGGTCTTTCTCATCATAGACAGTGCAGGTTCCTTTCCAATATCATATACTGGAGAATTTTCAAAACTTACAAAATAGCATTTACTGTTTTTCAACATCCCAAGGTTTCATTTCAGTGCTGGCCGGGTTTTTATTTCTGCAGTACCAACTCCTGCTGGCTCAAGGCAGGGACTAGCTGCCTTGCAGCCATCCTTGTTTTGTATATAAATTGATGAGGCATAGCAAAGATTCAAAGTCACTGTTGTAACTTAGCTGTAGCTACAAGGTATTCTAGTGAATGTTGTAAGGCAGTTGTAGTATTAGATGAGTAGTAGGAGAGGGCCATTGTAATTGTCCTTGGCATTTGGTAATTTGATGAGTTTTTTTGTTAACAGCGTAGTTTGTCAGCTGTGCACTCTGTCAACCTTCAGTTTACACGTGTACGTGCACATGCAGCGGGAGATGCAGTGTACAGCTATGCTCAAAGTAGTGAAATGAAGGGCTGTGAAAGAGACAAATCACACACCAGACTCAGAAGATAAAGACGATCATTTCATCTTCACATTTGCTGGTGAGCAGTTAGATCGAGCGGCTGGATCTCTCTATCCAACCAACTTAACCCATTTCTAATCTATTCTTTCTCCAAAACGCCCGTCTGGCCTGCCTGTACCCACTGTGATGGGATACCTGCATGCAGATTGCAGATATATGCCCATTCCCATATATTCCCTTTCAATGTGATCAGATCCGCTTCCGTATATTATCACGGCACTATTCTAATATTATAAGCGAATGAAAGTTGAAATAATATTATAACCGAATGAAAGTTGAAAGTGCTGAATGCAGATGGGTAAGGAGATTCCGCTCGATATTTTCTGAGAATCCGCAGAGAACCTCGCGATGTTCTGACATTTTCATGTTTATCGCTGCCCAACCTTATCAAAGCCCACGTCTTGTACCTTCGGCAGCTGTTCATCTTCATGGGTAGTCCGGACACACATGAAGTGGCAAGAGATTGGCCGTCCACGTGCCCATATGATTTTCGTACGCGGTCACGGCGTACAAATGCATGGAGTACAAAAATGTCAGCGAAGAGTATTCTCAAAATTCTGCGTTGTCTGCGGCGAAATTGTGGTCAGAATATTTTCAAAAAATTCAATCTCCCGAATGTTTTTTTAATAGTGAAGTTATTTCAGTACCGGAAGGCCACAGCACACAAAATCGAGCCAAAGTCCGAATTTCCAAAAATTTTAGCCGAATTTCCATTGTTTACGAAATTGTAACGTCGGCAAACTACTACTGCCTGAAATTCAGGACAGTTTCAGAGATATAAACAGCACTCAATACCGTAACTCAGTACGGTGACAAGTAGCGTCGAGATTTCATAACCAGCTTGTATCTCAATCACGGTTGATGGATCTCAACCGTCAACGTGGCTCTTTTTTAATTTATTTAAATTATTACAGTTGCTAAACAGAATTCGTTTCTCTCAGCTCTTGCACTGGACCAGTCGATAACTCTCGGGGCGATTTAAAACTAGCCGTAGCAATATAACTCTCGGGGCGATTTAAAACTGGACGTAGCTATTATCGGAAGCGGGTCTTTTGCATAAAAATATATATCATATTATATTATGAATGATTGGTTGATTTTTTTTAATTTAATTTTTATAGTTTTGAATTTTGAAGTTTTTTTTATATTTGAATTTTGAATCTCATGATTTATACCATATTTCTGTATAATATTTGGTAACAAAGTGATTTCAATAGATTTGCTTTAAGTAGACTTTATACAAATATAATCAATCAATCTACTTCCCATGGACTTTATATAAAGACAATCTTGAAATTAAATATATAATTATATTATTTTGTTTAAAGAATAATTAATCGTTGGTACTAGTTTGTGATCCAAGAAGTTGATTTATAGTTTGATTCATTGAATGATTAAGTGCAATATATGAAAGGTGATGTTACAACGATGTGCCTCGCATCACTCTGCTTTATAACTTAAACAAAACATTTTCCACACCTTTATGGACAAAGATCACCTTTATATGTTATATCTCTATAATTTATAATATATTATAGGGTGATTTTGTTGTGGTGTAAATTTTTATTTTTAACTATTTACATGTAAATTTAATTAATAATAAAATTTAATTTATTAAGTTGTAATTCTTTTATTAATAAAAATATAAATAATTTTCTATTTAATAGAAAATTATAATATAGATATCACATTAAAATTAAGATGCATTTTATCATGTAATTTAAAATAATAATTGACCATTACATTTAAATTTAATATTTAATATTTATAATATTTGGAAAATAAATTTAAAATATAAAAGCATTTTTACTATGTGTATTCAATTTCACTTTACCACATTTTTAAATAGGTTTTGTTATAATGTTTGGGCCAATACCGTAGCTTATAAAATCTTAAATAATTTTAATTAATAGTTTCTTTCTTAAGGTCCAATAGACCATATAGTCTCAATGGATGTTAATCATCATCATCGTCATCATTATACCAACCCATAACTCATTTCAAAATCAAAACATTTTATAAATATTTTATTATAATTTAATGTTATAACAATTTTTTTAATTAAAAATATCACTTAATTAATTTTTTAAGATATATTTAAATTCTCTATCTTGATTAGGTGGATATTTTATAAATATTAAATTAGGATTTTTAAAAACAATTAGAAATAAATAAATAAATTTATATATAAAGACTTAAATTTTATGTAAAATAAATAATATTATTAAAAACTAATATAGATCCATTTTAATTAAAAATCTATCAAAAAAAAAAAAAAAAAAAAATTTGAAGTGTAAATTTTTCAGTTTGTACTGCATTTTAAGAGATCTATTCCTGGTGAGACTTGGTACATCTAGAATTAGGATGAATCTACTAATTAGAAAATAAATTCAAATAAAATTGACATTCTTGTTTTTTAACTCAAATTATAGATTTGCCTATCTCATTTTAATGTAGCCTATTTAAAAATAAATTTAAAAATAAAAACACTTCATTATAATTTCTCTTTCGATTTCAAATATAATATATGTATTATTAGGAACCAATTCTTCGACAAAGATTTCAATGATATATAATGTCATACCGACTTATTATAGCGTGTTTATTATATATTTATTTCTTTCTCATTTTTAGAAATAATTGATATCAGAGAACTTACACATGATCGAAAAAAGTTGGACTGTGAGAGAGGGAACACAAGTGCGAATTGCAGAAGCTTTGAGATTTGCAGAAGCACTGTGAAACTAGACTTGCATGGAAGCGTTGTTGCTTGCTGCATTTCCCACTTATTGAGCATTGCTGAATGTATTTAGCTTCATTAGTGTTTCGAATATGGTGAATCCAATTAATGTAATGAACCAGGATCTATTGATGATGTCAAGAGTAACTTTGAGATACACCGACATGACAAGGGCATAACAACTTGTTGAGATGGCAAACAGAATGCCCAGTTGAAGACACCCCAATTATGGAAATTGAGAGTGTCATTATGCTTCAATGTCAATGGTTTCGAGGGTGAAATACAATTGCAAGGATATAGGAAGATCTTCCATGCGCCATATATTCTTCACCATGGTCGAAATAAAGTAGTGAGTATCACGCTATGTCATGCCAATTTGATATAATATTCAAATTAACCTGATATTCGGATAAACAAACTGAAAGAGAGATTGTATTAGTGCATAGAGGAGATAATATAGATGGAGTCAATGGTGTTGAGGATGAGCGAGGAAAGTATTTTTTTGTCTATATTGCAAATTTTAGCTATAAGTAGGTTGTATTTCTCAAAGTTGTTATAAAACCTATTCATGATACATGTAATGCAGCAACACAAGATATTTTTAGTTGTGTAATGAATTACTTGAAGCGTGAAAGGTGTATTGATAAGCTAATTTGGGGTTACTTTATTGTAAGTGTGTTATTTAAGCATACATGTTGTAGTGTAGTGGCTCATGTAGCTATGTAAGATTAAGTTGCCTAATCTACCACTAGAATAAAGTACTAGGGTTGTAGGTGTGCTTGCATGTTAGCTTGAGGGGATGTGAAATTGTCAATGAATGATGTGTGAGAAAAAGTATCCTAGAAAATTGACAAATACAAGTGTTGTTTAGTGGTGTGTGGATGGTAACTTTTTTATATAGATTTAGTCAATTTCATTTGGTCATAGATTCATTTTACCCTTAATTTAAATTCTTATAAATACATAGTTCTCTTAGAAATAAATCTTAGCCTTTGATTTGTGTTTACTACTAATAATATTCTAGAAAAAATTATAGAGATTATCTCAATATCCACTTAATAATTAGTGATAATTAAAATAAATTTTTGAAATCTTTATTTCAAAATAAACATACCTATAAAAATAATAATATAAAATTTTAAAAACAATATACCAAAATAAAACTACACAATAATATTATACAACTATCAATATAATAGTTAAACCATTAATACCCAACAAACATTTATATAATTTATATAATGGTATTAATAAAAGGGAAATCATTTAAAACAATGTGATATACATTTTGTATTTTATCTTAGGAAAATATGAAGACTCTGGTATCTCCTTGTTGTCTGAGCCTCCATCTAGACCTACGGCTTGACAAGATGTGAAGGAGATGGTTACAAAATTTTCCATTCATAAAAAGTCACTTGAATTGTAGCGCATGCATGTTTGAGAAAAAATGATTCTCCTCCTTGTCTGAAAGTAGTGTTTTTATAGACCTGCGGCTCAGATGGATTTGGATGGCTCGGTAGAATACAAAATAAAAGATTGCTAAATTTGGCATTCATAAAAATTCACAAATGGCACAAGGAGGCCCCTCCTTTTGAAATTTAGTAGCTAGAAGATCGAATTTCCAACCAATGTGCAAATCCAATCCCTCCAACAATGGAAAAATCAGGTCGGGTCCAACCTCTAGTTCTCCAACGATGTGGAAATAAAACAAAGCAGATGCTTTGGCTTCGGCCTCAACAAAACCAAAATTTCCACGTCTTCCCCAAACAACTAAATTGCCTCCTTTGCAAAATTCACTAGAGAAAATTGGGGCTAGAATGGAACACACATGAGAACACACAATATTATACAAATTTGTTAGTTTTCCTAAGAATGTCCTTGACTGCCTTCAAAAGAACTGAACCTTGAAGGGAGATATGTATCTTGGGGTTTTTTCATGACCATCTTCAACAACATAGAAGATCAAGATCCAATTTTCCAAGGATGTCCCTATTTTATGATTTATATCGGGTTATACATGAAACCATGGGTTCCAAATTTGATCTAGAGAAGGAGGATTTTTAATCTTCTCTAATCTGGATCCATCTTTATTCTCTCCCTTAGGAATTATAGGATCAATATATACTTGAAAACATTGGACACAAAATAGGACACTTTGTAATGCTTCGAGACATACTGAAAAATGTGAGATATACTTCATATTCCCACCTCTGTGTTTATTTGGACATCTCCAAACCGCTTCCTACTAGCATTCATTTAAGTAGTTATGACATCATTTTGGAGAACTCATTCGACTATGTTAAAATCCAATTTCATTGCCATCATTGTCATGAACATGAACATCTCTTCTAGGATTGTTCAAAACATAGCCCACCATAATAAAAACCCACAAATTTGGATAAAAATCAAGGAGGCCTCACCACAATGACCAATAGAAGGAAAGCGACTAGGAAACCTTCAGAGAAAAAAGTAGCAGATATGGATCCTAGCCACAATCATTGTATAAAATTACAAGGATTGTCTAAAGAGGCTAAGCATAAACAAAAATCAAAGAAAAAAATGCGACAGAACAACAACAACCTCCTCAATCATAGCATACAATAATTGAGGAAACCAAAAACAATCTTTCTTCAAAATAATCTCAAGAGGATAATGAAATGGAGCATGATGCATAAGACCCTTAGAGATAGAGAAAATTGAAGAAATGGAGGTAGAAGATGTTGATCTGCAATCCCTAGTAGAAAAATGGAAACAAAAGGATCCCACAACAATCCGAGAAGAACAGATTCAAATGGTCATAAGAGCGTCTCTTTGACATTACGACCTTCTACAATAAGTTCAAAATTTGTGTACTCCCTCTCCTCCCACTACCTCATCAACAACCCATGGAATTAAAAGAAATGATACCAAAGGTTCTTTGAATTACTAAAGAGATCCAAAGTAAAACGTTATAAAAATTAACTATTAATTGATCTAAGAATTAGTGACCATCTAGTAAACTGAGGTAGAATTTCACCTTTGCATGTCATATTTCACCCCACACCCTATCCCTAATAATGAAGATAATCACATGGAATGTAAGGGGTCTCAATGGAAAATTAAAAGAGAGACTCCTCAAGAAGAAAATCCACAATGAAAACCCTAATATCCTTCTACTTTAGGAGACTAAATGTTCCTTTAAAAATATTGGTACAATTCTAAAAAATATTTGGAGAAAAACTTCTTGACAGCTCACTGTACCCAAGGTACCTTAGGAAGCCTACACATTCTCTATAATCCAACCACTATTTCAATGAAATACTCTTTTTCCCTTCCTAGAATCCTCATTTCTTATTTTCAACCCATTGGTTCTTCTCAGTTTGGATATATATCCAATGTTTATGAGCCTCAATCCTCTATGGATAAAAGAGTTTTTATTCAACACCTCCTCACTTCTTCTAAGCTTGTGGGTGCTTTCCCCTAGATCCTAGGAAAGGAATTCAATCTTCTTTGAACCCTCTAAGAGAAAAAAAGAGGGATATAAAGGCTAGATGAGGAGTGGCTCTTATTAAATGAATTCATTGACAAAGACAAGATGATTGAACTCAATACAACCAATGATATTTTTACCTGGAATAAAAAGCAAGGAGGGACGTCAAAAGTTGCCTCTAGGATACACAGATTCTTAATATCTAAGCCTCATTTTATTTCTAGCATAAATTTTGAATCATTTATCCTCCCTAATCATGACTTTGATCACTGGTCTGTGGCCCTTCTGTTCAACTCGTCTTGTTCACCCTAGAAAAATCTTTTCAAAATCAAGGCCTTTTGGCTTCGGCACTAGGAATTTATATCAAACATGGAGAATTGGTGGTAAGAATCTAGTTTCATTTGTGGAAATATCATGTCTCGATTTTAGCAATGATTGAAATTCGTTAAGAAAAATCTCAAGGAAAAAACAAAAACTAGAGTAGGAAATGGCCTTTGTTCAACACAAAATCATTCAATAAGGCCATTCAGAGGAACTATCTACCAAGGAAACTCTTCTTCATCTTCAAATTTAGGAAAGGATGACTCAATAAGAAATCCTTTGGTAATAACAAATGCGGGTTCAATAGTTTGAAGAAGGAGAGAGGAACACCAAATTATTTCACAAATCTATAGTCAACTGCAAACAACAAAATCACATCCTCCACATCCAAAATGCCTAGAATCAAAGAGTAGAAGATCAAGAAAATATTGTTCAGACCATTCAGGATCATTTTCAATCCCTCCTCATGGTGCCAATCCTAGATAGAATGCCTTCAATAAATGAATTCACCAAAAACATTCCCAGATTAGTCACTGGTGAACGAAATGCTCTTCTTCTCAAAGAATTCACCATGCAAGAGGTGGAAATGGAAATCATGGAAATGACACAAGGGAAATCTACAAGTCCAGATGACTTCATAACTGAATTCTACCAAGCTTGTTGGAAATTTTTGGGACATGATATCTTGAAATTTATGGAAGACTCTTAGTGATTTGCTTCCCTTCGTTTAGCCTTTCATGTTTCCTTTATAGCCTTGATTCCCATTTCCTCCAAGATATATCTGACCTCCTAATTTTTCCCTATTTTATTCTGTATTTTCATCCAATAAAGTATCTCTAAAATCACTACCAATCGCCTCAAACCTCTCCTTCCTTCCCTCATCTCCCTCAAGAGAAAAAGTTATGTGGAAGGTCGGAAAATATTGGAAAAACTTATTTTGGATCATGAAAATATCCATTACCTTAGGAATTGTAAAAAATTAGGAATGACCATAAAGTTAGGTATGCCTAAAGCCCTCAAAAAATTATGCCGGTAATTCATTTGCATTCTCTTAATATATTTTGGGTTCAATGAACAATGGATCCATTAAATAATGGATCTCATTTCTAAGAATTTCTTCCCCATCTGAATTATTAAATCCCCCTCTCCAACCCTCAACCAATTGACAGGAATCATGAAAGGTAATCCAATATCCCATTACCTCTTTATTCTTATTGATGAAGGCCTTGGACACACAATCAAAGTAACACTTCTTCAGGGGCTCCTAAAGGGTCTTCCTCTGGTTTCCCTCTCCCTCTCCCTTTCCTCTTCTCACCATTGATTCATGAATGATACTCTCCTCATGGGGCATGAATTTATCCAATAATCATTGATGATAAAGCACATGCTTCACATTTTATCTTGTTGTTTGGGAACCTCCATCAATAACTCCGAATCCCAACTATTTTTCTTTAATACACCTCTGGTTGTCCAAACACAGATCTCTCGCTTACCTGGTTTTCAAAAGAGCTCCCTTCCATCCTAATACCTTAGTCCTCCCCTAACTATTAACTCTCTCAAGCAATCTAACTGGGAATTACTCATGTTAAATTTTGAATCTAAATTTTCTCATTGGACCTTCAAAGCTCTCAAACTTGTAGGGTGCTACACTCTTCTTAAGCCAGTCTTAAAATCCATACCTATATACCTTCTCTCATCCTTGACTGCTCCCAAAACCATAATCAATAAATATATAAATATTCTAATATACTTCCTCCAGGGAGGAGAACAAAGAGAAATAAAGTGGGCCCTTTTCACCTGGGAGAAGTTGAGTTAACCCAAAATCAATGGAGGACTTGGGCTTAAGGATCGAAATATCACAAGTCAAGACCTGAGTGCCAAGACTTCGTAGCGTTTTCTCAAGAATCTAAATTCTATTTGGAGGATTACATGGAAGACTAAATATGCCAATAGTGTCCTAGATTCTCAACTTGTTCACATGGAATGAGAAATCAAGGGTTCTCACATATGGAACCTTTCATGGAGTAACAAGCATTTTTTCAGGATCAAAGCTTCCAGAAGATTCAATATGGCAAGATTGTACTATTGTGGGAGGGCTCTTGGAACCAATGGAAAAGTAATACATCCAAAGATCACTCCCAACCTGTTCAAAATGATATCATCTCAAGGAATATTACTCATGATTCCCACTAGTGGGATCTACCCCCCTGTTATTCTCAATAGCATTGATGAAAACTACATTCTTCAAAATATATTTCATAACACCCCAATGAAGCAACACCTTTATCTCGAGAACTTTCAAAAATAAACATTGGTCCTTTGAACAAGGATGACATTCTAATATGGGGCTATCGACCTTACACAACTTTTAACATCGAAGAGGCCCATCTCCTTCTCACTCGTGGAGAGCATGCTGATCCCCGAAGTAAATGGAAATAGCTCTGGAATCTCAAGCACTCGGAAAAAATCACCTTATTTCATTGGCTCTTACAATGAAATAAAAAACTCACTTGGGCCAGGATTCAAAAAAGGGGATTTCAAGGCCCCTCTATATGCCATATTTTTTACATAAACAATTAAGATTCTAAGCACCTATTCAATTTTTTCTTCATCTTCTCCACCCTTTGGGATAAAATTTCCACTTGCTTTCGATAGAAATATAAGACAAATAACACCATGGATACCAAAATTTAAAAATGGAGAGATTGTCCCTTCCATAATCCTATTCTTAATAGTGTCTGAAAACTCTTCCTGTGCTTTCTTCTCTAGGACTCTCGAAGGAACATAATAGTAACACTTTCAAGAATGTTTCCTCCACAATCGAATCTGTTTGGTTGTCAATTTTGACGAAATTAAGAGAAACTATTTCCATCATGAATTGGTCCAAGAAAGACTGGTAATGCTATTTGAGAGAGAAATCCATTTTAAGCACCCTAGGCCTCTCCTCCCATTTCTCTCTCTCGTGAGTTTCTCCCATTCATTTTCCATGATCCAGTATGTCTGAGTGGACTACCCTTCCTCAAGAGCTCATCAAGTTAGGCTTAGATGGTACCTCTGAAAGAAACCCTAGGCAAGTGAGTTATCAGGGGAAAATTCTTCACATCTATGTAGGACCGATTGGGTACACCACTAAAAATGTTGTATACCTTTGGGACCTAGAACAAGTATTAGAAATAATTATCTTTAAAGGGTACTGTAAGCTTCTAATTCAAGTACAATATTAGTTGATTGTCACAATTTTAAAGGAAAATCCAAAGTGGCATCCATCTCTCCAAATTTTCCTATAGTTGGAGGAGAGAATCTTGAATTTCAATTATTTTCTCTCTCCTTTCCCAAATTCAAGGTCCCCATTCTCTCTCACATCCGAAGAAGTAGAAACAAACCTGGTAACAAGCTTGCTAATCTTGGGTTTTGTATGGATGAGACCCATTTATATTTGAAGTGGAGTCTGCATGTTCTTATGGTCCTTTAGACCAATTTTCAAAATATATCCATGCAATACTATAGGTAGTCTTACTGACTAGAAAATATATCCTACTCCGATGATGAGGAGGAACCAATGCTACCATCTGCAAACCAATTTCCACCTCCAAAATGAGTATAATTGTGCACATGTTTTGTTTTATTTTTATTCACACCTATACCCATTTCCATGCAATGAGTTATTAGTATATTTTTGGGCATGTAATGACTAAGTCTATGTTGTTTTGTTTATCAAACATCTTGGTAAAACTAGGTCTTAGTAACCTCAATATTTTGAACTTTTCGTTCAGGTATGGTTTCCATTAAGGCAAGATCAATAACCAACAATTGTGTTCCATGTATATTTCTAATTCAGTAATTAAAAGTGTGAAACCTTAAAAGAAAATGTTATTTCATTACTGAGAAGATAAAAATAAAAATAATGTTACTAAAAATTAATTTATGATTTTGAATTTTATTTTCACAATATAAAATGAACGTTGTTTTCTTATTAACTATATATATATATATATAGAAGAACATGTGTGAACCCCAGATTGAACACATACAAATCACACTGCCCTCATACTAAAGGTAGAATGCACCTCTTAACTGAATTCATGCTAATTTTGAAAGCAAGGGTATAAATATCTTCCTGTCTCTATGTATACAAGAATGCATCTTTGTCCTACCCTTCGGAATGTATTTTGTATGCACGAAACATAAACATAGTAACCAAGTTCAAGTACACGTATTAAGTTTAAAGACTACAAATGGTTCAACTATTAGAGTGGAATTTTATTCTACATCTATGTTTTTATGATTATTTATTGATTTAATTTCCCTTTACAAGGGCGAATGCTAATTTGTTATAAAAATTGACATAGAGATGACACCATCAAGCCCGTGCATAAGGAAGCTACTTTGTGACCAAGCTATTTTCATTTCATAGTTTCAACAACCTCTACAAAAATAATTGTATGTTTATATTGATTTCCATTACTACAATTTTATCCAATTATATGTTGGAGGGATTATTATTTTGTAAAATATATCGATTTATCCCTTTGAGGAAATAACTGTGTTTATATTTCTTTTCATTACTATAGATTTTCCTGATTTGGTAGTGTACAGATCATTATTTTGGAAAATAGGTATAAAGTCATTTGTGATCGAGGATTATCTGCTACCTTCACCTGTGTTTTCACATTTTTGTTTCTCAAGAGTTGACGCACTAGAGATTCTCATCTTTTGAATTTACTAACTACCTCTCCTTGTAATTAAATCTATATTACATTTGGAAGTGATGCATACTTTTATGAATTTGATATCATGTTTAGGAGTGATTCACACTCTACTTCTTTTACATTAATTTAATAGTTTTGTTGTACCAATATCCTTATTATGAATTTTGGAATGGCACAAAAATATATGAATCCTTAACGTTGTCTTACATTATTTGAAATGAGTTTTTATTTGCATATAATTTTTTTTTCATTACTTTTAATACTCATTGAATCTCTTGAAATCATGGTACATCGAAAAGGAAAATCTAAAATCTACTGAATCTGAGAGGAGATTTTGAATTTAACATCGCTCAGGGATTATACTGCGTATTACCAAAAATAAAAAGGTAGGGACCATTACTAAGGCTAGATATCAAATAAGAGAATTAGTTACTAAAAAAATGACTAAATTTTGCATATAAATGACCATTTTTCAGTCAGTGACCAGTAGTAGCTAATTTAAAATATCTTATAACACGACCAAGTTTTAGTCATTTTTTGCTTAGTCATTAATTGCTTGTATCAATTTTATTGTATAGTAGTATATTTAGTCATAAATTTTGTCATTAATTTAGTCATTTATATAGTCATTAATTTCACAATTAATGACCAAACATAAAATAAAATAGATTATTATATGATCACTCAAGAAAATCAATTAATAACCAAAAAAATATGACCCAAAATGTTGGTCGTATTATAAGATACTGTAAATTAACTACTAATAGTCACATATATGCAAATTTTAGTCATTGATTTAGTCATTAAATGCCACAATTAATGACCAAGTATACAAAAAAATATATTACTATATGATCACCTGAGAAAACCAATTAATAACCAAATAAATATGACCCAAAATGTTGTTAGTGTTATAAAATACTGTAAATTAGCTGCTAATAGTCACATATATGAAAATTTTAGTCATTGTTTGAAATCAATTAATGACAAAAAATATATGAATAAATTTGGGTCATGTTATAAGATATTGTAAAGTAGCTATCGATAGTCATATATATACAAAATTTGGTCGTCATTTGTAATCACAAATTTATCATTTGCAGTAGTCATTTTTTTTGGTAGTTTCAAATTCATTATATAAACGACTAACTTAGTTCTTTATATTCATTTAATTTATTTTCATTAATAATCATTATAAATGACTAATTTAATCTTATATTCATTTTATTTCGGTTCATCATTAATCAATTAAACTACTAATTTAGTAGTTTTAGATTGATTTTATGTGGTCATTATTAATCGACATAAATTTATTAGTATGATTTTGTGACAAAAATTTAAAAAATGTCATATAATGTGCATATTCATCTAATATGAAAATGAAAAGTTACATATGTTAATTATAATACTAAACAATATCAAGTGGAACTATAAATAATTTTAACCACATAAATTATATTATATGAAATGTTAAGTATTACAATACGAGTTTCCAAGTTAATATTGGTTGGAATACAATTTACACACAAAATATTATTTCATCACTTCAAAACATTATCATTGTGTTAACAAGGGATTGCAAGTGAATTCACCAATTCTGAATACTGGACCATCAATCTCTATGTGTGTGTGTCATACGGGATTTTTTCTCTAAGGGTATCACTAGACTGATTCTCCTCCCTCTCTATTTTTTATTATGTTGCTCCAGTGTTATTGTTCTCTTCTTTCTTCAATTCATGCTTCTTACCATCAATAATGAGTTCCTTTTCTGAAAATAAAAGAATGTACAATGTAGAGTGGAAGACATGAAATATGACAAACACTACAATATAAACTAAAGTAGACTAAAGGATTTATACAACAAACGGAAAAATGCATTAAACACCAAAATTCAGAATCAATGAATGCGTTAAACTCCCTATATGGCATGAGAAAGAAAATAAATTAGATGAGGTGGAATTTTAAGGTAATATTTCTATTAAAAGCATGAGCAAAAGAGGGATATAGTGGCTATATGATCATTTTGAATGACATGCAAACATTTATATAATATTAGTCCATTCTTAACTTCACAATAGTTGAAGAAACTGAAATCCTATATTTTTTTTGGAATCAAGAATGTATTTCAAACCTAATATATATTATCATGATCGATATGTTATAAGAAATTAAGAATAGACCCACAATTCATCCCCACATTTTCATGACATTAAGAAAATAAATATAAAGGCTGTAAAATTGTCGATATCTAATATTATAACCTCACCTCAAAAGTTATATTTTGATACACATCAACACTTGTTAAGCCAAAAGGAATAGTTCATTTAACCTTGTGTCTGAATTGTAGATTGACCACCATATCCAAAGAGTTCTTGCAAGAAAGTACAGTAAAGATTAACTTTCTTATAGAATAAAACCAATAATGAAGCCTAGTGATGGGCTAGAAGGAAGGGGAGGCTACACTCCTAAAACCTAGGAATATAAGTTATTGGGCCCTACAATAAGTAAAGAAAGCCTTGATGCTAAGCCTAAATTAGAATTCATCATGCTAATACTCACAAAAAATCCCATTGTTTGGGATGCCCATAACTTCACTATGACTTTTGTGGAGGTTGGGATTATGTCAATTCCTGAGACAAAGTAATATGTTCAAATGGAGTACGAAGAATTGGTTGTACTTCCTAAGGTATTGGTAACTTTTTTTGAATTTGGGTACCTTGCGAAAGGTTGTGTGGTAACTAATTCAACAAGTTTGGAGCAATTTCAAACTGTGACACTTGTTGTAACTATTGTAGCTATTGAGGAATTTCTTCAAGATGATGCAGGAGCATTAGGCTTAGAAAATTATGGGTATTTTATTAAACATAGAAGTCTTGTGTTTTTAAGGAAGTTAGGTTCACTAATGTAATTATTAATGTTTTGAGTGATTTTAAATAGGAATTCATTAATTATTGAGAGAAATTTGTAAATGTTCCCGAATAATTGGAGAACATGAGATATTTAGGATAGTTGAGATTCCATAGGAAATGAGAGATTCGAGAATTAATTGTAATTCCTAAATTATAATTGGTTTCATGATTTTATGGGTTTGAAAGGATTTTTAGGGATAAAGGATAGATTTTAGGACTAAGAGGATCGTTAGGAATTTGTTGAGTAAGTTATGGATTTAAACCAGAATTGGTTGTAGAGTCCATTTGTATAAATTATAAGCCTGAAGGCATAGAAAAGAGGTAGAGATTTAATTTTTAGACAAACAGGGGTTTGTTGTTGTAAGGCTATGGGAAAATTTGACAGAAAGGCCACTGATTAGAACATCACGCCAGAAAGAAGAAATTTTGTAATTATTTGGTGATATATATGGAGAAGTTCGATACTGAATTTGGGTGATTTTTCATTAATTGAATGATTGATATGAGAATTCATGTTTCTGCATAATATATGCTTGAAGGTGAAATTGGAAAAATTCAAAGGAATTCTAAAACTATGTGTTTAAGAAGTTGAACATTAAATTTGTAATTGAATTCTGGATGGATAGCCTATGATTGAAAATCGATCACAGAATGGATCAATGGCGTTAAAAAGAATTCAACATTCAAATTCATGTCAAATACACATTTTGTAAGGGTTCAAAGTAACGAGTTGAATAAAGGTAGAAGTCTTAAAGTGGTGGCGTAGAAGAAAATTGTGTATTGAATGAAATGTAACTAACTTGATGAATCGAAGGTGTAAGGAGTGGCGAAATAGCGAGTAGCCTGAACGCAGAATTGTAAATCAAAGGCCAATGGAACTGTGAAGTTGGTTTCTTCATAGAAGAGGGAAACCACTAAAGGAGTTTTTGCATAGTCTTTAAATGGTAAGTGGTGAACCTGAATGAACCTATCGAACGAAGAAACTATAATTAGTGGCACAGTGGACTAGAGAAATCGGAATTGCAAAGTAGATGAATTGTATTTGTGTGGAGTTATAATGGAACCAGAAGTTTGGAAAGAATAAGCGAGAGGAACCTTGGTCAACGGAGTGTGGAACCATGAATCAATAGTAAAGATGGAACAGTGAAGATGGTTTCAAAAACCAGAAAATGGGTTTTTCGCGCAGCTTTAGTGTGGTAAGTGGTAAATATCGAAAGCACGTGATAAAATTAGGAGAGCGTCTAGTGGCATACTGAAACCACCCATTTCGCGTGAGTTTGAACCGTTAAAAAAACACACAACTTTCTTTACGATAGTCGTCGGATTGGGAGACAGAGTGCGATGACCATCCGATTAATGAAGGGTTGATGCAGATTGGTTGAACGAAGAGCTTAGAATGGTCAAAATAATTGATTGACATGTCTAATCATCTATGTAAAGGTAAAATGTGGGCCGAATGGTATTATGTTGGTACTTTGTTTTTTAACCAAAGTATAGAATGTTAATTAGAGTCGAATGTATGATGCTTGAAAAATGGGGTTTAACCAAAGTCTATTCGTATATTCGAAATTTAAATGAATGGGTTTTTTTATGATGGTTTAAAACCACAATATCATGAAAAGGGACACCTTCTGCATATGAAGTTATTATTTTTGGGTTTTATAAACATGGGTTAAAAAGTGAGGAAATCTTCTTTTGAAGATTAAATAAGAAGCTTCCGTGCTAGATTATTGGATTATACGCATATTATGGGTATGGCAGCCTCTGGCTGCATCATTTTGGTATCAGAGCTGGAAACATCTCTTTTAAAAGTTCAAGTTTGTTTTAATTAAATTGGAATTAGAATGAATGCATGTGTGATGGGGAAAATAAAAAGAGATCAGATTTTGAATCTGATAGATTCCAACACAGAGATACAATGTAGATGAATAGCGAAACAAGATCATACATAGATCTTGAAGGTGAGTTGATAAGTGTTATTTTAACTCTGGTTTGAAGATTATGTTTGAATAATTCAGGTTGCAGGCAGTTGAAGAAAATCTCAACAAAAGAAAATCACAGCTTTAAGAGCAGTGATAAAGGGATACTGGTAAGAGCTTATGAGTAAAGTATGGAACATAACCTTGAAGAATTCCAACAGAGGTTGGATAAAAAGGAAAATTGTGTTCTTAAAAGGTGCATATGAGTTGAAGCCTAGAAGGAGCAGAGAGGAATGCTCAAGAGGTTCCAGAAGATAGAGAACCAGTGCTTGCCAAAAGACCAAATCCAGAGAAAAGGATTGGTGAGGTAAGTTGTAACAAGGAGGAATTGTTATTGCGGAGGATTTATTATAGCTCATAGTAAGAGAAGATGACTATGGAAATTCATGTGCAAGGTTTAGAGGAAAGCTACAAGATGAAGATGAAGAATGCTAAAACAATCCACAAAAACCAAATGAGTCAAGAGGAGGTTGACAAGGAGTTGGCTGAGATAAGAAAAGAATTTGATGTATTAACAATGTTAATAAAGGAAAACCAGAGACATAGTTAGACCATGAAGAAGAAGGTAAAGTTGGCAGAGGCTACAACAGAAGAGAGAGCGACAAATGAATATGCTGTTAGCAGAAGAGTTTAAAAAGCTTGAACATATTATGATTGTGCAATTGAGATGTGAAGAACTCAGAGAAGCTAAGTTGAAAATGGAAGTTTACATTTGTGAAGCAGAATAGAGTGAAGTTGTGGGTAAAGATGAAGAATGGAGATATGTGAAAGATCTTATGAATTATTGTGAAGATTTAAGACAACAAGAATTTTACCTTGCTAAAGAGGGAATTATTGATGATTTCCTGAGTTGTTGGGAAATTTTAGATCAACTGAATGATGTAAAGGCTTGTATTTTTATAACTAAAAATTTTGATGTGATTACAGGTTTTACAAATGATGAGAAATCTTCTGAAACTGTCAAAATTATGAAAGAGTATATTTCAGTAGATAAATACTCTGAATTAAAGAATGATGAAGAATGTCTCTTGAATGAGGAAATCAGTGATGCATTTATATTTGAAGTTGTTATAACACAGGAAGAATTTCTTGTCAAAGAAGAAGATGAGATTCAGTCTGAAGAGCTGATATGTGAAGCAATAGTTGAGACTGTTGAACCTTGTAATTTGCAAACTGATAATTTGTGTATAAATGCAGGGATTATTAGTGATGATGAATTACTTAAGAGATTTCGAAAATAAATTTCATTGCTCGAGTATTTGCTGGAAAACTCAAAGTATGGCAGAGAGATTGCAGAGGACAGTGTTCACTATAGTGAACAAGAACAGAGAAATATCATGAAAGAAGATGGTATGGAAGAGATATTTGCTGAAAGTCTTGAGAATATTTTAGAGAATTATTTAGGGAGAACGAATCAGCATACTGATGTGCTGATAAAGGAGGAAAATTCAGAGCAGCATACTGAAATGCTGGCAGAGGAAAGAGGGGCACTGAGGCCTTATGTTTTTTATTTTAATAATTGATTTGTGAATGCAGGTTTTTTTGTAGATGATGGAGAAACTTTGGCATAGATGACCAACCAAGTAAATAAAGAGGAAGAATATTCTGTGGAAATATTTAATCCATGGAATAAAGAAATTAAATTGTTGGAAATGATGCTGAAGAATCAGGATTCAATACACGAAGAGAAATCTCAATTTCAATATTGGGAAATGCAGAATGTGAAGATGCAAGAGAAAGAAGACAACAATAAAAAAGAGGGTAAGGATGACAGGGCGACAGTAACAATAAAAGTTCAGCAATCAAGAGATGAAAGAAATCAGCAATCAGAAGATTTATTGGACAGAGAAATTGAATTGATAAGAAGGATAATGATGAAAGTGAGGAAGACATCAACAAGAAAGAAAAGAAGTAGCAGCAGCAAAAGGAAGACAGTAACAGACTGTGAAAGTACAACCAATAGAGAAAAGAAGCATAAAGTATGGAGACCTGGAGAAGAGAAACAAACAATAACACAAATAGATGACAAATTTCATAACAAGGTATGTGATCCAGGAAGACAAGGATCAGAAGAACATGATTATTTTTAACCTTGGAAGTCTGATGCAGGAGCATTAGGCTTAGAAAATTATGGGTATTTTATTAAACATAGAGATCTTGTGTTTTTAAGGAATTTGGGTTCACTAATGTAATTATTAATGTTTTGAGTGATTTTAAATAGGAATTAATTCATTATTCAGAGAAATTGTAAATGTTCCCAAATAATTGGAGAACATGAGAGATTTAGGATAGTTAAGATTCCATACGAAATGAGAGATTTGAAAATTAATTGTAATTGCTAAATTAGAATTGGTTTCATGATTTTATGGGTTTGAAAGGATTTTTAGGGATAAAGGATAGATTTTAGGACTAAGAGGATTCTTAGGAATTTGTTGAGTAAGTTATGGATTTAAACCAAAATTGGTTATAGAGTGCATTTGTATAAATTATAAGCCTGAAGGCATAGAAAAGAGGTAGAGATTTAGGTTTTAGACAAACAGGGGTTTGTTGTTGTAAGGCTACAACCAAATTTGACAGAAAGGCCACTGATTAGAAAATCAGGCCAAAAAGAAGAAATTTTGTAATTATTTGGTGATATATATGGAGAAGTTTGATTTTGAATTTGGGTGATTTTTCATTGATTGAATGATTGATATAAAAATTTGTGTTTCTGCATAATATATGCTTGAAGGTGAAATTGGAAAAATTCAAAGGAATTCTGAAACTGTGTGTTTAATAAGTTGAACATTAAATTTGTAATTGAATTCTAGATGGATAGCCTATGATTGAACATCGATCATAGAATGGATCGATGCTGTTAAAAAAAATTCAACATTCAAATTCATGTAAAATACGCATTTTGTAAGGGTTCGAAGTAACGAGTTGAATAAAGGCAGAAGTCTTAAGGTGGTGGCGTAGAAGAAAACTGTGCATTGAATGAAATGTATCTAACCTGGTGAATCAAAGGTGTAAGGAGCAGTGAAATAGCGAGTAGCCTGAATGCAAATTTTTAAATCAAAGGCAAACGAAACTGTGAAGTTGGTTTTCACATAGAAGAGGGAAACCACTAAAGGAGTTTTCGCACAACCTTTAAATGGTAAGTGGTGAACCTGAATGAAACTGTCAAAAGAAGAAACTATAATTAATGGCACAGTGGACTAGAGAAAGCGGAATTTAAAAGTAGATGAATTGTATTTGTGTGGAGTTATAATGGAACCAGAAGTTTGGAAAGCATAAGCGAGAGGAACCTTGGTCAACGGAGTGTGGAACCATGAATCAATAGTAAAGATGGAACAGTGAAGACAGTTTCAAAAACTAGAAAATGGGTTTTTCACGCAGCTTTAGAGTGGTAAGTGGTAAATATCGAAAGCACACGATATAGTTAGGAGAGTGACGCGTGGCATACTAAAACCACCCATTTCGCGTGAGTTTGAACCGTTAAAAAAACACAAAACTTTATTTGCGATAGTCGTTGGATTGGGAGACAGAGTGTGGTGACCATCCAATTAATGAAGGATTGATGTAGATTGGTTGAACGAAGAGCTTAGAATGGTCAACATGATTGATTGACATGTCTAATCATCTGTGTAAAGGTAAATTGTGGGCCCAATGGTATTATGTTGGTACTTTGTGTTTTAACCAAAGTATAGAATGTTAATTGGAGTCGAATGTATAATGTTTGAAAAATGGGGTTTAACCAAATTCTATTTCGTATATTCAAAATTTAAATGAACGGGTTTTTTATGATGGTTTATAACCACAATATCATGAAAAGGGACAGCTTCCACATATGAATTTATTATTGTTGGGTTTTATAACCATGGGTTAAAAAGTGGTGAAATCTTCTTTTGAAGATTAAATAAGAAGCTTCTGCACTAGATTATTGGATTATATGAATATTATGGGTGTGGCAGCCTCTGGCTGCATTAGAACATGTTGTGATATTAGTGGATTTTTTTGAAAGGACTATGAAGAATGACCTTGGAAATGAATGGGGAGAAGGAAATTGAACTTGTGATTGACCAGGCTTCATGGAATTAGTCTGATGTTGATGGTTTAGTGGTTTAAACTATTGATGTTGAAGGGGTGGTGTAGATGGAGTTAGAGGTGGTAGAATTTGCATAAAAGGTAGTGAAAATTGTGTAATACGAGATAGAGGAACAAGTATTTGTTATTTTTTCCTTTGTGAGAAAGGAATGTCGCTTGATTATGGTGTCACAGGTAACAAGAATTCAAATTTCAAGGGATCAAAGCCAAGGGAAGATCCAAAATTTTCTCAAGATTTCGGTACCATTCCTAATGGTATTTTAGTACCTATTAACCTAAAGTCATTTGTTGAAGCCATATGGTGACCAACATAATGAGTTAAATTCACTGAATATGCCAAGCGAAAACTGTAATTGTTGTGGCTTATAACAATAACTTGAAGTGTTCTCAACCTTGATTGTGAATTTGTGCTATGATTTTGATGTTTCGAGTGAGGAGGCTAACCAACTACACGTTTATGTCCTAATGCACCTTGAGTACTTTGCAACAAATATGATTTATAAATGGAAGTATTTCTAATATTTCAAGACACAATACCTTATTACAGAAGAGAGTATGGTTAGTTCTCCTAAAACTCCTACATTAATAAAATGGGGAATAATTTTTCATCATACCAATTCTAATTTTTCATCGAACTAATTATAATTACCACTATAGTTTGATACCCCATTTTTGTGTGTGAAAGGTTTCATAAAATTTTCTCGGAAGACAACAATCCCCATTTCCTTTTGTTAATATATATAGTATTGAAATTAGCCTCTAAGTTGGAGTAGGGGAAGTTTCTCCACCTAATTTGTTATGTCCTTTTCTAGAATCACAAGAATCAAGCATGTGTTGCTTTAGCAATTCCTTAAAAAATAATAAATGGAAACCACTGTTTCTCCCTTTGTAAAGTTTTGTAATGTGTTAGTATCACATTACCATGGGGGACTTTGAGCTAATTACTTTAGCCTATGTAGCATTTTGTAGTCTATGTTTGATCATTGATTATTCATTCTTCATTGGTATTTGAAATGTTCCTAACAATGTATTTGAGGCTTCCCAAGGCAATAATTCCTCCATGGATTTTAATAGATGCTTCAAAGAACATTGTTGAAAAATCCAAAATCTCAACTTATGAAGATGGAAATGTTGTCAGCTCAATGGTTGCCAGTTTTGGTATTATTTAAATTCATCTATATTCTTATTTTAGCTTTCACATAAGATGAAGAGAGTCATTGACATCAAGTTGACTAGAATTTATTTTTTTCACAGGGCATGGAATATTCTGCACTTTTAAGGAAATATAGCACTTTGTCTACTCCAACTCTAGAGCAATTACCTGCATTGATGTTGTTTGGCTACATGGAGCTTTGTGATTTTACATTCAAGGAATTGGACACACTTAGGGGAGAAAGTCAATTATAAGAAGCTATCACTTAAAAAATAATATACAACACCAAGCATCAGTGAAAAAACCAAGTAAATGTGAACAAGAAACACACAGAAATCCATAGATGTTCATCAATCCAAATAACAATAATAAAAATTGTTATTTAAAATAAATTCTTCAGTCCATTCTAATGAAGGAAGCTAACAAGACAGATTCCAAAATGAGTTTTATAAAAGAAATGCACAAGAATCAATGGTTTCCAAATCAAGTCAGACTCAACAAAGACTCTAGCCAGTGGCAAGTTTCAAGATCAAGTCTTAGGCAAGACTCACAAATCTAAGCCAACTCGAACTACACTCTTCCAAATTACTGTAAGCATTAGTTGCAAAGCCTAAGTATGATTCAACAAGGTTAGAACTATGAAAAAATATAAATACATTTTGATGTGCCACATATAGAGAGGTAAGACATGTAAATGATCATGATCATACTAACCTAGCAAAAGGAATCTTATAGATATATACATCATTGGTTGCCATTAGGTGTAAACTTAAATCTGCACACTATCTCAAAAATTGGGCTACATATCATAAAAGAATATTGTACGTGATTAAAATAAAATTTAACAATTACCTCAACAAATTATAAAGTAAACGATTAAACTAAAATTATATGTTAACTATAAATCACCTACAAAGTTAGGCTGAGCTAGATTTTGTCTGAGTGTTTCTTATCTGAGAAAAGGGTCGAAGAACAACATACATTTAGTCTTCAGGAATATTTAGGCCACCATTTGGGAATTTCATGTATATATATGCCAGATCTCTCTGGTTCTAGACTTGATGAATCCTCCTTTATTTATGAATTTGACCCCTCGACCTGCTGTTAATTTTGCTGATAGTTGAATTGTATAAATATCATCATTGTTGTTGAACTGAGAAGCCATATAAATATTAATGAATTGATAAGCTAATGATTCCATATTGATAAGTGAAGGGAGATCCAAAACCAGAGTGTTTTAAAAAAACTCTGAGATGAAATAGACATAGTTGTCCACAATGGTCATTTGATGGATGAATCTGACATCTACAAGATCCCATATCTGGAGTGTGTGGTGAAGGAAGCTCTTTGTCTTCATCCACCGACACCACTGAATAACCCCACTATAATGAAGAAGTCATCGATTTATCACCACATCATTTCACTCAATATGTTCGAGTTAGGAGTGCAAGTCTGGTTACCATGAAGTGAAAATTTAACATTTTTTTCCTATGAATATTATATGAACATATTGCATTTCAATTTCCAACCGGTGTTGATTTTAACCAACATCCATCTATGTCTTGTGAGGTTTATATTTAATATACTCTGCATATGCATTGACCACATATGGAATTAATGTTGCATATATTTTATATTATACTTACTATATTGAGTTAACATCAATTGATGGTTATTGAAGTTATGTGTACCCAACCCTTGGATGCATATTCTAGATGAGGGCTTTGTGTTGGAGATATTGTGTATGTACTAAGTATGGTACATAAGCACTTGGTATGTTGGGTACCTCAAGATGTGCTATTGTACTGAATTTGTGTCCCCTATTGTTGGGTATGCATACAACAACTTTGTGACCTTGAGGGATGTGCAGAAGCACCCACCTGTGGCACCTTCTTTTTAGGATAATAAAAAATATATAAAACCTATTTCCTTGTTTCCCACCATTTTCTTCTTTTCACAACAACTTTACACCTTTTGTTTAATAAAAAATGCTTTATATTTGATCTTCCAGATTTGAAATCAGAATATACATCGCCTTGTCTTGCCAAGAAATAGATCCCAACAATTAGAACTGAATCGTTGTTGAAAATATTGTAGAGTCTGCTTCAATTATGAAATGGAGACATGAAATTTCAATTGTGCAATTACTCTAGAAGAAATAGATACCAACTATTATAACTGAATCACTATTGAAAAAACTGTAGAGTCGGCTTTAATTATGAAATGGAGACAGAAAATTCCAAGTGCTCCATTAATGTAACTTTGAACATGTCACGATAATAATATTGATTGCAATCCTCTTCGTTATTGCAGATATCACAAACTCATAACAAACTATAGAAGATAATGAGAACTAAGGAATTGTGTAATTACACTGCAAGGAATAAATCCCCACTATTAGAATTGATTGTATGAGACCATGATAGCAATAGATGAAAAAATATCCTGGTTATTAGCACCACCCTTCTTGAATTATTTTCCTCCTATGGTCTCCAGCCCTTGTCCATCATGAACAAATGGATTCTACAACCCAATCAAGAAATTATGCCCAGGATCCACACTCTTGAATTCTACAACAGAATCTAATACATGATTATGCATAGAGGAAGAGCATCAAAGCATCTCCCAACCTAGGAAGGAATAAGAGTAGCGGGAAATTAAATGATTACATTTTAACAATTTTTCAATTGAATAGGGGGAAATTAAATTTTAATGGGCAATTTTTTTAATTTTAGAGTAAGATTAGATTTTAAAAATTTGTCAAATCTTTATGTTACCATTATTGAGTTAAGATTTTTTTCGTTTGAGTAAAAGTAGGTCATTCACATAGAGGCTATATATGTAATATTATTGAACGTTAAAAAGAGTGATAATTTTGACTCAAGAGGATATCAATAAAAACTATAAAAACCCTTATTTTGAAAAATGTCTTCAAGATCTATCACATAAGAGTATAAAATACCTTTCTAAGAAAGTATGTTCACATAAAGAGCGAAATAGGACATGAATTTTACACATAAGGGTAATACCAACCCTTAAGGAGGTGAAAAATACACCTAATTATTTGAATAATGTTATTAATAAACTCAAACAGTCCTAGGTAACTCATTATTTTTGGGGAATAATGTCATTAATAAAATTCAAGTAGTTGTAGGTAGTTCAAAAATACCCTATTAGAAGTTATTCATAGTTTAGTTTACATTAGTCATTCACATTACTCATTTTTAGTTGTATTACTTATTAGTTAGTGATATATTTTAACCCATGATTAAATTAGTCATTTATGTTACTTGTTTATAGTTGGGTAATTTAAAATTTCTAATTTTTAGTAGTATTTCGCTTGGAAAAGTTGTGGTGACTAACTTTTTTAATCACCTAGTCACTAATTTCTCATTTTTTACTAATGTTACTAGGATAGAAAGATGAACCTTCCTCAAAACTCAACCAAATCCCCTTAAAGAAAAACATAGGTAAATTAGTCAAAATAAAATTCTATCACCAACTAGAAACCTTCCCAATATATAGGAAGGTGGGGATGAATATATTCACATAAATTAATGTTCATAAAAAAATAAGAATCCAAACGAATGTCCAAATGTAACATCCCCTGGTAACCTCGCAAGAAAAAATATGGAGTTAGGAAAAATTTTCAACATTTACCAATGTGTAACTCTCTAATTTAATTTCCACATTCCTTTAATTACCATTAGATAAATCATAATTATATCATTGAGTAATCCTTAGTAAAATAATAATTAATTACAGAACCATTAACCTCCATTGTTGTAGCATATTAACGTAAAGTTACACATGTAACCTTGCATCAATTCCATGATGATTTTAACTGAGTTAATCAATCACATTATTGATAATGTAAATGTCACATCATGCAAGGAATCAACATCATAAAAAATGGTACAACATGAAATCACATCATTAGACACCGATATACCCTGGGAGCCCTATAGAGCGAAAACCAACAAGCGTTTAATTTTATTATTAAAAACTCATGAGGGTGCTCACCCTTCATTCAATGGATTCTAAGGGATTCCCTCCCTTAACCATTGTCATAAAATAGTACAAATAATTATCCTCTAAATTGAAACATAACTACATACAATCTATTACAATCATCAAGATATCATTTACCCATGAAGCCATGAACATTAATTCTTTGGAACCTGGTTCTTCCCATCGGTCGATCATCCAAAAATTGGCATTCCTTAATTTTCATGGACCAACAAATATTTATGTCACAACGTTATACATGAATTATCCTTTTCATAAGTCACCATCCTTTCCTACCATTTTTGTCGGAAACACACTTGATATCATGATCAAATAGAACATAAAATTTTAATTAAAAATAATCAATCTTTATTAGTGAGACTTCAACATTTATTTGTGCACATGCATAAAACATAAAAAAATGTCACGAAATGTCTTCTTTAACATAATTGCACATGGATTAGTGTTAAGAAATCACTATCAAGTGCCATCTTTCCAACAAAATGCTAACATAATCTTGCATGCACTTTCATATAATTTCCAAAGGAAAGCGAACATACTAGATATTGTTCTTCTACATGCAACTGCATAACAAGCTTTCTTGTTTATACTATTATGTTTATTTTCCAAATGGATTAACACAATTGATTTTATACTTAGGCATACAAATCCATGTTATTTTTCAAAAATATCTTTTGCACAGGAGAGCTATTCACAATGGCTATTATGTATAAAAATGAAAGTTGTATTTCAAACAAAGTTAACATAATAGTTATAATTTATTCCATGTAACTAGTCCTCTCCAACAAAAAATAACAAGATCGCGAGTTCTTCTTGCATGTGAAACATATATTTCTTTCGAAACAAAATTAACTAAATCCTGCATGGAAAAAACACATTTGTTTTCCAAGGGATCAAACACATAACATTTATTCTTTCATTTAAACTAAAAGACATTTTCCTCTTACAAAAAGATCTAGCCTAACAACTATACATAATATTATCCCGAAAAAAATTTAATATTATATCTAATCCTTTTAGGTGTGCGAATGCATATTATTTTTCGCAAAAAAAGATAACACAATCAATATTATGTGATTGTGCCTTCCTTTTATCCAGAAATATAATACCAAAACTATACTTTTCCATGCATACAAGTGTATATGTTTCTCTAAAAAATCTTCCAAAGAAATTTTAACACAATAAACACATGTGATTACTAGTTTTCTCTCAAAAAATTTAATTCAATAATACATATAAGGACATGTTTTTCTCTTCTCTCTTTTTAAAGAGTTATAACACAAAAAAATAGCTCCGTGTGTATATATATATATATATATTCCAAGGAATCTAACACAATTTAATTATTATTTTTCCCAAAAGTTAGCTAACTCACTAGCTACTATACATGCAATACAAAATATTTTCCTATCATTTAACACATCACACAAATTTGTAATATTTCCTCTAGAAATAGCATGAATAAAAAATAATTCTAAAATCACACAACCAATTCTATTTTATGGAATGGTTTTATGTGAACTCTTTCTCAAAAATTTTACTCAAATATTCATTTTCAGTAGATCAAATATACTAGATATTATTCCTATGCACATAAGCACATATTTTCTTTAAGAGTCCAATATTTCTCTTTACAAATTTAATGCATATGCATCATGAGAACATCCTTGGTAATATTTTAAATGAAATAAATTAATTCATTTTCAAGAATTACAAACATAATTGCTGTATTTTTGTGCATGCGAATAACTTATTTATTTTCAATAAATACCAACATAATTGCTATATTTTTGTGCATGTGATTAACTTAAAAAAAAATTACCAATAAAACGAGAAATAATATTGCAAAATGCAAACTCTAACTAAAAAAACATCAAAATACTATGAAAAAATAACCCGTAAACGAAAAAGTTGTATTCTAGAATAATTTTTTTTTTTGGGTAAATTTTCAACATTTTTTAAAAATGGAAGTAAAAGCTATTTTTTTTTGTGAAAAAAAACACTCAAAATGAAGAGTGTTGATGTTGGTATAGTGTCTCCAATGTTTGTGTGCAAAAAAAACCTAAAAATGAAAAGTGTCGATGTTAGAATAACATCGCCAATTTTTTGTATGCAAAAAATGCAAAAAACAGCTTGGAAATGAAAAATATTGAAGCTCAAATAACGTCGGAATTTTTTTTATGTAAAAAACACCTTGAAAACGAAAAGTGTTGATGTTGGAATAACATTTTTTCTTTTCGCAGTAAATTGTCAACAATTTTTAGTAATCACATTAAAGATAAAATATCATGATTCTGAAAAACATTAAAATTTCAACAATAAACATGACATTAAAGATAAAATATCAAGTCTTAAAATTCCAATGATTTTTAAGCATGGTATAAAGATAAAATATCATGTCTCTGAAAACCCTTAAAAATCAAAGGATAACATTAAAGATAAAATATCACCTTTATGAAAATATAATTCCAATGATTTTTAAGCATGGTATTAACAATAAAATATTAATCTAAAAATGAATTATTAATCTAAATAATTAAAATACTAAAATAAAAAGCTAAGCCTAGACTGCGTTTTTTCCCAAAATTGTCATGTAAAGTCGAGAATGCATGTGAAAAACATGTAAAAGCATGAAACAGAGTAGGCAAGTGTAGCTTGGCGAGTTGTAGCCTGTGCGTGGAAAGGGGCAAGTGACTCATCCACTTATTTGCTAACATAAAGCCATTTTCTCAGAGACCATTAATCAAATCATCTTACATAATTTTAATGTTGTCATCAAAGAGATCCCTACCATATGATTTTGAGAGATACTTCAAAGAAGTGCTGTCATGAATGAAGCGAGAAAATTTGGAGACAAAGTATTCATTTGATTGTATGAACCGTTAGTCAAGTAGCACCGTTAGTGTACGCAGTATTTATAGTGGCACTCAAAATTCTGGGTCAACTGCCATATTAACTCTTGTCGTAAGCCATAATGAATGTGTGTTCTTTGGATTGTAAATTTGTGTGTTCTGTGGAGCTTCCAGCGTGGAGATTCAAGGAATGAGTAGATGAAGAAGCCAAAGAATTTTTTCATTGTTCACAAAAGACTGAACAACCATCATCGCCTTTGAGACTGTAACAAATTTTTGAAGAACCAGGTGTGCTGGAGGAGAAGATCCGCTAGAGGTCTCTGCCATAAGTCACAACCGCCACTATTCCGAGCCGCTTTGACGTTATATCATTTTCTATTCTCTTTTTTAACTTTTTTCTAATATGTAAACAAAATCAGAAAGTTACATATTTACAATCAGTGAAATATATGAGGATTCTGGTTGGAGTATGGTGAATTAAAAAAAAAACATTCTCATGGTGAAAACCCAAAAAACTAAAAAATATGGTGAATTTTTGTTCAAAAAATTTCATTCTCTGAGTGTTTGAATTTTTTTTTGTTTGAAATTCCAAAAGATTATGTTAATTTTCTCAAACCCTTTGACAAAATTTCCATTGAAAAATTATAACCTCCTTAAACTGGACCTAAAATTCAAGACAGTTGCAGAGATATTAGCCGCACTCAGTACCATACCATGACAGGTGGGGTTGAGATTTCATAACCAGCTTCTATCTCAATCACAGTTGATGTATCTCAACAGTCAATGTGGGTTTCCATAGTTTTTGGTCTAAATTGTGACATCGTTAAACTAGGCCTAAAATTCAGGACAGTTGCAAAGATGTAAGCAGCACTCCTAACGTGTGGCGTCGAGATTTTATAACCAGCTTTTTCTCAATCATGGTTGATGGATCTCAACCTTGACAGTTTCTTTTAAAATTTAAATTATTACAGTTACTCAACATAATTCGTTTCTCTGAGCCCTTGCATTGGAACAGTCGATAACTCTGGGGGTGATTCAAAACTAGATGTGCCATAACTCTCGGGGTGATTTAAAAATGGACGTAGCTATTTTGGGAAGGAGGTTTCTTTCATTAAAATATTTTAATAAATGATTGGTTGATTTTTTTATTTATTTAATTTATAGGGATTTGAATTTTCTAGTTTAATTTTTTTTCTTAATTTATAAGGATTTGAATTTTGAATCTATTGATTTATACAATACTTTGTAACAAGGTGATGTCAATAGATCTACACATAATATTTTAAGGGATTGATTGATTTTTTTATTTATTTAATTTATAGGGATTTAAACTTTGAATTTTCTGGTTTATTTTATTTTCTTAATTTATAAGGATTTGAACTTTAAATCTCATTATTTATACAATACTTTGTAACAAGATGATGTCAATAGATCTACTTCAAGTGAAATTTATATAAGTATGATCAATAAATCTACTTCTAATGGAATTTATATAAACACAATCATGAGATTAGATATATATTTGTATTATTTTGTGTAAAGAAAAATAAATTTAATTTTTTTTCATGGAGGAAAAAAATGATGTTCATCTGTATTATAAAATAAACAACACATTCCAGCAGGATTTCTTCTCAACCACATCAATCCAGATATACAAAAGAAGGAATCTCAATAGGGCAAGATTTTAGACATGTACATAAACAATGATTGTAGTGGAACATTGCATCCTTATGATACCAATCCTGATGAAAGTTAAGAAAGCCATTCACCAAGAAAAAAAGGAAAGACAGACCCAAAATGGGAGTGAATCCAATGGATCAAAATAATAACAGCATGTTTCACATAAGCATTACATCTAGAAGAGAGCATCGTTATAGATCCTGATTGCCAAAAAGAGATGAAAGGCCAAAACCGATTATATAATATAACATGCTCGCTTGATGGAGGCAGCCTCAATTGATAGGGAGGGAGCAAGTATGCCTTCATATCATAAGGAAAAGTAGATCTCTAATGTAAGAGATAGGCTCACTTGATTCGCAAAGCTAGCTGTGGAGAGATTATACCACACCAACAACCCAAAATTGTACATCATAAAGAGAAACGAAAGACATCAAGGGATCATAACAAAAAATTCATTGATCAGATGGGAGCCACTGCAATGAAGGATTTTGATACTGCCAAATGGAGTAGCCAGACCCCTCTTTGATACCTAGTCTGATCGAGTATTTTTTTCTCTATATATATGATGCATGGGTGGATAATTAAGCTTGGATAGCAAGTGTTTAATTCGAAGTATCGACCCTTGCATACCTCTAGGAAGGAAATAATACCTCCCTGAAATCCCATCAAGAACTGTCTTAGCATCCCCATAGATATTCAGCGATCACAACTACAGATTGTAGGATAGCCAGAGAGCACTCCAAGGTGCCAAAATTTCCGCCTTGTTTTTAGTTCCTCTGCCACCATCCTAGAAGATCTAGAATCCTTTTAGATTATCAAGCTTAATCCAAGCTCTGAGCCCACAAATGCCCCCTGTTGAGCCCCACCAAAGAAAACCGCCGAGAGGGATATAGGAAAGGGGTAGATACAATGTGACAGATCCTTAATTACAGTAACTGGTAGGGGATGTGCAGAAATCCAAACCATAATAGCCCCGTGGATGTGAGAAATATTCAGAGGGCATCCTTCAAAAATGAAACAATTTCATGCTAACCATACCTCCCGAAAAGGATAGAAGTTAAGAGATTTGAATTTACTTGGAGTCAACCCCCATAGAGCCAATGTGTTAATGAAATTATTAGGCCGCCAGCCTAGATCAATTAGAAAATGTGAGAAGAGAGACCATATCCTGTTTATAAACTGACAAGATAGAAATAAATGATGAACAGATTCACCATGGGCTTGACAAAAGATACACCATCCAAGACCATTCTGCCCCCTTTTGATTAGATTTTCCCAAGTCAGAATACGATCCTTCCATACTAACCATTTGAAAAGAAACATTTTGTAGGGGATGTTCCGAGACCAGTCGTTTTGGAATGGGGATGGGACCCTTTTAGCCATCTGGTTACATATGATATGATTATAGATGTCCTCCACCATTAATCCTTCCCCTTTCATAATCCCATCCCAAATAATGTGATCCCCATCCCAGTGTAAGAATAATAACCCAACTTGTAGGGTGGCCACATAACACTACGATGAGTCTGCATCCTCCTCATTTAGCCCTAGTTGCACCACTATTTTCCAAATCGGACATCGTTGTTGCGAGAAAGAGATCACTTGAGAAAGATGAAATATGCCCCTTTGTGTCAATCTATGGTAAAGCAGGTCTTCCATCTTCAACCCAGTGCATAGACCCATAATTATGTTACAGCATAAAGCTATTTGATGTCGATTACCGAAACGCCAAATCAAAATATCTGCAAGAAACCCCATTACTTTATGGAAATCTACATTAGAGAATCACCTTGTAATTATTTGAACTCAATGAGAGTTGGCCAGATCCCTCGCTCAGTGAGCACTCTCCATAAGGATTTTAATATGAGAGAATTCAAGAAGTAACGCACATTCAATAGACCCCAACCCCCATACTCCTTAAGGACAAAGAGAATATCGAGCTTGCAGAGATGGTACTTATTTGTCTTAGAGGCCCCTGACCATAGAAAATGAGATATTGTTTCTTTAATTAAGGATATGATGCAGACCAGAAGGTAAAATAAATGGGCCCAATACACAGCTATTTTCTTGAATGAAAATATATCGCCCTCCTAATGTCAACCAATGATGAGACCATTTTTGAATTATGCTCTTAAACTTGTCAACTAGCTAGGTCCAGTCCGATGTTTTGTAGCCACATGGCTTCAGCCTAAACCCCAGATAAGAGGGACCCTCGAACATATGCTTAATCTGTATTCCAAAAAAACTTTCTATGAATTTGATCTCACTTATATCCTCAAATGCGTGGATAAGGAAATATTTTCCGTTGTTGATGTACAAACCGGAAGCTGCCCTGAAATGAAGTGGAATGAAATGGAGATAAAACCATTGGTTTCTTAATAGCCTACCAAAGACAAGTAAGTCATCCACAAACAAATATTGAGAAATGCAGATACATGGAGAAAAGGAAATTCCCTGAAAGAAGCCCTCATGATTAGCCTTCTTGAGTAATCTACTGAAACCA
Source organism: Pinus albicaulis (assembly GCA_034641835.2). Taxonomy (NCBI): domain Eukaryota; kingdom Viridiplantae; phylum Streptophyta; class Pinopsida; order Pinales; family Pinaceae; genus Pinus; species Pinus albicaulis. The sequence continues at coordinate 1,020,286,900 of CM076570.1, forward strand.
TCCATGAGAAGAATAAAAATTAAGGGGGATACTACACATCCCTGGAGAAGTCTCCAACTAGCCATAAAGAATTTCGAGGGTAGACCATTGATTATAATTGAATATATAATAGAATAAATACAAGACATAATCCATCTGATGTTAGGAAGAGAGATGCCAACCCTTAAAAGTATCAGTCTAATAAAATACCAGTCCACACAATCATAGGCTTTGTATAGGTCCACTTTCATGATGAGAGACTTCAATTTTCTGAATGAACTGAATGAAGTAAACCTTGTGCAGAAGCTATAGCATCATGGATGGAACACCCCTAGAGGAATCCATATTTTTCACCAGATATGCATTTGGATAACATACCTTTGATTCTCTGAGCTATTATTTTGGATGAAATTTTATAAATGACGTTGCATAAAGAAATAGGCCTAAAATATTTAAAGGACTGAGGAATAGATGATTTTTGAATTAGTGCTAGAAAAGTGGAGTTCATGTCCCTTGGGATGAACCCTGATTGTCTAGACTTTTCAACAACAATTTGTAATTCACCCCCCAACAACTCAAAGAAGTGGATAAAGAATTATTTCGACCATCCGTCTGGCCGAAGATTTTTGTCCTGTGAAAATGATTTGAGAACTGAATAAATCTCATATTTTGAGATGACTAACCCCAGCTCCTCGTTTTATGTATTGTCAAACATCTGGTTCATGTGAACCAACACCCACTTCTGGCTCATGTATTCAGTCCCAGCCTCTGCCTTATAGAAATCGGAGAAATATGTGAATGCCTCTCTTTGTATTTACTTGGTAGAATGTACCATATTTCCCCCTGTCATTTCAATGTGCCAAATATATTTTCTTTTTTTCCGCCAATTTTCCATTTTATGGAAATATTTTGTGTTTAAGTCACCTTCTTTTAACCATTGAACACGGCTTTTTAGTTTCCAAGTCACCTCTTGGACTTTTAGTATTTCTATATTTCTCTTTTCTAGGTCCTCCAGAAGGTCATAAGTTTGCTGATCCAGAAGGGTTTCTCTCATTTCTTCATATAATTGTGCCACCCATCCAGAAATGATTCTCAGCACCACACACATCTCTTCCTTTTTCTTACGTTCCCATAGTTTTTTTTTTAAGCTTCAACCTTTGTAAATTTTTTGACATTCTCCTCCACACATCTCTATCAGGAGAGCAATCATCCTTTTTCCAGAATTCATATACCATCTATTGGAACTAAAATTCCTTTAACAAAATTATATTAAACTTGAAAGGAAGACCATGTTTGACCTATTCCATACTCCATGTAAAAGTGATGTCCATATGGTTAGACAGGGATGTTGGAACAACTTGCGGCTATGTGTTTCCAAAATGTTAAGCCACACTTTCATGTACTATTACCCTGTCTAATATTTTCCCAATGAATTCAAAACAATAACGTCAACTAGTCCAAGTCAGTACAAGGGGATCTGGTTGAATATCCATGAGGTGATGATTATCAAAAATCTAGGCAATGCGGTTAGTCAGGGGGTTGTGTTGAGAGTTCTGTCCCAAATTTTCACCCACAAACAGAGTGGAGTTGAGATCCCCAATAACAATAAGGTTACTTATGCAAATGATGGTGGAATAATTTAGGTGATCCCAGAAGGAAGTTCGGTGATGGCAATGGGCGTATAGGTTAATCAGGTGAAAAATATCAAGGTAGCCCATAATCCTCCCGGAGAGAATAATTCCTCCATAGAAACTATATGCTTGAAAGCTAGCAAAATTTTGGTTCCGCATAGCTAGCATACCACTGAGTCTACTAATCCAATAAATTCCTACCACATGCCAACCATGACGAATATAGAGAAGGATGCGGAGGGGATTTGGATTTCAGCCACATGGTCTCTTGAAAAAATGCAATGGAAGGTTTCATTTCTACAAAAATATCTCTTAGGCGAAGGTGGTTCGAGGGATCACCTATCCCTATGATATTACAAGATAGAATAATATTAATTTGGGAACTTGAGCAGGGTTGCTCGCTCTAAGTTCCTGGATATCATCAGATGAGGAGATGGGAATATCCCTGAAGCCGTCAAAGTCGCCCTTAAAAAAAGACTTGGTTTTTACCTTCCCCCTGAAATGTCTTGTTCTAGTTTTAGATTTTTTCTACATAGTAATGTTGGATGCTGAAGCAGCTGAGATGGATAAGGGAGGATCAGGAGGAAGCTTATCAAAAATAGTTAAGGTAGCAATATCAAGGGAGGCATTACATAAAAGAAAGTCAACATCACTTCCAACCGTGTTCCTCAGCGAATTTGAAGGAGCACCACCCTCCAAATTGAGAAGGGGAGAGGGGGAAGCCCATTCGAGCGGAGGCATGGAGGGGGATGCTATCGAATATCCCATATTGTTTAGCGGAAGTGGTTAAAATTCATGGCCATCAGAAGGGCTGGTAACTACCTTGTTAGGAATATTATGATAGACATAATAAATAGCCAGAGGTGAAGAGCATGATTCATGGAGAGGGGTATCATAAAAAATATTTGGGTGATTTTAAGGAGGGGATGGCCGGTCAGATCGAGATGTAAAAGAAAATGTATGATCATGATTAGATTATGGTGATGACAACTTAATCGAGCCTTTGAGATCTTGAGAGCTATGAGATTGATTCACTTGTTTTCTGAAACACTGCTTTGGCTTGAGGCATCCCACCTGCCAGTGCCTAGAGGGGAATCTGCTCATAAGATGACCCATGTGATGGAATAGTAGACACCTGAAAGGGAGACCCGAGTAATATATCTACTGATGGTGTTTTTTTTGGCCCTAGAGTAAATCCACATTACTCAACAAGCCTCCAGCGAAACTAATTTCAACTAGGAGCCAAGCAATCCTTTTGTCATTTTCTCCCTAAATTTTTGGGTCGATGTGTCTCATGTGCCCAATAGAGTTTCCTATCATTGTCAAAGCCTTCATGGTATAGAAATAAAGTGGGAGCCCAGGTAAATTTACCCAGACCATGATGATTTTTGGCGTCTCCGTGACCAGCTTAAAGCCTAGATACGATGGAAGAAGCTGCATGAAGCTTCTACCACGTACCCATGTGCACCTGAGAATTTTGGCACAATCTTTCTCATGCAGGAAATGGATGCTAAACCAGGTGTTCATCGTCAAACTGACTTTCAGAGAATATCCCATGATTGGATTCCATGTGATCTTGACCCACACCACCATATCTACTTATGTCATCTTCGAAAAGAGTTAGCAGCCGAATAACACTATATTTTTTGGAAACTTTCGACCCTCCCCTAGAGGTTATCATATTCCAGGACCACCTACTTAATTTCTGCCACTGGTCTAAAAATATTTTTTACAGAAAAACCCCTTTTGTTTTTGTTATGTTAGGCGACCTTTGTGATATTTTTTTGGCCAGACTGTGAACCGATACATCCCCTGTTCGCACAATCTAGTACCCTACCATATGGAATCAACATTTATTGCATTATAGCCCCTAGGCCTAACCCCAGCTCAGCAACATGGGCCCTCTTCGCCTCCAGGGTGGCAGTTATAAGGGCTTCATGAGCCGTCATGTCTGATGAGAGAATGTAAACCTCATCCATCATCTTTGACATCGTCAAATAAACTAACACCCTGCCAAATCTAACATGATCTTTAACACCCCACCCACCATTTTTTACCCCTCATACAGGAACAAAGAGCCAAATTTAGATTATAAATGAATTTTTCCATAAATATTTATACCTTCCTTAAAGAGGAGCCACCACCCATAAATGGAAACAACCTAAACCATATGGCACCAAACCTTAAAAACCTTAAGAATGTTCCCAACGGCCCACAGACCCAAACAGACAAAACCAAAGTCAGGATCCCAATGCTCATGCAATGATAGAGGTGAGGGGAAGGATTTAGTGAGTTATTGATAGTGTCTGAAGACTTAGGGAAGATATGTGAAAGCGATGGAAGTTGGTGGGTTCAACTTTTCCAGCTTCCGAAAAATCCTAATGTTACCGAAAGCTAGGATGATGGCTAGGATGCCAATGGAAAATGCAGAAAAAAATGATCTTAGAGAATGGATTAGAAATGGAAGCAGCAACAGCAACAACATCTGCCACAGTGCCAGCAATGAAAAAAGAATTGAAAACTGAAGTCCTTACAAGGCCTAGATATAATAAAATAATCTACCCATTTATGCCATAGAAAGATAAATCTAGACTAATTCAGGGAATGAGGAGAGTCAGATTTTAATGTGGAATCATGGGAGGGTAATCGTGCGCTGTGGTTTTGCATGAGGCCGATTACTAGATGCTTCCAGATGTGTTTTTACAATGTAAAATAGTATGACGATCGCAATTAAGACCAAAATCCAAATATGGACTAAGACGACATTGTTCTCTGAAACCATAGTGTACTCAAACCATCATGTTCCCACCCAAATAATCTCTTTATGCGGAAAATAGCCATGCATGGTTTTGAGCCAACAATGAAAACCACATAACCCCACTCAAGAATCTAAAGGAGACTCCTAAGTCTGAAGCCCTCCAAAGGATATTGATGCAACTGCTTAATGAATGAACATAGTACTATATGTGAACAAAAAGGTGATAGAGTCTAGCATCCAAAACATATACTAACATTTACACTATCAATTATTTCTTAGATACACCCCTATATCTTGTGCTCTATCAATATATACCATTCATCTCGCATTCTATCCTCCCTATAGGTGACATAACCCCCTTTCCAGACCCAAAAAATTCATTCCAGCCAAAAATGGGTGCCTAGTTGCTAACCTATACCTAGTGTTGTTGCAATCTAAACCAGACCATCCCATATTCCATGTTGGCTGAAAAAGAATGATGAGAACCCATACCTGGTTTATGCGCTACCTCTGTTCATGCTCTATTCATACCATTTGTAGGTAGGAAAGCTTCCAGATTATTTAAGGATTCTCATATTCAAAGTGATCAGATACCAACTGGATGGCCCACAACTTCAACATATGCTCGTGGAATGGTATTCCAAGGATTGCACTGAATTCATCTAATCTGGAGCAGGTAAATTGAATACAAACATAGTGCAGCAAAGTAAAACCTATACCTCACAAAATTGAATTGGGATTTCACGGGCAACGTAATGGGCACTTTGTAATGTGAAAATTCAAAGAAAATTCAGTGAAAAAAGCGCGCAGATAATGATAAATCACCATCCTTTGGATAACAGAATTCATTGTCAGTCGTAAATATAGATGGAGTCAAGAGATAATATAGATGGGCAAGTTGACAATTTGACTTGGCTCTAATGATATAAATATCAATATCATCCTATAATAGATTACTCGGTATAATGATATAGTATTACTGCATAGAGGAGATAATATAGATGGATTTAGGATATAATATAGATGGAGTTAATGGTGCTGAGGATGACTATAGAATCAGGAGAACCATGGTGGAGCATGAACATCCTAGAGTTTTTTTGGGCCTATATTGTAAATCTTAGCTACAAGTAGGTTGTATTTCTCAAAGTTGTTATAAAATTTATTCATGATACATGTAATGTAGTAACACACTATGTTTTTAGTTGTGTGATGAACTACTTGAAGGTTTGCAGGTTTACTCATAAGCTAATTTGAGGTTTGTTTGTTGTAAGTATGTTATTCAAGCATACATGTTGTAGTATAGTGGCTCATGTAGTTATGTAAGATCAAGTTGTCTAATGTACCACTTGAATAAAGTACTAGGGTGGTAGGTGTGCTTGCATGTTAGCTTCAAGGGGATGTGGAATTGTCAATGAATGATGTTTGAGAAAAAGTATCCTAGAAAATTGACAGATACAAGTACTTTTTATTGGTGTGTGGATGATAATCTTTTTATATAGACTTCAACAAAGTTATTAAGACCAGGTTAATCTCTCTTAGTCAATTTCACTTGGTCATAGATTCATTTTACCCATAATTTTTCCTATAAATGCATACTTGTCTTAGAAATAAATCTTAGCCTTTGATTTATGTTTACTAATAATATTCTAGAAAAAATTATAGAGATTAGATCTCAATATCCACTTAATAATTATTGATAATTAAATTAAAATTTTGAAATCCCTATTCCAAAATAAACATAACTATAAAAATAATAATATAAAATTCTAAAAATGATATACCGAAATAAAACTACACAATAAGATTATAAAATTATCAATATAATAGTTAAACCAATAATACCCAACAAACATTTGTAAAATTTATATAATAGTATTGATAAAAGGGAAAAAGTTTAAAACAATGTGATATACACTTTGGATTTTATCTTTGGAAAATACAAAGACTCTGGTATCTCTTTGTTGTCTAAGCCTCCATCTAGACCTGTGGCTTGACAACATGTGAATGAGATGGTTACAAAATTTTCCATTCATAAAAGCACACCTGAACTGTAGCTCATGCATGTTCGAGAAAAAATTATTCTCCTCCATGTCTGAGAGCAACGTTTTTATAGAAATGCAGCTTAGATGGATTTGGATGGCTCTGTAGAATGCAAAAGAAAATATTGCTAAATTTGGAAATCATAAAACTTGACCACTTGAATGTGTAAGTGAAAAATTCGTTGAAGAGAAGGATAAGCAGTTGCTTCTATTTTGGCAGGGAAGTATCCAAGAAAGAGCATCAGTATTAATACCTCTTCATAAAATACATCTACTAGCATTGATAAGGGAATCTCTTCTACTCCACTAGCGTTGACAAGTGAATCTCTTCTACTCCATTCTATGTCTTTATCTAATTATTTGTTTTTCCATATAGAGTTTTAATTATTTATTCTTTCAGACACACACTAGAATCTTGACGAAGTATAAAAACAACACTAACTGAGAACTTCACCAATATATTAGTTAGATTCATTTATCTAATTGCAAGTCTATCATGTTGAGGAATACAATCTTTTGAGATGTAAATCATTTTAGAAATGTAATTTTTTTTTTATTCAAGTAAAATATTACTAATTTATTATTTATTTTGTTATTAATGTTATTAATAAATATATTAATAATGATTTAAAATTAATTATTTTAAATTATAATGACAATGTTATTTTATGATATGCTCATGAGATTGAATTTCTGCTAGGGTTTCTAAGGCTCTTAATCTTGGTACAATTTGTTGTTAAATTATCACAAATGGAAGAAGGAGGCCCATCCTTTTGAAATGTAGTAGCTAAAAGATCGAATCTCCAACCGACGTGCAAATGCAATCCCTCTAACAATGGAAAAATCTTGTCGGGTCCAAGTTCTAGTTCTCCAATAATGTGGAAAGAAAAAAAAGAAGATTGTTTAGCTTCAGCCTCGACAAAACCAAAATTTCCATGTCTTCCCCAAACAATATAATCCCCAATTTTGCAAATTTTTCTAGATAAAATTGGGGCTACAATGGAACACACACGAGAACACAGAATAATCTACAAATCGTTAGTTTTCCTAAGCATGTCCTCGACTGCCTTCAAAAGAACTAGCCCTTGAAGGGAGATATGGGTCCAGTGGGGTTTTTTCATGACCATCTTCAATAACATAGAAGATCAAGATCAAATTTTCCAAGGAGGTCCCTATTTCATGAATTGTATTGGGTTACACATGAAACCATGCATTCCAAAATTCAACCCAAAGAAGGAGGATTTTTACTCTTCTCTAGTTTGGATCCGTCTTTATTCTCTCCCTTAGGATTTATAGGATCCAAATATCCCTGAACACATTGGACACAAAATAGGACACTTTGTAATGCTCCCAGACAAAATGAAAAATGTGAGATATAGTTCATATTCCCACCTCTGTGTTTATTTTGACATCTCCAAACTGATTCCTGCTAGCATTCATTTGTGTAGTGAGGACATCGTTTTAGAGACACCAATTGACTATGAGAAAATCGCATTTCGTTGTCATCATTTTCATGAATATGAACATGTCTTCTGATATTGTTCAAAAAACAACCCACCACAAGGAGAATCGACAACTTTGGATGAAAATCAAGGAGGCTGTACCACAATTACCAATAGAAGGAAAGTGACTAGGAAACCCGCAGAGAAAAAAATAGCAGATATAGATCCTAGCCAGAATCATTGTATAAAATTACAAGGATTGTCTAAAGAGGCTGCATATACAAAAATCAAAGAAAAAAATGCGACAAAACAACAACAGTATCCTTGATCGTAGCGTACAATAGTTGAGGAAACCAAAGAAAATCCTGCTTCCAAATAATCTCAAGAGGATAATGAAATGGAGCATGATGCACAAGACCCTCTAGATATAGAAGAAATTGAAGATATGGAGCTAGAAGATGTTGATATGCAATCCCTAGTATAATAATGGAAAAAAAAGGATCTCACAACAATCCTAGAAGAACAGATTCAGATGGTCAAAAGAGCGTTTCTTCGATGTTAGGACCTCCTTCTGCAATATGTTAAAAACTCATGTACCCCCTCTTCTCCCACTACCTCATAAACAACCCATGGAATTAAAAGAAATGATCCCAGAGTTTCTTTGAATTTCTCAAGAGATCCAATGTAAAACGCTAGAAAAAGTAACTATCAATTGATCTAAGAATTAGCGACCATCTAGTAAACTGAGGCAGAGTTACACACACCCCTTCCCTAATAATGAAGATAATCACATGGAATGCAAGGGGTCTCAATGGAAAATCAAAAGAGAGACTCCTCAAGAAGAAAATTGACAAGGAAAATTCTAATATCCTACTACTTTAGGAGACTAAATGTTCCCTTAAAAATATTGGTACAATTCTAAACAATATTTGGAAAAAAAACTTCTTCATAGCTCACTGTGTCCAAGGTGCCTCAGGAAGCCTAAAAATTCTCTATAATCCAACCATTATTTCAATAAAGGACTCATTTTCCCTTCCTAGAATCCTCATTTCTTATTTTCAACCCATTGGTTCTTCCTAGTTTGGATATATCTCTAATGTTTATGGGCCTCAATCTTATGTGGATAAAAGAGTTTTTATTCAACACCTCCTCACTTCTTCTAATCTTGTGGGTTATTTCCCATGGATCCTAGGAAATGATTTCAATCTTCTTTGATCCTTCCAGGAGAAAAAGAGAGGGATATAAATGCTATATGAGGAGTCCCTCTTATTCAATGAATTCATTGATAGAGACAAGCGGATTGAACTCAATACAAGTAATGATATTTTTACTTGGAATAAAAGGGAATGACGGATGTCTCAATTTTCCTCTAGGCTTGACAGATTTTTAATATCTAAGCCTCGTTTGGTTTCTAGCATAGAATTTTAAGTCTCTATGCTCCCTAATCACGACTTTGATCATTGGCCCGTGGCCCTTCTGTTCAACTGGTATTGTTCACCCCAGAACAAGTCTTTCAGAATGGAGGCCTTTTGGCTTCGATACCAAGACTTTACCTCCAACATGGAGACTTGGTTGTAAGAATCTTGTTTCATTTATGGAAATATCATGTACCAATTTTAACAACTATTGAAATTCATTAAGAAAAAGCTCAAGGAAAAAAAAACTAGAGTAGGAAATTGCCTTTGTTTAGCAAACAATTATTCAATAAGGTCATTAAGAGGAACTATCTTCCAAGGAGACTCTTCTTCATCTTCAAATTTAGGAAAGTTTCAATCAATAATAAATCCTTTGGTAATAAAAAATGTGGGTTCAATAGTTCAAAGAAGGAGAGAGGAACACCAAATTATTTCACAAATATATAGTAAACCGCAAACAAGAAAATCACATCCTCCACATCCAAAATTCCTAGAATGAAAGGGTAGAAGATCAAGAAAATATTGTTCAAACCATTCACGATCATTTTCAATCCCTCCTCATGGTGCCAATCCCATATAGAATGCTTTCAATAAATGAATTCACCAAAAACATTCCCAAATTAGTCACTGGTGAACAAAATTCTCTTTTCCTCAAAGAAGTCACTATGTAAGAGGTCGAATGGAAATAATGGAAATTCCACAACGGAAATATCCAAGTCTATATGGCTTCATAGCTGAATTTTACCAACCTTGTTGGAATATTTTGGGACATGATATTTGGAAATTTATGGTAGAATATTAGTGATTTTCTTCCCTTCTTTTAGCCTTTGATTCTGCCTTTATAACCTTGATTCCCATGTCCTCCAAGAGATATTTGACATTATAATTTTTCCCTATTTTCTTATGTTTTCTCATCCAATAAACTATCTCTAAAATCATTACCAATTGCCTCAAACCTCTCCTTCCTTCCCTCATCTCCTCCAAGACAACAAGTTATGTAGAAGGTCGAAAAATATTGGAAAACCTTTTTTTGGATCATGAAAATATGTTTTCCCTTAGGACTTCTAAAAAACAAGTAATGACCATAGAGTTAGATATGTCTAAATCCTTCAAAACAGTAAGCTGGTAATTCATTTACATTGCGTTAATGGCTTTTAGGATCAGTGAATAATGGATCCATTAGATAATGGCTCTCATTTCTAAGACTTTCTTCTCCATCCGAATTAATAACCCCCCCTCTCTAACCTTCCGCCCATGGGGAGGAATCATGAACAATGATCATATATCCCATTACCTCTTTCTTCTTATTGATGAAGGTCTTAGACACACCATCAAAGTCACACTTCTTTAAGGTTGCCTAAAGGGTCTTCCTTTGGTCTCCCTCTCCCTTTCCTCTTCTCACCATTGATTCATGAATGATACTCTCCTCATGGGGCACTACTCTGTCCAATAATACATGATGATAAATCACATGCTTCACTCTTTCCCTTGTGCTTTGAGACCCTATATCAATAACTAAAAATACCAACTATTTTTCTTTAATACACCTCTAGTTGTCCAAACTCACATATCTCGTTTGTTTGTCAAAAGAGCTCCCTTCCATCCAAATACCTTAGTCCTCCCCTAACTATTAAGCCTCTCAATAAATATAATTAGGAATTACTCGTGTTAAATTTTGAATCCAAATTTTCTCATTGGACCTTCAGAGCTCTCAATCTTGTAAGGCGCTTCACTCTTCTTAAGTGAGTCTTACATTCCATACCTATATACCTTCTCTTGCCCTTGACTGCTCCCAAAACCATCATTAACAAAAATAGAAATATGAAAAGATCCTTCCTCAAGGGAGGAGAACAAAGCGAAATAAAGTGGGCCCTTGTCACCTAGGAGAAGTTGGGTTAACCCAAAATCAATGGAGGACTTGGGCCCAGGGATCAAATATCACAAGTCAAGACCTGAGTGCCAAGACTTGGTGGCGTTGTCTCCAGAATCAAACTTCTATTTGGAGCATTATGTGGAAGAATAAATATTCCAATTGTGTCCTAGATTCTCAACTTTTTCACAAGGAATGAGAAATCAAGGGATCTCAAATATGAAACCTTTCATTGAGTAGCAAGCATTTGGTTAGGATCAAAGCTTCCAGGAGATTCAATATGGAAAAATTGCACTTTTCTGGGAGGACTCGTGGAACCAATGGCCAAATATCTCATCCAAAGAGCACTCCCAACCTATTCAAAATGATATCATCTCAAGGCATCTTACTCATGATTCCCACTATTGGGATACACCCCCTCTCATTCTCAATAGCATTGAAGGAAACTACATTCTTCAAAATATATTTCACAACACCCCAATGAATCAACACCTCTGTCTTGAGAACTTACAAAAATAAACATTTGACCTTTGACCAAGGGTGACATTATAAGATGGGTCTATTGGCCTTCTAGAAATTTCAGCGTCAAAGAGGCACATCTCCTTCTCACTCATGGTGAGCATTCTGATCCCCCAAGTAAATGGAAATAGCTTTGGAATATTAAGCACTAGGAAAAAATCACCTTATTGCTTTTCCTCTTTCATTGGAATAAAAATATCACTTGGGCCAAGATTCAAAAAAGGGGATTTCAAGTCCCCTCGATATGGCATATTTGTTACATAAACAACTAAGATTGTAAACACATATTCAATTCTTTCTTTGTATCCTTCACCATTTGGGATCAACTTGCCACTTGCTTTTGGTAGACATATAAGACAACTAACACCATGGCTACCAAAATTAAAAAATGGAGAGACTCCCCCTTCCATAATCCTATTCTTAATAGAGTCTGAAGACTCTTCCAATGCTTTCTTCTCTGGGACTCTGGAAGGAACATAATAGTCACACTTTCAAGAATGTTTCCTCCACAATCGACTCTGTTTGGTGGTAAATTTTGACCAATGTAAGAGAACTATTTCCATCATAAATTGGTCCAAGAAATACTGGTAATTTTATCCCAGAGAGAAATCCATTTTAAGCACCGTAGGCTTCTCCTACAATCTCTCTCTCTCTCCATAGTTGCTTCCATTTCTTTGCCATGATCTAGTCCGTATGAGTGGACTACCCCTCCTCAAGAGTTCATCAAGTTAAAATTTTATGGTGCCAAGGAAGGAAACCCTAGGTAAGTGAGTTATGGTGGAGCCTTCCATAATTATGAGGGTAAAATTCTTCACATCTATGCAGGAATGATTGGGTACACCACTAGCAATGTTGTATACCTTCGGGACCTAGAACAAGGATTGGAAATAATTCTCTTAAAAGGCTACTGTAAGATTATAATTCAAGGAAAATATTAGTTGATTATCAAAATTTTATGGAAAATTTTAAGAAATTATGTGGATCTTGCATGTTCCCCTGGTCCTTTAGACCACTTTTCAAAATATATCCATGCAATACTATAGTTAGGCTTACTGAATGGAAAATATATCCTACTCTGATGATGAGGAGGAACCAATACCACCATCTGTAAGCCAATTTCCACCTCCAAAATTATTATAATTATGCACATGTTTTGTTTTATTTTGATTCACACCACCATGAGTTTACATGCAATGATTTACTAGTACCTTTTTGGGCATGTAATGCCTAAGTCTATGTTGTTTTGTTTATCAAACATCTTGGTAAACCTAGGTCTTAGTAACCTCCATATTTTGAACTTGTCGTTTAGGTTTGGTTTCCATTTAGGCAGGACCAAGAACCAACAACTATGTTCTATGTATGTTTCTAATTCAGTAATGAAGAGTGTCAAACCTTTAAAAAAGTTTTATTTTATCAATAAAATCATGGTTGAGAAGATAAAAATAAAAATAATGTTACTAAAAATTAAATTATGATTTTGAATTTTATTTTCATAATATAAAATAAACTTTGTTATATATATATATATATGTGAACCCTAGATTGAACACCGAAAAAATCACACTGCCCTCATACTATAAGTAGAATGCACCTCTTAACTCAATTCCCACTAATTTTGAAAGCAAGGGTTTAAATATCTTCCTATCTCTATCTATACAAGAATGCCTCTTTGTCTTAACCTTATGAATTTATTTTGTATGCACAAAACATAGACATAATAGCCAAGTTCCGCTACACGTACTAAGTTTAAACAGTACGAACGCTTCAACTATTGATCCCACCTCTATGTCTTTATGATGATTTATTGATTTCATTTCCATTTACATGGGCAAATTCTAACTTGTTATAAAATTGACATAGAGATGACACCATCAAGCCCGTGCATAAGGAATTTAATTTGTGACCAATCTATTTGCCTTACACCATCAAGCCCGTGCATAAGGAAGTTAATTTGTGACCAATCTATTTGCCTTTCATAGTTTCAACGACCTATGAGGAAATAATTTTATGTTTATATTGCTTTCCATTACTACAATCTTATCCACTTTTATGTTAGAGGGATTATTCTTTTGTAAAATACATAGATTTAGCCCTTTGAGGAAATAATTATGTTTATATATCATTCCAATACTACAAATTTCCTTCATTTGGTAGTGTGGAGATTATTATTTTGTAAAATAGGTATAAAGTCATCTGTGATGGAGGCTTATCACTACCTTCACCTTTTTTTTTCACATTTTTGTTTCTCGAGAGTTGGTGCACTAGAGATTCTCATCATTTTAATTTACTAACGACCTCCCCTTTAATTAATTTTATATTATGTTTGGAAGTGATACGTACTTTTATGAATTTGATATCATGTTTAGAAGTGATCCAAACTCTACTTCTATTACATTAATTTAACAGTTTTATTGTGCCAATATCCTTATTATGAATTTTGGAACACCACAAAAATATACAACTCCTAAACATTCTCTTATGTTATTTGAAATGAGTTTTGATTTCCATATAATTTATTTTCGTTACTTCTTAATAATCATTAAATCTCTGGAACTTCATGGTACATCGAAAAGGAAAATCTAAAATCTATCGAATCTGAGAGGAGATTTTGAATTTAACATCACTCAAGGATTATGCTATGTTACCAAAATTACGAAGGTAGGGACCATTGCTAAGGTTAGAGATGAAATAAGAAAATGATTCCACATCCTCTCAGGATTAGCATTTTGACGATAAATATTGTAGTTTGCTTTATACCAATGTATACTTTAAAAAATAGTTAGAAGATTAAATTTGATCTTAAAATCTTTAAAGAATGTTAATTAATAGGATATAAAGATGAAACTTCCTAAAACTCAACGAAATCCCCTTCAAGCAAAACATCGGTAAACTAGTCAAAATCAAATTCTATCACCAACTAGAAACCTTCCCAATCTATAGAGGAAGGTGTGGATGAATATATTCACATAAATTAATGTTCATAAAAGTTGAGAATCCAAACAAATGTCCAAATGTGACATCCCCGGGTAATCTCGCAGGAAAAAGTATGGAATTAGGAAATATTTTCAACATTTACCAATGTGTAACTCTTTAATTTACTTTCCATATTCTTTTAATTACCATTAGATAAATCATCATTATTACATAGAGTAGTCCTTAGTAAAAGAATAATGAATTACACAACCATTAACCTCGATTGTTGTAGCATATTAACTTAAACTTACACATGTAACCTTGCATCAATTCAACAATTATTTTAACTCAGCTAATCAATTACTTTTTTGATAATATAAATGTCACATCATGCAAGGAATCAACATCCTAAAAAAATGGCACAACATGCAATCACATCATTAGACACCGATCTACCCTGGAAACCTTGTACGGTGAAAACCAAAAAATGTTTAATTTTATTATTAAATACTTGTGAGGATGTTCACCCCTCACTCAACGGCTTGTAAGTGAATCCCTCCCTTCAATATTGTCATAAAATAGTACAAAAAATTATCCTCTAAATTGAAGCATACCTATATATAATCTATTACAATCGTCATGATATCATTTACCCATGAAGCCATGAACATTAAGTCTTTGCAACCTGGTTCTTCCCATCAGTAGATCATCTGACAATTGGCATTCCTAAATTTGCATGGACCAACAAATATATGTCTGTCACAATGTTAAACATGAATTATCCTTTGCATATTTCATTGTCCTCTCCTGCCATTTCTGTCGGAAACACACTTGATATCACGATCAGATAAAATGTAATTTTTTAATTTAACAAATAATCAATCTTTATTAGTGTCACTTCAACATTTATTTGTGCGGATGCATAAACACAAACAAAATGTAACAAAATTCCTTCTTTAACATAATTTCACATGCATTAGTAATAATAAATCGCTATCAAGCGTCATCTTTCCAACAAAATGTTAACATAATCTTACATGTACTTTCATATTATTTCCAAAGGAAAGCTAAGGTACTGGATATTGTTCTTCTACATGCAATTGCATAACATGCTTTCAAGAGAACTAGCCTAACAAGAAATTTTCTTGTTTCTACTATTATGTTTATTTTCCAAAGGGATTAACACAATAAATTGTATACTTCTACATGTGAATCCATGTTCTTTTTCAAAAACATCTTTTCCATAGTAGAGCTATTCACAATGGCTATTATATAAAAATGAAAGCTCTATTTCAAAAAAATTAACACAATAGTTATAATTTCTTGCATGTAACTAGTCCTCTCCAACAAAAATTAGCAATATAGTTTTTTATTCCTGCAAGTGAAACATATATTTCTTTCCAAAGAAAATTAACTAAATCATGCATGGAAAAAACACATTTCTTTTCCAAGGGATCAAACACATAACATTTATCCTTCCATGGATGCAAAGAGACATTTTACTTTCAAAAAAATATCTAGCCCAATAAATATACATAATCTTATCCCAAAAGAAAGCTAATACAATAGCTAATCCCTTTAGGTGTGCAAATGCATATAATTTTTCCCCAAAAAAGGATAACACAATCAATATTATGTTATTTTTTCTTCCTTTTAGGCAAGAAATCTAATACCAAAACTATATTTTTCCATGCATGCAACTATTTATGTTTCTCTAAACAATCTTCCAAAGGAATTTTAACACAATAAAAGTTGTGATTACTAGTTTTCCTCTCCAAGAATCTAATTCAATAATGCATACAAGGACATGTTTTTCTCCTCTCTTTTTTAAAGAGTTTTAACACAAAAATAACTTCCTTGCATATACGCATATATATATATATATATATATATATATATATATATATATATATATATTTTTTCCAAGGACTCTAACACAATATTTTTTTTTTTCCCAAAAGTTAGCTAACTCACTAGCTATTATGCATGCAATACAAAATATTTTCCTATCATTTAACACATCAGACAAATTTGTAATATTTCCTCTAGAAATAACATGAATAGTAAATAATTCTAAAATCACACAACCAATTCAATGTTATGAAATGGTTTTATGTGAACTCTTTCTCAAAAAATTCATTGGCATATTCATTTTCAGTAGATCAAATATAGTAGATATTATTCATATGCACATAAACACATATTCTCTTTAAGGGTCCAATATTTTTCTTTAAAAATTTAATGCATCTACATCATGAGAACATCCTTGGTAATATTTTAAATGAAATAACTTAATTCCTTTTCAGGAATTAGTAACATAATTGTTGTATTTATGTGCATGCGAATAACTTATTTCTTTTCAAGAAATACCAACATAATTGTTCTATTTTTGTGCACGTGATTAACTTAAAACAACATTACTGATCAAGCGAGAACAATTTCCTCAAAATGAGAACCCTAACAAAAAAACATAAAAGAAAAACATAAAAAACAACCTGAAAATGAAAAGTTGTATTCTGGAATAACTTTTTTTTTCGAAGGCAAATTTTCAACATTTTTAAAAAATAGAAGTAAAAACAATTTTTTTTTGTGCAAAAAAATCCTAAAAATGAAAAATGTTTATGCTCGAATAACGTCGCCAATTTTTTTGTGTGCAAAAAATGCAAAAAAGAACTTGAAAATGAAAATTGCTGATGCTGGAATAACATCGTCAATTTTTTGTTTGCAAAAAACACCTTGAAAATGAAAAGTGTTGATGTTGGAATAACATCTTTTTCTTTTCGGGGTAAGTTGTCAACAATTTCTAATAATCACATTAAATATAAAATATCGGGCTCTAAAAACCTTAAAATTTCAACAATAAACATGACATTAAAGATAAAATATGAAAAGTCTTTAAATTCCAATGATTTTTAGGCATGGTATTAAAGATAAAATATCATGTCTCGAAAAAGCCTTAAAAATCCAAAGATGACATTAAAGATAAAATGTCACCTTTCCGAAAATATAATTCTAATAATTTTTAGACATGACATTAAAGATAAAATATTAATTCTAAAAATGAAAAATAAAATATGAAAATATAGAAAAAAAAAAAACAAAAAATTTCAGAAAGAAGGAAAAAAATAAAAGAACACAAAATTTAAAGAAAAAATTTAAAATCAATATATATATATATATATATATATATATATATATATATATATATATAAAAGTTGCAATAATAATTATAAAATTGCATAGTTAAAAAAATATCTAAAAAATGATAATATAAAATAATTAAAATTAAAAATTAAAATTAGTTAAAATTAAAATAATTAAATTATAAAATAAAAAGTAAATAAAATTTATAAATTTAATTTAAAAAAAGATTAAATTTAAGTACAAATTTATATATATAAAAAAAATATATATGTGTGTGTAGGCGAGAGAAATAAAAAAAGAAAAACAAAAGTCATTTTTAAATTTAAAAAAAATAAAATTAAAATGTATATAAAAAAATCTATTAAATTTAAAAAATAGAAATAAATAAATAAATAAATTTATTAATATATATTTAAAAAATCAAATTAAACTAAATTACAAAAATAAATAAACAAATAAATTTAAGGATTTTTTATTAAATTAAAAAAAAAAATAGTCATGTGGCTCGGTCGCTGAGCATGGGAAGGGGAGCTGCTAGCTACCACCTCACCCTACAACTGAACTCCGTGGCTATCTTTTTTATATTTTAAAATTTAATAATTTTTTTTTAATTTATTACTTTTTTTGTTTTTAATTTAATTATTTTAAAATTTAATTTACAATTTTAAATTCATTTGTTTTTTAATTTATTTTTATTTTTGCAACCCATGGAACCCATCTTTCGATCCCTCAACAACAGTTATAACCTCAGCACCAGTTCGGGTCAGATTTCCAAATCTACCTTTGCATCTCTAGAATCTCTCCTCGCTAAAAGCCATTGGAAATGCAAATGGGAAATTTTATTGCAGGTGACCAGGAACAAAGGAATATGTCAGAACCACCTATGCACGCGTCTATGTAGAAACGAACTTCAGCACCAGATTCCAAGATGAAATAATCCTAACAAGCAAAGACTATGTATGGAACTAGAAACTCGACAATCAAAGTGTCCTGGTCAGATGTCAATCCTGCTTTGAGATAGGTCATCTAGCCAAAAATTACCCAAAAGTCTCCCAAAAAAATTCTGATAGAACGAATCACCAAAAATCTACATGGTGGGAAGGAGCACAAAAGGAACATTACACTGTCATCAAGGAAGAATACTCTGAATCACAAGAAATCAGGCAAAAAAGAAACAGCCCTCAAGACAAGAAGGGGGAAAACTCGACCCAACAACAAAAAAAATGAACTCAACAGCCCCTCAAGCATCAACAATTATGAGGATTCGAATACCGTGCAAAAGAAATCTTCATTTAGCAGCAAAGCAGATCTCCCAGATCCCGAAGATAAGACACCAATGTCCCAAGAATCATAAGAGATGAAGGAGGTGCAAGATAGAGGAAGTTCGAAGACCATAGAGAAGAAAAATAAAGCTACAACACCAATCTCGCCAAGAAAGATGCAAAGCCAAACAATTAAGAACTAAGAAAAGTATAGGTCTGATAGACCAAAGTTTGGTCTCAATGGACGTTAACCATTATCATCATTATCATCATATATATATATATATATATATATATATATATATATATATAATTTATATTTTTTAAATTTTAATTTTAAAAATGTTATTTATTTAATTTTTTAATTAATTAATTAATTTCTTTTTTATTTGTTTTATTTTTATTTTTTAATTTTAAAAAATGATTTTTTTCTATTTTTCGTTTTGAAAATGTATTTTTCATATATATATATATATATAGAGATAATTTTTTTTTTAAATTTCAATTTTCTTTTAAAAATTTGTTTTGGTTAATTTAAATTTTTATTATTTAAAATTTTAATTTTTTTTTAATTTAAATTTATAAATTTAAATTATATATATATATATATATATATATATATATATATATATATATATATATATATATATATATATATATATATATATATATATATATACTTTAATTTTAATTATTTTAAATTTTAAATATTAAATATTTTATTTTATCTATTTTTTTTATTTTGTTGATTTTTTAATTATATAGGTTAATAATTTTTTTAATGGGTTAATTGATAACTTTTTTCTTTAAAAAATATATATTTTTTTTATTTTTTATTTTTAATTTTATTTTATATTTTATTTTTTAATTTTTTCCTTTTTTACAAGTTATTTTTGTTTTTTCTTTTACACTTTTATTGGTTTTTTTTTTTAATATTTTGTTATATTAGAATTTTTTTTCATGTTTTTTTATTTTATTTTTGTATTATTATTGTGGTGAAAATCAGTACTCTAAGCAAAAAGGATTGATTTTGCATCAACACTTTTCAAAATTAGCATGAAAATCACTAACATTTTAAAACAAATATTCATACTTGATGAAAACAAAATTAAAATGCGAAAAAAATCACCACTTTCCTAAATCGACATGACATTAAAAAAAAAAAAATCAAAGAAAATTTAAAGTTCCGAAAAGATGCTAAAAAAATAGGTTATTCTACATCACCACTTTTCAAAATCAACATGAAAATCATGACATTTAAAAAAAAAGTCATAAAAAAATTACCACTATGCTCCAAAAACTATGTTCCAAAGAAACTACGGTGTTTTCTGCATCAGCACTATGCTCCAAAGGAAAAAGGTGATTCTGCATCACCACTTTTCAAAATTGTGTGCTTTTCTTACTACCACAAAAAAACGAGTACTAGGTAATTTTCTCATTTGATCAATAACTTTGTTTTAATTCTTTGCAATAAATATCAACATAATTGTTCTATTTGTTTATGCATACAATTAATATATTTATTTTCTGGAACATTAACGCAATAGATATCTCTATATGTACATAAAAAATTGTTCTTATCACGCTAACAAATCAAATGACAACCCTCTGTTTTACTCCATTTTTCCAGTTTTAGTCATCAACTTTTGGGGTGGTTTACGAAAATTTGAAAACACATTTTGAAAAAATATAAGAGGCTTTTGTTGGAAATAGGTTCATTGAATAAAACGTCTTCATTTATTACACCAATGTCATGGTTTGGAAGATTCGAATGAATCGTTGATGCCCATTTTTTCAGATTTAAATATTAAATAATTTCTTGTTTTAGCTATCAACATTGGATGTTGGTTTCGAGAAGTTGAAAATGAATTTTTAAAATATGAAAGATGTTTTTGATGAAAAAAGACTCATTAACAAAAACCTCTTTCTATTTTTACATATATATCATGGTTTGGGAGATATGAAAGCACATTCTGACCCTATTTTTAAATAACTCATGCAATTCACACAATTATTTAGTGATTGAATTTTCTTAAGACTTCAATGTTGCAGGAATTTACAGGGTAATTTCCTTAGATGAGACACCAAAGGTCACCGCTCACAAATAGATCGTAGATCAATAAACTAGTATTTGACGTGGTTAAAACCCTCAAAGAGGGAAATAGTTCACGACCTGAGACAATGCGGCCACTTCAGACAATTTATTAATATAAAGAAAAAAAATTACATAATATTCCCTCATAAACATTTACTGGAAAAATGACCCTCCATGCTCTTTAAATAGATATCATGGACCAATCATTCGTTAAGTCATGATTTAAGTGTTGGTAATACCGAGGAGAGAATGAACCGTTGGATCATTACATATCATGATCGTTAGATTATAAGTTGCAAAAGTACATAGTAAAGAAACACAATTTACCTAACTCTACTCTAGACCAGGTTATACTTAACTATTTCCTATGTGTCAGAACATCCTAACATCCCCCCTTAAGAACAACTTGGCATATGACTGAAGGATTTACAAAGGTGACACAATAGGAGAAGGATGGAGGCATTAGAGCCTATCCCCCCTTAATGATAACTTTTCGGAACTCCAAGCATAGATCGAAGTTTGGTAGACTTTTCTTCTGTGAGAGCCTTTGTAAAGATATCAGGAACTTGATCATTGGTTGAACAATAGTGCACTTCAAGAACATGATCATGAATGAAATTTCTGATGAAGTGTGTGTGTATCTCAATGTGTTTCATGCACTGATGTTGAACTTCATCTTTGCATAATTGAATGAAACTGATTATCATATGAAAGTGTAGTTGGATGTTGTTGATGAAGAACAAATTCAGACAGGATATGACAAAGACACAAGGCTTCCTTGTTGGCTTCAACATCACCACGATACTCTACTTCTGCCAAAGAAAGAGAGATGGCGCTTAGTTTCTTACAATATCATGTAATAGGTCCTGAACCAAGAATGAATACATAACCTGCAGTAGACTTTCCATCATCAGGGTCACAAGCCCAATAAGAATCATTGAAACCAATAAAAAATGGAGATGCTCCTACATTGTAATGAATCTGAACTGAAATGTACCTCGAATATATCGAATTGTTATTTTAGCTACTTTCTAGTGAATTTCATGAGGTTTGTTCATAATCCGAGCAACAAGACCAATGACGAAGGAAAGTTCAGGATGGGTATCTAAGTTAGATATAGAAGTTTTCCAACAATTTGATGGTATAACGTAGCATCAACTTTAGGGGAAGTGCAAGTGATTGAAAGCTTGACTCTAGACTAAAAGGGAGAAGGGGCTCCTTTATAGTCTTCATGTGAAAGTGGCATAGAGTATCACAACCATACTTGTACTGAGAAAGGGTAGTACCTTATTTGGATTGCAAGACTTGCAGACCAAGGAAATAATGCAAGTGTCCTACGTCTGGCAGTTTAAACTTCTTTTTGAGGCTAGACTTCACCTGGTTTATATGGTTGATATCACTACCAGTAAGGATAATATCATCAACATAAATAACAAGGAAGATTAAGGACTTACCCATTTTATTGGTGTAGACAGTGTTGTCGGAATGACATCTAGAAAATCGATTATGTCGGAGAAAGTTATCCATTTTGGCATACCAAGCCTAAGGGGCTTGTTTGAGACCATAGAGATACTTCTTAAGGTGATAAACAAGGCAAGAGTCATTTTGGATAAATCCGGGGTTTTTTTCCATGAATATTTCTTCATGCAAGCCCCATGAAATAAGGCAAATTTAACATCCATCTGATGGACTTCCCATTTAAAGGAGGCAACAAGGGAAAGAACAAGGTGGATAGAATTCGTTTTGGAAATAGGGGAGAAGGTTTTATTATAATTAATGTCGTCAACTTGTGAAAATCATTTAGAAACAAGACAAGCTTTATGTTTATCCACTTTTCCATCTGGTCCAAATTTTGTTCTATAAACCCATTTGCATTTGACAAGTTTTCTTTCCTTTGGAAGAGGAACACGATCCCAAGTATCATTTTCCAATAAAGAATGATATTATTCATTTATAGTTGTATCCCAATCTGGATGACCTGAAGCTTCTTCAAAGGTATCTAGATCAGGATTTTATGGAACTTGAGCCAATAAGGAAAAGGCTTTGTGGAACTGAGAATGTGGATGACCTAGGCTTTGATCTATAGGGTCACCTGCAAGATAACCTGCTGCATCCTGTGTAGAGAGGACCTATTTTGGAAGCTGTGGAGTTGAAGGAAGATCCTGAGGAGGTGGAGGAGGATTTTCATCCTCCCTTTAATCATCTACAGTAGAAGGAATGGTGTGATAACTAGAGGAGATAGAGAGATGTGGAATATATTCTGAATCAGGCTCGCAGGCCAAATGTGGCACACCCGCCAAGCTAGGCTCGCAGGACAATATATTTTCATCAAATTTCACATCTCTTTTAATCATTACATTTTTTTATTTGGGTTGAGGAAGTCTATATCCTTTGACATCTTCAAAATGTCCAATAAAAATGAATTTTTCACTCTTAGGTTCTAAGGCTTTATGTTTCCCATCTGGAATATGAGGACAAGCTTAACTTCAAAAGACACGAAAGTGACCTACATCTGGTTTGATTGAGCTCCAGGCTTCTTCTGGAGTGATATTCCTTAAAACCTTAGTAGGAGTGTGATTTACTATGTAATTTTCATAGTTAATTGCTTCTACCCAAAAATTAAGACTAAGCCCTTCAGATTGAAGCATACAATTAGCCATTTCTTTTAGAGTTCGATTCTTCCTTTCAGTTACACCATTTTGTTGTGGAGTATACAGAACAATATGTTGCAATTGAATGCCATGCTCAGTGCAAAAGTTGATAATTTTTTTGTTAACATATTATCCTCCATTATCATATCTTAACTTACGAATTTGATGTCCATATTGTTTCTCAAAAAAGGCCTTAAATGACAGGAACATATTAAAAGCTTCACTCTTGATTTTTAAGAAATATACCCAAGTGCCTCTGGAAAAATCATCAATGAAAGTTAAGAAGTACATGTAGCCAAAGAAAAAAACAAGTGGAAGTGGGCCACATAAATCAATGTGCACAAGCTGCAAAGGGGTTGAAGCCTTGCAAGAGGCACGTTTGTGAAAACTATCACGATGATGTTTTCCGAGTACACAACCAAAAAAAACACCATCTCAGAAAGTTACCATAGGAAGACATGTCACCATATTTTCTTTACATAGAGTTTGAAGAGAGTGATAGTTTAAGTGACCAAATCACTCATGCCAAATTTTGCTCACTTCATCGTTAAGAGCAACAAAAATGGAGGGAAGATATGGTGACCAAAAGTTGTCAAACTTATACAACCTTGTGGAATCATCAATAATTCCAAAAGCTAAACTATGTCTAATATCTCTTAGGTCCTAAATTACAACATCATAAGGTGAGAATTTTATGGCTTTCCCTTCACATGAGTGAGCTATCTATTAAATGTATATAAGGTTGTAGGATAAGGTAGAAACACATAATACATTATTAAACTGACAATTATCTAGACGAATGCTTCCAGACTCTACAACACTAAGAGATCTATCATTACCAACATAAATATTTTTGGTGTCACAATCATTTAAAGAAGAAAACATGGCTTTATTTTTGGTCATGTGGTAAGAGGATCCAAAATTAATGAGCCACTCATGAGAATGAGAAGAAGAAGATACATTCAATACACAACTAGATCTTGATGCTTGAAAACCACATGTAGAAATTTGCATTCCCGAAGATGAAGTTGAAGAGTTCTAAAAATTGATGTTGTGCTTATTCATTGCTGCTTCCAAGGTTTCCAAAACATTTTAACTCTACGTGGCCACCACGATTACAAAATTTGAAATGTTTATATGTCTTCTTCCCTTGGTTTTTATTTTCCTTATCAGTTTGTCGAGTTTCTTTTTTAGCTTACAACTGAGATTTCTTAAGACCTTTGTTTGGTTTAGAACCATTATTTTTAGATGTCGCTTCTTAGTATTCTTTGGATATGTTTGATGTTGGGCTAGTAAGGCTTTCTTAGAAGAATTTCCCGCGTTAATAATATAAAGGTGTAAGAGTTTTTTCTTGTTCTCTTATAAAAGAGTTGCAAAAGGCATAAAAAGAGGGGGGCTTGTAGGTTATTTCTTGAGAAATGAGGGCTTCTCTAGTGGAATGGAAGGTGGAAACACATATAGAGAATGAAGGGTGTATCTTAGCAAGAATGGAATAGATAAGACTACCATATTACTTTTTGACCTTACAACCATATAAAAGAAGTCTAAGGATCTTGAATTTGGACAAAAAATATTCAATAGAGGAGAAATTATTGGGGTCCAAAGTAAACAACTCATTTTCATGTTGGTGGGCTCTGATTTCATTTTGAATGCCAAAAAAAATATTTAGCTTTTTCAAAGCTTCATAAGGGGATTCAACATCTTGGATATGAAACCTAAGATCTTTAGAAATGGACATTCCTATCAACTCTTATGCTTGATCTTGTTTATTCTCACATTTAGCCTATTTATCTTCATCGATAGGTTTAGATTCTAGTCTCGAGGCTATTCTATAAAGCCCTTTACTTATAAGTAAGTCTACCATGTAGGATAGCCATTGAAAATAATTAGTGTTGTTAAGAATAACCAGGCATGAACTTTCTATTTTTTAAACCTGAAGCTGTAAAGGTTGACGCTAACTGCTTCAATGGAAAGATGTTGAAAAATTAGGCCGGTTAAAAAAAAAACAGCTCTAAAAAGGACTTCCGGATGAACAAGTTATGCCTTTTTGAAGAAAATTTTTAGTAGATGCCGAGTAGTCACATGATAGATTTAAAGTTGATGATGAAGTTGTACATTTTTTGTAAAAAAAATTTCCCCCTTTACCAAGCTTAATATAATAAGCTCACTTTTTTTTAAATACTACTTTATGTGAGTCTCTTTTTATAATGCGTTAGAAACATTATTACATAAAGTAACTTTAAAACATAAGTTACATGTGATTTATAAATAAAACCCTTTTAAGGAAAAAAGTAACTTGCCAAAAATATGTTTTGAAAAAAAAGCTTGACAAAGAGACTTGAACCTAAGACCTCTATTCTCATAAAGTAACTTTACACCAAGTGAGCTGGTAAAATTATTTTTTAATTGTTGGAAATGTGGAAGGGTTTTTTTTTTTTTTTTCTCTCTTCAAGTTGCATGCCTTTTTCTTGCAAAAAAAAATCATGCAAACAATAACAAAAATTACAATCCTTACGGCATAATATTAAATTTTCAGTTAGTCCATCTGAAATCTATATATTTTTATCGTTATTTCTGATTTCCCAAGATCACAAAAATTCACGGCAAAAGAGCTTACGTAGCTGAAAAATATCATCTTTCTGTTCTGGAATTTTAGATTGCACAGAGTGTAGAGAAAAGAGAATACACAGAGAAGAGGGTATAGATCCAGTAATAAAAAAATGACTATAAACCAAAATAAACAGAGGGATAAATAAATATAACTGCAAAATAAATACTTTATACCTCTAGATATAAAATAACATAACTTGGGAAACCAAAAACCTTTTCTCATGAAACAAAATGGGTTCCTCACTATAACAGAGGCTCCAACACAACATACCAGTTCTCCCGGCCTAAAAGTAGTCAGAAACAATAGGTCTAGAAAATTCCAGTCGCATGGAGTCATACCGACTTCGAATTTGGATCAGCAGCAGATGCTCTCCTCAAAACGACTCTGATACCATGTAGGGATTTACATGGTAAGTTACTCAGATAAAAAACAAAATGTCATTTCTGACAAACATATCACAGATCAGTACACCAGTATTTGACGTGGTTGAAACCCTTAAAGAGGGAAACAATCCATGACCTGAGCCAACATGGGCACTTTAGGAAATTTATTAATATAAAGAAAGAAAATTTACATAATCTTCTCTCATAAATGGTCACCTGAAAAATTACTCTCCATGCTCTTTAAATAGAGATTATGGACCAATCGGGTCTTAAGCCATATATAAAATGTCGGTAATACTGAGGAGAAAATGAACCGTTAGATCACTACATATCATGACCGTCAGATTATAAGCTACAAAAGTACATAGTAAATAAAACCACTTTACCTAACTCTACGGTAGACCAAGTTATACTTAACTATTTCCTATGTGTCAGAATATCCTACCAAATGCACATACAACCTTTTAAGAATTCAATGAACAAAACATGTATTCCTCTATGCCATAAATTCCATAGAGGTTTTCCCAAGAAAATAATTTTGACTCTTTATCATATCAAATTTTAAAGCAAATAAATTTGATTCTTATTTCTTTATGCACCATATGAAAACACAATAATTTTCAAAGATCATAGTTACTTATCTTTTAATGCATGCTTCAAATCCCTCATTCCTCTCTCTTGGATTGATTCTACATGTATTTTGTCATTAGTTCTTATATTTTCCCATAGGCTTACAATACTAGAATTAAGAAAATACAAGAGTTTTTTTAAAAACCTAAATGAATTCCATAAATCATTGCATAAATCAATTTTTTCTTAAATTCTAAAATCACTCTATAAATAATCCATAAATCACCCATAAATCACCCAATAAATCAGATTTTTCTTAAATTCTAGGATCACTCCATAAATCATATTTTTCTAAATTCTACAATGATTCAATAAATCATCCATAAATCTCTCATTCTTTTTCGAGGTAGATTTTATTTTTTCCTTATGAAAAAAATATCACTTATCCATAGTTTTCCTAAAACTATTACTTATTAGTTCTAAAACTCATAAAATATAACTTTGAAATATAATTTATTTAGATTCTCAATATAAAAATTAATGTTTTTAATATTCTTGTATTTAAGAATTAGAATAATATTCTTCTTATACTATTCATATAATAATTAATAATATTTAATCATTCAACAACACTCATTTTACAATAGGTAGACTTTACGATATCTTATACAAGGGATATTAAACCGAATTGCCATACTAACTTTTTTACCAACTAAAACTGAGTTCTAAATGCTTATAACAAAATCTATAGAAATCCATCTAAATAATCCCACATAGTGTATATAAAATTAATTATAATTATTCATAATCATGGAGAGATGCAAGCTGTGGCATGTAAAACTTGAAACTCCAAACAAAACTATAAACAATTTTAGATATCATAAATATTTCTTTTACTTATTATTATATTGTAAAATACATATTTATTTATTTATATTTTAAAATTTAACTATTTTTATAAAATTTATATAATAAATATTTCTCAATTTTACCAAATTATAATTTAAATTTATTTTCTAAATACTATAATATATAAAATATATTTTAAAAATATAAATTTAAATTACAATCATTCTAATATTAAATATTAAATATGTGTTCTCATATATTAAAATAAGTAAATATTTATTTTATATTTTTATTTATTATATAATGTTTTCACTACTTCTACCCACCTAAGAAATTCCTCATTGAAAATTAGATTCCTCACATCTCATCTCATCTAATTAATTAATTAATTAATTAATTAATTAATTAATTATATATATATATATATATATATATATATATATATATATATAATACATTAAAAGTTATAATAACGTTATAATTTATTTTTGTATTGTATTCTAATAAAAACAATAACATAAAATTGATAACGTGGATATTGCTCCGTATCATGGTTGAATTCTCCTTAAATACTAGAGATGTATGCACTATATAGATAACAAAAAGAATAAAGGTTCAATGTACTTATTCACAATGTCCATAACAATAAGAAAACAGACTTCACTCTAACTGATATATAAGTAATATATATTTTTTAATTTTTAATTTATTTTGTATTTTTAATTAATTTATAAATATTTTATTTTTTAATTAATTTTATATCGGATTTAGTTATATTAAAAAACATTAAAATGATTTTAATATAATAATATTCTTAAACTATTTTCTTAAAAAAAAATTAAAACTTCTAATATATCATCTATTAAAAAACATAATTTATATAATACACCATTACAATTTTATCACTAAATATTTTAATGTTATTTTATTAAACCAATCCACATCACCCATCTCAACATAGATTACTACCTATAAAAACAAGACACATTTTAAAACTATAATAGTTTTCATAATACTTTTATATAGTACATTTCCCGCCGATTTCCTTTCCAAATACATAAAACAATATAACATGTGTTTTAATAATGTCCCCAATTAATCATCGAATATATATATATATATATATATATATATATATATATGCTATAACTTTTTTGTTATAAATAATTAATTTCTAACTGTTTATTATAACTTCTAAATAGATATTAAACACAAATAATGAATTTTAATTAATTAATATTTTGATTATATATATATATATATATATATATATATATATATATATTTATTGAAATAATAAATATTTAATTAAAATTAAATTTACGCTATAACTTTTTTATAAATAATTATTTCTTAACTATTTATTATAACTTGGAAATAAATATAAACACAAATAATAATAAAGATTTTTATTTAATTTCAACCCAAAAAAAACCTTATAATAAATGTTTTCCATCCCAAATAAATCATTACTATGATTTTATCTGTAATCAATATGCCCTATATGCGCATGCTTGCTTTTATCTTCAATCAATATGCCATATATGCATGTGTTTGTTTTAATCACTTTGTGTGTTATGCATGCTAGGTTTTCCAATTCTTTATATGTTTTACTTTCTCTTTTTTTCTTTTTTCTTTTTTAAATTATTAAATATGTGATGATGATGATGATGGTTAACATCCACTGAGACCACTATTTGGTCTATGAGACCAATATTTGGTCTATTAGACCTAAAGAAAATAGGTATTTAATTTGATTTAATATTTTATTCCTATGCTCAAAAAGCTTGGAGAGAAGCCTTCCGAGCTCATTATAATTTTGACATCTTAAAATGCTAGGAAGGTCAATATTGCAACAAAGAGTATGAAATTGAGCTATAATGTGGTTGTACATGGGGCACTCTAAGAGGAAGTGATTTTCATCCTCGATATTCATATTCTCACAGAGATGCCAAATCCTTTCCATCCATGGTGTTTTATGAACTGTCCAACGACCTGTTTCACTATGGAGCTCATGAGCGTTTGTTCTAATCTTTTTTATATTAATTTTCTTCTTTGAGCTAGTTAAAATAGAGAGATACTTTTAATCTTCTAGGGTGGGATCGATGACCTCCTTATAATATCCTAATTTTCTTTTAGCTGCTAGATCTTTCTCACACCACATTTTTTCCTTGAACTTTGAAGTAAATTTTTTTTTAATGTTATTAATGTTTTGCAATGCAACATTCTCATCGATCTCCCAATGGATTAACTAGGCCCTTGTGTCCTTATACCAACCTCGTTTAAGCCTTAGGTGGTTTTGGCTGGAATTTAAAGCTAGGTTAGGAAGTCTATGGTCTCCTATGCTATTGAGCTTGTGCTTGTACAGCAAAAGCCTAGTTATAGCTAGGCTCTCGATAGGGGAAAGACCCACTTCTATAAGAAAAATATGATAGGGTGTAATGCTTTTAATTTTAAGGTTATACATTATAAAACGCTTATGTATTTGCTCAATCTTTCTCTAGGATTCTCTAGAGATGTTGCAACCCCAAACCTCACATCTATATAAGATAACAGGAGTGACTAAAGTTTTAAAGAAGAACCTCTTTATATCCCACATTACGAGGTTTTCCATTTTACAATTATTTTTAAGACCAAAATAAGCTTTCCACCCACCATTAGTCCTTTTTTGAATGCTATAGTTCTAGTTGAGCTTATGATGAATATCAATTCCTAGGTACTTGTAAGAAGACACTTCCTCCAAGTTACTATTGTCATACATAAAATTAGTGGAAGTGTCCTTCTTTGATTTGATAATCATAACTTTTGTTTTTTCAGTGTTAACAGACATACCCATGGTAGAGCAGAAATCCTTGAGAAGTCTAAATTTCTTATCAAGATCAGATGGGCACGTTGTGAGAAGAACAATATCATCAGCATAGAGAAGAAGGATGATGACTATTCAAGGTAAGATCGTGCTAGCGCATCCTGCTTCCTCTAAACAACCTTCTAGCTTTTTGATGTAAATGCCAAATAGGGTAGGGGAGAGGGGGAAACTTTGTTTAACTCTGATATTACACTTAATATCTTTCGACCACCCCTCATTTATCTCTAACTTGGCAATTACATTCTCATATAACCTTATAGCGGCTGCTCTTAGCTCGAAAGAAACATTTATCTCTTCTAATCTATTCCATAGGTTGTTTCAAGGAACTATATCTAAAGCCTTTCTAAGGTCCACAAAGCAATAGAAGAGATTGGATTTATCATTGCGACATTCCTCCAAAATGATCCTAAGCGTAACGGGGTGGTCTGTTGTTGAGTGCTACCTTCTAAAACCCGCTTGGTCTTTAGCCCACTTACCTTCACTTCCAAGCCAAATGCTCAACTTCTTTTCCAAAATAATATCATATAACATGGCTAAGAGAGGGTTGATCATAATTTCCTGATAATTAGAGGGGTTATTTGTATCCCCACTTTTAAAAATAGGGATAATGAGGCTCTGAGTCCAAGGTTTAGGGAACCCTTGGTTGACCTCTTGGTTGAAAAACTTGTGGATGTGGGGGATGAGTACAGGACCTCCAATTTTTAAGATTTCCACCTGGAAACCTTCAATATCTTTAACTTTCCCATTTTCCAAGCGTTTAACCCCAAACTCAATCTCTTCTAATGAGAAAAATTCTTTTGTTGTGAGCATGGTTTCAACGTTATCCCTGGCATTTGGAGATTGATAAAGCTTTTTAAGATAGGAATTCCAGTCGTGTAAAGAAATTTTATTATTATTATTAGTTTTCCTAGTTAGAATCTGCTCCAGAATTTCTTAGGAGCCACCTTAGAGAGGTGTAAGAGATTTTCTTGTCTTTTACGAATATATTTCCTTTTTTTCCTTTTAGTTAGGGCTTTTTAGATTTTTATCTTCTCAATTTTGAGATATTCATCAATAGTTTCCTTAATTGCTCTCCTCGCACTTTTACAATCTTTGTCATACCATGGGTTGGTTTTGCTATTTCTTTTATTACTTGAGACTTCAATTGAGAACTTGTTAATAGAATATGGGAGGGTTGTACTAAAATTATGATAGATGTCATCTATGTTGTCTAGACTAGATAAAGGAAGAAAATTAGTTTTTAATTCATTTAGAAGGAGATCGTTTTTATTTCTATCAAAGAATAAGTTCTTTTGACTATAAGGATTATCTTCAATGGGATCTCTATGCATGAAAAAATTGAGATTTATGAGTAAAGGCCTATGATTAGAGTTAGGCTCGTGGTTGTCTAGGATGTCAAAATTTATTATTTGGTTGTATAAAGGGAGAGTGGAAATAACATAGTCTACCATGCTGCTACCAAGCCCATGGATGCAGGTCATATGGCTAGAATTGGGCCACTTCTTTAGACCGTTGCAGATTATGAGATCTTGAGCACTACAGAGCTTGACTAGCTCCGACCCAAACAAATTATCCCCGAGGTCTTCAGAGCTCCTTTTGTACCAGCTAGCCATAGTAACATCTGCGTCTAACCAAAGAGGATTGGGGTTGGAATTATTGCTCAGAAGAATAGCTTGGTTCTTGAAGTTTGAGCATTAAAGTCACCCATTAAAAGGATATTACCTTCATTCCTTAGGCTAGAAATATCATTCTCTAAACCATTGTAAGGACTATTTTTATCTAAATTCTTTTTCTTATAGAAGTTAGAATTAATGGGGGGAAATAAAATATTGCTATCTAGGTCTTTTTATCATTAATGTCAGTAATCTCAATCCAACTATATTGGTTGTATGGGTCATTTTTATAAATCCTAGCATGGGGGGAGATGTTCTTCTTAATATAGCAAGCTATGCCCCCAATGCCTCTATGTGAGAATCACCTGTTCTAGGTAGACCATAGTGCAAAGCCATCTATGTTAGGGACCTTAGGTTCTTCGTGCTCCCAAATTTCAACAAGAAATATAATATCAACATCTTTTGAGATCCAACTTAGCTTGGGGCCTTTGTTCCACTGAAAGCCCCAACAGTTCCAAGAAAGAATTCAGAATATAATTGTATTGCCTTTGTTCCATGTGTATTATGTATAAACTTATGATGAAATATAAGATAGATAATAAAATCATTCCCACTTTTAGTATTCCTTTTAATATGCTGATGTTTTCTCATTAATCAATTTAAATAATATAATGTATTTGTTTTGAAATATATTGTCACTCAAATTACTATACTAAAATATTTAAAACTAATGATGTACACTTTTTTTTCAAAATTTTATATATTGATGATTGACCAAAACTTTTCACTTAAAAGATATTAACGAATACAATTGGTTTGTTTTCAAATATATTGTCACTCATATTATTGTACTAAACTATTTAAAATTAATATAATACAATTTTTTTCAAAATTTTGTATATTGATGATTGACCACAAATTTTTACCCAAAAGTATTTATCCCACAAGAAACATGATAGATGAGAAATTAAGATAGAATTCTGATAATTGTATTAACAAATAGAAAATTAAAATACTTTTGATAATAAATTATATTATATAAATTCCTTTAATATAATAAGCGCTTATTATATATTTAATTTGATTATTATATATTTATTATATTGATATTTCTACACTATTAAGTTAATACAATTATCAAAACTAATTGATTAATAACAAATTACCAAAAATATATTTCACTTTGGTGAATTTAAATGTAAACTTCACATTAGTGAATCTTTTGAAGAAGTCATCTTGAAATGTGAAAGTCCACAGAGCATCCGCTTCATATACAAAAAAATATCATTGAAATATTGCATATCGAAGTTTCAAAAGTCTAGAGAGCATCATTCTTAAAAATGAAATTCCACAGCACCATTCTTAAATATTAAAAATATCTTTGTCATTCTGGATATTGAATTTTTTTCGTTATCATTATCTCAATTTTATAATGATAATAATAAAATCTTTTAAATTTTATTTTATTTTACATTATTAATTTTAAGATCAAATTTAATTAATTGATGAAAGATAATAAAAACAGAAAATAAAATTATTAGAATATTTTAAAATAATGAAGTTTTATTAGGACAAAAGGTTGAGAATAAGACTCTTTAGTAAAGTGATCTAGGATCAAACTTCATAAAAACTGTTGTGTCGTGTTAGGGGATGAGACACACTAAAATCCATTCAACATTTTGACAACTTAAATGCTACTAAATCGTCATTTCTAAATTCATCAAAATAACAAAAAAAACAAAAAACAAAAAACAAAAAAACAAAATACTTAAAACAAACATTCAAGTAAAAATAACCCAGAACTTAAACGATATGACAAAATCCTCAAAAGGAATGTGTTGACATAATCAACTCGTTATTATTTCCACTAATTATAAACTATTTATTTTTTAACTTTTTTTATGGTTTAACTGCTATATAATACACTAACATATTGTATTTGCAAGCATTTCATTTGGTTTCTTATATCGGGATCCTGTTTATTATAACCTCTTTATCTAGTGAGCTTGACTCTAAATTAGCCTACAAAATCTACGTATCTCATCAACATTTTCTCAATAATAATGTTTCCTACTCTTTATTAAGGATAAACATGATAGGCTGATGGGATGGGTACACCCATACCTCGGCCTTTATCTCCAAAGGAATCCTTACCAGCATAGAACTCGACATGAAAACATTCCAACTACATAGTGGTGTGAGCTGGTTTCTAAGACCAGCAAGGGAGAGTAAACACACCTCCCAAAGTACCTTGAACCTGCAAAAGACACTGTGATGAAGCAAATTGAAACAAAAAATAAACCCTTTCTCCCATTTTTATCGGGTATGTTCAATCTTCGTGCCATTAAATACTTGAGCATGTTGAGAGATGGCGTGTGTACTATCGGGATGGAGTGAGTTAAACACCTTTGCAAGGCGAGATGATTTGAATTCCACCAGCGATGGAGGTATTTACATTATAGTTGATTAGGGAGATTGTCATGTGAGTTAATGCAAAAAAATTGATTAGGGAAATTGTCATGGAGATAATGCAAAAAGTTGATTACGGAAATTGTGAGGGGAGATATGCAAAAAGTTGATTGGGGAAATTGTTATCGGAGATAATGCAAAATAACTTTTTTACCATTTTGGATAATTTTACGCCAATTGAAAAGAAAACTTTTATTTTCATTATCATTTACTTTATAGTTTTAATGATAAAAGGTTATTATAAAAACATATTTGATCAGAACGCTACATTATGATTTGAATCTCATTTATCAATTTATATATGTTGGAAAATAGGGATTTCTCAATTTCATAATTATTAGTGTGAAATCACTAAGTACTATAAGTATATTGATGTGTTATACATAACAAGTGTGATAGTTGCTATCATAATAACATAGTCCTTATTTCCTTTGGTAGTTATTGGTGTATTGGCATGATTAAGGAAGTGCGAAGTCCACATCTTGTCTGTATGAAAAATAATTTTTGTACCCAATACCTCGTGTTTCTGCAATTTTCTACCACAAAAAATAGTTGCGGGGCACTTTGAACCTTCCTACTTTGTTTACAACTAGTAAATGATGTCCTGATTATGCGTGAATTTGCAAAGAATATATTGAAATGGCTAGGGTCCACGTCTTCTCCCTATGAAAATGACTTTTTGTATGTGGAGCGATTTGAACCTTCCTTATTTTTTTACAACTAGTAAATGATATATTGATTACACGTTGATTCACCAAAAAAAACTGTTGAAAATAATTACGTTTACTAGCACAGGAGCCTCTCTTAATTGTAGGATTAAGTGCTAATTATTTTTTTAATAAGCATCAATTTAATTGAATTTATGTGAAATTTTGCCAAAACATTTCTACGAAACATGGTAGTCTTAGAAGGGGAATTTGTGTGAATGTGTAAAAGTGGGGGAATAAAGGCTCCTTAGCACATTCCACAATTTTCTATGATGGATACTTCAGAGCCCTTTGCACCTTTTCGATTTTCTTACAACTAGTATTCATTACACATTGTTTCAGAGTAAATGTTATTAAGCACTGCAATGATGTTCTAATTATGCATCGATTTTTCATATAAATGCCAAAAAGAATTATATTTACCGACAAGGAAGATTTTATTAATCATGAGATTAAGCCTTAATTAATTCTAAAATATTTTCTAATTTACATCGTGAGATGTTGATATGTGTAGAGGCAGAAAGTGTGTGGAGGTGTGGAAGTGATGAAATAAAGATTCTCTTGAGCACATCCCTATTTCGCACATCCTTTCAATTTTCTACGACATATACTAGATGTAGAGAACTCTACACCTTCTTGATTTGTTTACAAATAGCAAATTCTATAAATCACTCGAACTATGTCTTGATTACACATCAATGTTAAAAACACTATTTTATAATATGGATAGATATGACCTTCTTGATTTGTTTACAATCAATATTAATTACACAATTCGTTAGAGTAAATTTTATTAAGCACTGGAACGATGTATTGATTGCACATTGATTCACCTAATAAATGTTGAAAATACTTATGTTTAACTGGAGAGAATTTTGCCATAAAATTAATACTTCATTAATTTATTAGTATCTTATCAATCACTTGAATGATGTCTTGATTATGCATTTATTTACCGAATAGATGTCAAAAATACTTACATTTACCAATAGGGAAGCTTATGTTAATCATAGGATTAAGTCTTAAGTAATTTTTTAATATCATCCAATCTGCAATATAAGAGGTTGACTGAGTCTATGCAACATTTCGCCAAAATGTTGTCACGGAACAAGGCAGTGTATGCAAGAAGTGTGTGGATGTGTGGAAGTGAGGGAATAAAGGTTCCCACACACATATCCCTCTTATGCACATCCTTTCAATATGCTATGACAGAGCCCAATGCCTTGATTTTTTTACAACTAGTAAATGCTATTAAGCAATTGAACGATATAATAATTACATGTCAATTCTCCTAATAAATGTTGAAAATATTATTTTTTAATATGGATGGATACGACCTTCTTGATTTTTTTACAACTATTAATTATTACATGAAGTGTTAGAGTAAATGAATGTAAGCACTCGAACAATGTCGTGATTAAGTGTTGATTAATTACCACTTTTAGTATCACATCTCTTGTGTTTTCTGTACATACATTCAAGAACTATACTTGAATTTACCAATAAGGAAGCTTTTGTTAATCGTAGAATTAAACCTTAATTAAATTTTTAATAAGCTTTAATCTACACTTTAGGATATTTCTCAACCTTATGTGACATTTAATATGTGTCAAATACCATGAAAATTAATTATTTGTAGTTTACAACTAATGCAAGTTTGTAGTTTTAGTTCTATTGGTTTTATCGAGTGTGTTTTTCCATACATTGTATTAAAAAAAATTCATGTGTATGTATAAGAAGTTTTGTGTGTGATGGAGTTGTGTGGAAGAAATGTGTAGAGGGGAATATGTGTGGAGGTGTGGAAGTAGAGGAATAAAGGTTCTCCTACACATACCCATCTTCCATACGTCCTTTATTCCACACACTAAAAGTATAAAATATTTCCACCCCTTCAAGTGAAGCTACAAAATTAATAAGTGGGGAGTTATCTATGCGAAGAAAGAAAATGTTGAGAAGGCACACAAGCCTTGTAATCAAAATGCATCTTTCACGGTCACTGTCCATGGAATATGGTAAAGTAAATTAGAATACTCCTTTTGGGGAGCTCATATATTGCTGCAAAGAAACTTAAAGTATTCGTTAATTTTGAGATCACATTTTTGAGAGAGATGGATAATGGGGGCTTTAATTTTTGGAATAGTGAATGAGTATCGCCTCATAAGTAGTTTTGGTATTTGGCCACACTGCCCACATTAAATCCGATTACACACATGGTTTACGCAAATAAGGTGATAATATTAAGAACATAATGGTAAAATCGTTATATGATAGGAAGTCATTAGAACAAACTTCAACACATACTTCTTTTCTATGCAAATGTAGGTGTAAATTATACGAAGGGTTGGGGATATATTCATGTAAATCTTCTCATTTAAGATGATTGAAAAAAAAATTAAAAAAAAATCTTACCCTCAATTTTCCCCGCAGAATAGGTGTATGAAATCTAAGATATGCGTGGAATAAAGATTCTCCTGCACATATCCCTCTTCCATATATGTATTTCAGTACTGGTATCTTTTCTTAAAAAAAATTGTCAATATTCTATCGCTCCAAATTTAAACTTGTAACATCTATCGCTCCAAATTTAAACTTGTAACATATGACCCTTGATAAGAAAACACATATTTGGGTCGTTAAACCCACTCAAACACACTTCTTCTCTATATATGAAAATAATTTTTTTTTATCCAAATTTAAAATTAAATAAAATACGAATAATAAAAATCATTTGAATTTTTTGAAATGTATTACAATCTCAAAAATTTAAGGGGTAATTCATTTGGTGTGAAGGGGTGTCCATTGAATTACTGTTCCGCATTGTAATTCCCTAACGAATTGCTTCGACTTACATCGGATTTCGATGTATGTACAATAATTAGAGTTTTTCTTATTATTCATTGGTTGGCAAGAGTAGCCTGCTAAGGATATGCTTCTCACAGTTATAGGAATATGTAGCACCAATACTTTGGAATAAAGAAATATTTTAATTTCGTATTGATAACTTGTTGGAACTAAATCCTCTTCCTTCACACGAAACAGTCAATTTTATTCCATAATCCAATCATGTGGATGCATTTTCTGTTTCTATAGTTTGTGGCCTAGTCTTTTTTTCTTTTGAGGGAAAAAATCATTATTTCATGGTGACCAAGAATTGAATGAGAGTACCTTTCTTAGCACTCTTAAATGTGAGAACATAATAGATTCACCACTAAAGAAAACAGCAATAAATATATTTTCAAGTTTCGTGAAATTGTATATTCGAGTCCCAAAATAATGAGTTTTCCTATTCAATGAATTTACTTATACAATTTAACCAAGATGAGGATAATCAAATATAATTACAATTTAACCAAGATGAGGATAATCAAATATAATAGATAATTTATGCGGTGAATTTTTCTTCTTCTGATAATTTTCAAGGGCTCAAGAGAAATATATTCATATGACTTGCACACTTGATCATTAAATATATTTGACCCAGTTGAAGGTTATATGTAACCATTTATTTACAACAACCGTTCTTAATTATACTAATTGGAAGTTTTAACAAAATATATATATATATATTTTTTGCAGGATGAAGATATGTGGAAAAAGTATGCAAAGGTTGAATGTGTGTAGAGGTGGGGAAGCGAAAATATGTGTGGAAGGAGGGACATGAGGAAGGAATATATGCACCTTCCGCACAACACTTCTTGGATTGGAATGCAATAAAACATGGAAAAAGAAACATGGAATATAGATTTATGCAACAAGTGTGTGGTGGAAAAAAAATTTGCAGGTGAACTGGAGTGGGAATATGTATGGAAAGGGAAGTTGGGTGCAAAAAAAGGATGTGTGTACTTTAATTTTTTGCAAAGAAAAAGTCTATGTAGAAATGAAATATGTACAAAATTAAACAATGTGCAAAAGGCGATATTTATATTTCCAATGCTATATATATATATATATATAGTGAACAGTGATATTCTTGCTCATTTTCTGATGTCTATAGGCCTATATGCAAGTTCCTCAGCTTGAAAAAAGCTTATTGACACTAACATTGGTGAAAGTAAGGAATGTGCACAATAAGGCATATGCAGATTTAACACATGTATGAATTAAATACTATGAAACCATGATATGTGCACGAACGCAATATGTGCAGAAAGTGCCACCAAATAATTAATTTATAATCACGTTCAAAAGTATTTTTGTGTGAAATGGAAATGTGTGCAAGAAGTGTGTGGATGGGAGAATGTGTACCAATGTGTGAAAGTGGAAGAGACATATGCACCTTTCACATCTCCAACAAGCTTTTTTGGAATTTGACTAAATATTTTACATAAATGTCCTTAATTATTGACCCAACCCCCTTGAGAGTCACTTCTATGTTACATGCATTCCTTAAGAAGGGGACCTCGAAGAATGCATTCCTTAGGTCACTTCTATGTTACATACCTTAAGAAAATCAATTTAAAGAATATCTAAATGGATGGATTTTTTCTTGATATATCTTCAAGAAATTGGTCCTTTAGAATCTAAAACATCACTCTATAATATTTTGATACGTCTTTTCCACAATTCCGTATGTGCGACTAGAATTTTATGTTTCAAGTGAAAGTTATGGTATCTTTCCCAAAAATTAATGATATTTTGTCCCTTTCCACAAGAAAAATTGTATAGCACTATCCAATAATTCAAATATAATTTTGAATTTTGTATATGAAGAAACTCTATATTTCTCCTAAAATACTTGAATATTTTAAAATATGAAATGCCACTATATATATATATATATATATATATATATATATATATATATATATATATATATGTATATGTATATATGTATATATATATATATATATATATATATATATATATATATATATATATATATATATATATATATATATCTATCCGTATCCCGGACCGTATCCGTCACCGTATCCGTATATATATATAGTAAAAATACCAAGAGAACTTAGTCAAAATTTATTTTAGGATTGTTCACAAACCTTAACTTCCATAGGGTATATACAAAATTTTAGTGACCCAAATCCTAAAAGTTGAACCTAATGTTCATTAGGATCTCTCCTTAATATGATCCAAGTTTCATTATTCGAAATTCTAGAAAAAAATTTACTGTTAAAATTCGAAACTAGCATATTTGAAATAGATTTCAAGAGCATTGAAGAACCCATAATTCATTAGGGCATATATTAGAGATTATATCAAATAAACATCTAAAATTTAAGTAATATTTTAATTGATATTTTTCCTCAATGTGTCCAAAGTTTCATAATATGAAACATCCTAGAAACAACGTTATAGAGAAAATTATGAATTGGCCTATTTGAGAGTTCTTTCAGGAGCATTCAAGAAACCTAACTCCCTTGGAGTATATCTCTGCAAATATAGTGAACCAATATCTAAAATTTGAGCTAGATATTTACCAATATTTCTCCTCAATACTCCCCAAATTTCACCATCTAAAACCTACAACAAAATTCATTATAGAAAATTTCCATGATGACTTGTTTGAAAGAGTCATGAGATTTGATACCAAATTTTATGAAACTTGTGCCTTAAAAGTTATAAAAAAACAATAATTATAGTCCACTTCGAGAGGGAAGCATCATTTTACAATGAATACAATGTAAAAGACAATATTTGGTGATTCTAAGACTAGGTATCCTTAGTATGTATATATAGATATATATATATATAGGAGATATGGGGTACAATTATAATAAAATGGGACCATGAGGGTTTGTGTTCTACATAATAATATAAGAATACAAATTTAATCGTTTAATATCTAGAGCTTTATAAGCGGCTTTATGGTTAACATAGGGCTTATATAGTGCTTAGTATTATAAGCAATATATAGTCAATAAAAATAAGGACTAAAAATTGGATCCAAAGTTTTAGATATTGTATTATATTTTTCACATGATTATATGGGTGTTGTATGTGTTAGATTTACCTTCTCCTTACATTATTAAATTTCTTCATGTGTATTTCCAACTTTTAGGACAAAATATTATAGTGCAAATAAAACTTCTAGAATTATATGAATGGAAGTTGATTTTTTAACTACAAAAAATATCTATCAAAGTTTTTTAAATCTTTCAAATAGAACCATTATGGAGTACCTAATTAATTTGAAGATTATGCCTTTGGATGAAGCTACATGGGAAATTGAGTAATTTGTGAAGAAACAACGTGAATTATAAGCTTTGAGGGAAAATAGTTGGGATCTATATTACAACCCTAATAAAAGAAATATTATTAAATTATTTATTATGCTACGCTAAACGTAGTGGTAGGGTACATTATGTAACTTTATATCCATTTATAATAAATGATATTTATATGTATAAGTGTCATATCTTGTTATGTACATTGGATTCATTGTAAGGTTTGATTCCCCCTAGATGGGATTGTTTCCATTGACTATTTAACATTTTCAATTCATTTTGTTCATAACAAATTTCTCGATGGGTATAATTCTTACAACTAGATTCACTTTTTCTTAAAATATCAATATCATATCTCTTCAAGTCTCCCATGGGAAACATATGCTTATTGAATAATACCATTTAGATTAGGTAATACCCATGCTACCTTCAAAGGGGTTATTTTAGTTATCTTTGTCAATTTGATTCATGTTCATTTTCATGTTATATATATGATTTTAATATCTATGGAAATTATTTTGAACAAGCAATGCATAATCGTGGTAATTCCCCATAGGATGTTATAGAAATAGACCTTTTTATTATTCATTAAAAGTATCATGTGATATTTATAGAAGGAATTATCATTAACCAACATAAATATCCCATAGGCATCTAGGTATACCTCACTAAGATCGAGGTAATTTCGGAACCTCTATCTCCTCCAATGAATAAGGATGTGCATAATTCCATAGGGTATGTGAGATATTATTATTATTTCATTGAAATTTTTTGTAATATTATTATTATTTCCTTTTTCTTTGAAGGACTGGATGAGAAACCATTAGTAGCACCAATGTTAAGGAGACCAAATTATTCATTGAATTTTCACATTTATATGGATGATTTTGATATAGCCATTGGCATAGTACTTGGTAACATAGGAAAATTAACATTATGTCATGTATTTTATCATTAGTATTATTACTTATATAGAATCAAACTATATTGTAATTTTAAAAACAGTTTCTTTTCTTTTTTCCTGCCATTAATATGTTTCATCAATATATAACTAGTTATTTTATCTTTGTTCATACTATTTAGTTTCCTAATAGTTATATCATGGATAAACCAATTACCAATGGCAGAGTAACTAGAAGAGTGTTATTGCTACAACAATTTGATATCACTATTCTTGATAGACCTTGGAAAGAAATTTTGGTTAATGAATTTCTCTTTAGGATTACTAATGAGGGTAATTTTATTCCTCTTGAGGAAAATTTCCCTAATGAAATATAATTTTCATTATATTTTAATATTTCATTATCTTTTAACACACCATGGTTTGTAGGTATTGTTAATTAATTGTTTTTAACATTCCTTTGAAAATATATTCCTCTTGAGGAAAATTTCCCTAATGAAATATAATTTTCATTATATTTTAATATTTCATTATCTTTTAACACACCATGGTTTGTAGGTATTGTTAATTAATTGTTTTTAACATTCCTTTGAAAATATCTCATGCCGATAGAATGAAAAAGAGGTGGATACAATTCCATGTATTCATGTGTTGAAGGTGAACTATTTCATACATTCCTAGATATTGTTACTCATCATAATATTCATGAAGACAAGTCCTAAAATAATGTCATGATGACCAGTATGGGACGCACCTTGTTGAAAAAACGAATAATAAACAAATATCTCATTTGGGATAATGTTGACCTAGAAACATTCATGCTGCCATAAAAGTATGTAAGAATTTATAACATTTGTCAAAATATGGGATGGCTAGATCGATCACATAAGATTTATTTTCAATATCAAATTTTAGTTGAGCCTTTTAAAAAATTGACTCTATACTTTGTTGTGGTAATATACCCACCATGTCATAAAATTTGATATGTATTGATATGTACTAATTACATGATGAAATGGGTTGAGGCCAAGGATCTTCCATTGGAAACATATAAGGTTGTAGCTAAATTTTATATGAAGATATATTGTTCAATTTGGAGTTTCAAATCCCATGATAACTTATGGATATTGATTTATCACATTTAAATTGATATAGTAGTATTGTTGGCTAGACAGTTTAATTATAATTATACCCTTTATATATATATATATATATATATATATATATATATCAAGGAGGACTAGTCATAGGATTATATTAGTATTGTACATTTTTTCTATTGTAAATTAAGGTTGTCCTCCTTTAATATGGTTCCTATATATATTTCTCAAGGTTTGGAGCTACTTTTCTCTTTATTTTAGGCTATTTTATCTTCAATGTATAATATTTTAGGTCAGAGACTATCATCCTATGATTTCTCTCCTTCAATTAACACATATCACATACTTCAATATAGTTCTTTTCCTTGGAAGCTTAAAATATTAATGTTTTTGAAATATTGAGGAGAAATATTGCTATAGATTTTGCCAAAATT